>OY740818.1:23320882-23654480 GCA_963514005.1 Raja brachyura | reverse complement strand
ACATTAACCCCCACACACACACACATTAACCCACACACACACATTAACCCCCACACACACACATTAACCCCCACACACACACATTAACCCCCACACACACACACATTAACCCACACACACACATTAACCCCCACACACACACACATTAACCCCCACACACACACATTAACCCCCACACACACACATTAACCCCCACACACACACATTAACCCCCACACACACACATTAACCCCCCACACACACATTAACCCCCACACACACACATTAACCCCCACACACACACATTAACCCCCACACACACACATTAACCCCCACACACACACACATTAACCCACACACACACATTAACCCCCACACACACACATTAACCCCCCCACACACACACATTAACCCCCCCACACACACATTAACCCCCACACACACACATTAACCCCCACACACACACACATTAACCCACACACACACATTAACCCCCACACACACACATTAACCCCCACACACACACACATTAACCCCCCCACACACACATTAACCCCCACACACACACATTAACCCCCACACACACACATTAACCCCCACACACACACATTAACCCCCACACACACACACATTAACCCACACACACACATTAACCCCCCCACACACACACACACACACACATTAACCCCCACACACACACACATTAACCCCCACACACACACATTAACCCCCCCCCACACACACACATTAACCCCCCCACACACACATTAACCCCCACACACACATTAACCCCCACACACACACACATTAACCCACACACACACACATTAACCCCCACACACACACACACACATTAACCCCCACACACACACACATTAACCCCCCCCACACACACACATTAACCCCCCCACACACACACACACATTAACCCCCACACACACACACATTAACCCCCCCCACACACACACATTAACCCCCACACACACACACATTAACCCCCACACACACACATTAACCCCCCCCACACACACATTAACCCCCCCCACACACACATTAACCCCCACACACACACATTAACCCCCACACACACATTAACCCCCCCCACACACACATTAACCCCCCCCACACACACATTAACCCCCACACACACACATTAACCCCCCCACACACACATTAACCCCCACACACACACACATTAACCCCCCCCACACACACATTAACCCCCACACACACACATTAACCCCCCCACACACACACACACATTAACCCCCACACACATTAACCCCCCCCACACACACACATTAACCCCCCCCCACACACACATTAACCCCCACACACACACATTAACCCCCCCACACACACATTAACCCCCACACACACACATTAACCCCCACACACACACATTAACCCCCACACACACACATTAACCCCCCCCACACACACATTAACCCCCACACACACACACATTAACCCCCACACACACACACATTAACCCCCACACACACACACATTAACCCACACACACACACACATTAACCCCCCCCACACACACATTAACCCCCCCACACACACATTAACCCCCACACACACATTAACCCCCACACACACACACATTAACCCCCCCCACACACATTAACCCCCCCACACACACATTAACCCCCACACACACATTAACCCCCACACACACACACATTAACCCCCCCACACACACATTAACCCCCACACACACATTAACCCCCACACACACACACATTAACCCCCACACACACACATTAACCCCCCACACACACACACATTAACCCCCCCACACACACACACATTAACCCCCACACACACACACATTAACCCCCACACACACACACATTAACCCCCCACCGCTGCTCACATTTTCTTCGCCACATCCGTCTCCCTGAACTGCTCCTTCACCATGACTGCGCTGCTGCCGGCGGGTTGCTGCCCGCCCTCACCCTCGCCCTGCCCGCCGCCCCGCTACTCCCAGGCCCAGGCTTCTCCCCCTCCCGCAGGCCTAGGCCCCGGCCCCGCCTCCCTCCCGACACAGCGCCACACGCGGCCGCCCGGCTCACAGCAACTCGAACAGGGAAGGACAGACACACACACACACACACACACACACACACACACACACACAGGTAGTCACACACACAAGTAGACACACATACAGGTAGTCACACACAGGTAGACACACACACACACACAGGCAGTCACACACACACACACACACACACACACACACACAGGTAGACACACATACAGGTAGTCACACAGACACACAGGTAGACACACACACACACACAGTCAGTCACACACACACACAGGTAGACACACACACACAGGTAGTCACACACACACACAGGTAGACACACATACAGGTAGTCACACACACAGGTAGACACACACACAGATACACATAGAACTCAGCCACACACAGGTGGACACACACACACAGGTAGACATACACACACAGGTACACACACACACACACACGCAGGTAGACACACATGCAGGTAGACATAGATACACACACACACACACATACACACAGATCATAGTTCTGGGATCAATGCTCATTGCAGACTAGTGCAAACAACTTGACCGATTCTCTGAGTCAATACAGGTACTTCACCAATTTTCCAGCACCCGTGGCTCCAAAGCCTTGCCGGATTATCCGTTTTGCCGGACCAACAGAGGTATAGCCTACGGTATTGGAACGGTCTGACTAGGCTGCTGGGTGGCCGAGATATCAGCCCACAAAGTTGGCCTCGGAAGCCGGCGATGAGAACAGACCTGCCGGCTCCGGCCCAGCTGGAGTTCCAGAGCCCCGGCCGCAGTGGGGGAAATTTGTCCGGCCGATCGAAAGTCCATCCGCGGAAGTCCCGATGAGGTCGTGATCAGCCGCCCCACCAGGTCTAGGCGCCGCATCTTTGGAGTGACTTCCAGAGATTTCAAATGCACTTTGTCTCTTCTTATTTCATGTGGCGTGCACAGCCTAAAGTTGTTGGACAACTTGTTCTATTTGATCTTCCGTTTGTGCACGTCGAGTTGATTGCATTAGTCGAAACAGGGCGGACCACGTGAAAGTTGCAATCTTCCACCCCCACTTGTCTCGATTAAAGTAGGCGGGGTAAAATCAGTGGTGGACTGGCACCAAGCAGTTACTGCATTGTCACAGGTCCCTTGCCAAAGTTAAAATATCCTCACCACCCTCTCACGAGGAAGAAAGATCTAAATGAAAGACCTGGATAGGACAAGTTTGGAGGGATATGGACCAAGCGCAGACAGGTGGGACTAGTGTAGCTGGGATATGCTGGTCAGCGTGGGCAAGTTGGGCCGAAGGACCTGTTTCCACATTGTATCACTCAACGACCTGGATGATTGGGTCAACATATGATGAGCGTTTGACAGCGCTGGCCTCTACTCGCTGGAGTTTAGAAGGATGAGGGAGGACCTCATTGAAACTCACTGAATAGTGAAAGGTCTGGATAGAGTGGATGTGGAGCTTCCACTAATGGGAGAGTCTAGGACCAGCTGCAGAGCCTCAGAATTAAATGACTTACCTTTCGAAAGGAGGGTGGTGAATCTGCGGAATTCATTGCCACAGACGGCTGTGGAGGCCACGCTCTTCGAACACACGATCAAAACTACCTAAGATGTCTGCTATTGAGGTGCATACTCAAAGGATGAGAAGGATGAAGATGAAGATGGGAAGACAATGGAGGACCCAGCGTGGGGGGGACCGCTGTGAGGGATGGTGGGAGAACAAAGGGGGACCCTGTGTGGGTGTGGGGGAGACGATGGGGGGGGGGGGGCACTCTAGTTTTAGAATCCTCTGCCCAGAATATAAGCCTGCTGGGTCCAGGCAGCGGGCAGTTGACGGGCGCACAGGGGTCGGCTGCCTGTCCTTTTTACGGAGTTACGTCTGTGCCCGCTGGTCCATGGAGAGGGAACACGCGGTGTCCACGGGGACGCTGGAGGCCTTCCGTGAACGCTGGCCGCCGCGGGAGGTCGATTGTATTATAGTAGGTATGTTACAAAACTTACCTTGAGCAGCGCTGCAGTTCTGCCGCTCCCCGTGTGCGTGACTTTGGCGCATTTCAGAGGGGGGCGGGCTTAAAGTGCCGTTTTTCTACAGACTGGGAAAATCAATCCATGTCGGCCGATTTCGTTGTGGAAGAAAAATCGCTCCGACATTTCATTCATGAAGGTATTTTTAAATTACGCTAGATTATTTATTAACTAGAGTAATTTAAAAATCACCTTCAAAAGCCGTGAGCGCCGACAACGGGAAGGATTTTGCGTAGGGGAGAAAAAAAGGTACAGTTTATTTTTATATTAAAAGTTGGTTTTTAGGGAGGCTTTAATCACATTTCCATGTTGCGAAATGGGGTCCAAAAAAATGTATGAACCAACAGTATTTTTCCTCCCGACTTCACCGCAAACCGCAACTTTCCAATCCACCGCATTGCACTAAAACCCACTCGCTATTTGATTAAAATGGCCTTTAATTTACAGGCATTAAACATAAATTCCTTCCATTTGGCCCAGAAATTCATGAAAATTAGATGAAAAAATTATGTTATATTGTGGATTATTGTGTGAATGTTATTTGGACACTTAAGCAATTTAAAAAAAGTTTATCTTTTCTTAAGAAATGGATAGATGTTTAAATCTACTCATTGAATTTTGTAATTAGCTACAATTAGATAACTAACTAATTATATGCTTTAATTTCAGGTCATCCAAGTATTGTTTCATATTTGTTTCAGAATGCTTCAATCTATAATAACTGAAAATTTCATTGAGTTCTCTTAATTTTTAAGAAAGTTATGGGCTTTTACCTGTTCTAGATCACAGCTTTTGAGTTAAGTCAATTGAAAGGCAATGGGAAACTAGATGCTAATTTCCGAGTATGAAAATGGTCATAACTTTCTTAATACTGAAGATAGGAAAGTGAATTAGGTGTCAAATTAAACTTTTTATGCTTTATCTGGGGGATAAATTGCAGACTTGATTTTTAAAATCTCAAAATTTTGTAACATTGCTCATTATAGACAAGGACGGCGGGATTTTAATTTGAATTTTTGTCTTGTTTGTAAACTGCCGATACAGGCAGCTTTTGATATGAATGCTGTACTACTTTGTATGTTGATTTTGTTTTTTGGATTTGTATTTGTTTAATTAATATTTTTTTTTATTTTTTATTTTTTAAATGTTTTAAGCCTGTGTTTGTTCCAGTGAGGCCGCTGTGCCCACAGCAGCCAGCCAACAGTTGCTTGTCTCTTTTTGCGTACCTTGTTGTGTGTTGTGGCTGTCGGCAGACCAATTTCCCTCCCGGGATGAATAAAGTTTTATCGTATCACATTGAACCAAACACAGTTGTAAATTGGTTGCATAGTATTTATTTTTCATTCATTTATATTTTTGAGCACATCGCAATTTGCCCCTTCTTCCATCAGCTCTTGCTTCCCTCCACACATTTGCCTTCACTATCAGCCGACTCGCCAAACCAGGCCAATAACTCAAGAGGCACCACCCTCTCTGTTCCTGAGGAGCTGCAGAAGCAGGCAGGGGCATGGGCAGAAGCTTTGGTCAGCAGGTCAAACCATGACACTAGGCCTTTGAAGCTGATTCTTGCCATGGTAACTGTGGTAACTATACTCTGGATGTGTGCACGGGTTACAATTCCCAGCTTCCAGAGAGAATTATCTGAGAGAATTAATCACTAGCTCTAGATAAGAATAAGCCCCACCAACGCAAGATAATCGCTTACAACTCAAAATAACGAGGAAATAGTTTGCATTTGACACTTCCTATCTTCTGTCACATAGGCACAGTTGGGCAAGGTGGCAACGGGGTGATTGCCCAGTTAGATTGGCACGCGCATAGAACTTTACAAAAATATATTTAAAACATATAAGGAACGCAAACTGTTGAATGCCCTTGAAGCAATGAGTTGACTTTTGTTTCTACCGGGCATCTTGTTGATTGTGGTGATGCCCAGGTTGAAGCTGAGAACTTCATGCATGGGTAAGGGGGAGGCGTTGAGGGAGATGATTGTAGTGATAGCCACAGTGGGCTCTGGATAGTGGAAACGGAACAGGGGCAGGGTGGAAACTTGTCACAGACGAGGTGGGAGAGAATCAACTCTCCTTCCAATGTCAAGTCAAAGAGAGGACCTTCAAGCGGACGGGGAGGGCTTTGGGAAGGCGGGTGTTGGTCCCACACTAGAGCTGTGGGTCAGGTCTCCACCCCGCGCCATCATCTCAAACCTCAGCTGATGAAATACACTGTTGAATATGCTGACGAAACAGGATTACATTTACAAGCCGATACAAAAGGAAATAAAACAATGAATGAAAGATGGGGATGCTTCTGTGTTTGGACGGGTGGAAGTGTTTCTGAGAGACCACCGTCTAAATCCTGGCACCCCACGCCCTCAGTCATTCGAACCACAGAGTTGCAGCAACAACTTCTTGTAATCCCCAGAGCAGTCATCCTGGTGACAAAGAAAACGGGGAACGGTTAATATCAACAAAGTACACGTGACAATAAACTAACATGAACGGAACTATTCCTTCCTTGGCCTTTGGACACGCGTTAAAAGCTGAAAAGTCATAATTACCGATATAAATGAGTACAGCGACTGCCCATACATCTTCTTGAATTCAGCTCTTATGTCCAGCATGTCGACCTCACAGCGAGACACCATGATACGAATCAAGGTCTTGTCATCTGTGCCCAGACCCTGCAGATGGTCAGAGGAGAAGACCACACTTCAACATGAGATTCAGCAACTTGGCCTCCCCATCACTTTGTCCCACCGAGTCCGCACCGACCAGCGATCACCACGCACACCAACGCTATCCTACACACACGCACACTAGGGACAATTTACTATTTTCACCGAAGCCAATTAAGCTGCAAACCTGTACGTCTTTGGAGTGCGCTCGGAAGAAAACCCATGCGGTCACAGTGAGAGCGTGCAAACTCCGCACAGACAGCACCCATGGTCAGAATCGAACCCGGGTCTCTGGCGCTGTATGGCAGCAACTCTACCACTGCCCCACCATATGGGTGTGTTACGTTGTTAATTGCCTCAGTACTCCCCTCCTGATACCTGGTTCCCGCGAAGACCGCACTGTAACATTACACAAGCAGCAATAGCCGTTGAATCTCACCTTCATGGACTTGTACAGCCTCTCAGCAAAATATGTCGGGATATTTCTCAGGCACTTCACTGCAACACAAACGTAGGCTGAAGGTTAGTCATCGCCAAGGTGCAACACTCACAAGTAGCCAACATCCCTTTGACAGTTAATGGATTACAGACCAAAGCATTAGCAGGACATGTAGAAAAGACCAACGGGTTATTATGAGGTGTAGAGAATTCCTAAAGGCATTAACATAGGCTGACGGGCTCAATGTATTAACGAGGTAAGGGAATAATTGTCCAAGGTTGAAGGCTTCAACTGGTGCTGATCTGTAGTAACAGGGGACACGAGTCTTCATCGTTCTTCACAGTTGGTTGCAGATGGAATTACACAAAAGTGCTCTCAGCGCTACTCACGTGGAGAACGTACAAACTCCGTAAAGACAGCACCCGTAGTCAGGATTGAACCCAGGTCTCTGGCGCTGTGAGGCAGCAACTCTACCGTGATGCTCAATAATAATTCACTGCCCACTTCAAAAATAAGGTCATAAGTGATTGGAGCAGAATTAGGCCATTCGGCCCATCAAGTCTACGCTGCCATTCAATCATGGCTGATCTATATCGCTCTCCTAACCCCATTCTCCTGCCTTCTCCCTTTAACCCCTGACAGTGGTGAAAACATCAGGACATTATACAAGATGTTACAGTGCCCTCCATAATGTTTGGGACAAAGTCCCATCATTTATTTATTTGCCTCTGTACTCCACAATTTGAGATTTGTAATAGAAAAAGAAAATCACATGAGGTTAAAGTGCACATTGTCAGATTTTAATAAAGGCCATTTTTATACATTTTGGTTTCTCCATGTAGAAATTACAACAGTGTTTATACACATTCCCCCATTTCAGGGCACCATAATATTTGGGACAGCAATGTCATGTAAATGAAAGTAGTCATGTTTAGTATTTTGTTGCATATCCTTTACATGCAATGACTGCTTGAAGTCTGCGATTCATGAACATCACCAGTTGCTGGGTGTCTTCTGTGGTGATGCTCTGCCAGGCCTGTATTGCAGCCATCTTTAGCTTATGCTTGTTTTGGGGGCTAGTCCCCTTCAGTTTTCTCTTCAGCATATAAAAGGCATGATCAATTGGATTCAGATCAGGTGATCGACTTGGCCACTCAAGAATTTACATTTTTTTAGCTTTGAATAACTCCTTTGTTGCTTTAGCAGTTTGTTTGGGACCATTGTCTTGCTGTAGAATGAACCGCCAGCCAATGAGTTTTGAGGCATTTGTTTGAACTTGAGCAGATAGGAAGTGTCGATACACTTCAGAATTCATTATGCTCAGATAATACAAGAGTCCATTCTTGGACACAGAAAATCCTCGACAGCATTAGGTTTCTGAACTTCGAGACTCTGGAGTTTGGCTTCACCTAACGCCAGGCTGACAAGTTGCCTCACAACATTGAGATTTAGTTTAGTTTAAAGATACAATGTGGACACAGACCCTTCGGCCCACCGAGTCCGCACCGACCAGCGATCCCCGCACACTAACACTATCCTACACACACTAGGGACAATTTACATTTATATCAGGCCAATTGACCTACAAACCTGTATTTCTTTGGAATGTGGGAGGAAACCGAAGATCTTGGAGAAATCCCACGCAGTCGCCCACTCTGTGCAGACAGCACCCCTAATCGGGATCGAACCCGTGACTCTGGCACTGAAAGCGCTGTGAGGCAGCAACTCTACCGCTGCGCCACCATGTCGCACTTGGATTGCATTGGTGGAAAGCGCCGCAGTTTAAGGGCTTTGCCACCAGATGGCGGTGCTTGGCTGGTCATAGAAACCCATGCTTGAAGTGGAGAGATGGGTTGAGCTAAAAGAACATACGAACCCAGGAACAGGCCTTTCAGCCAGACACGTGCCGTGAGTAATCAGCCAGGGTAGGCAGTGGCTTCGAAAAATCTTGAAAACCGCGCATGCGCAGATTATTCTCTCCCCGGTAAACTGCCGGTCGGCTTTTTTTAATCTTCTAACCGCGCATGCGCACATTGTTCCCTCCCCGGTGTACTCTCATTCAGCTATTTTTAAATCGTGGAAACCGCGCATGCGCAGATTGTTCTCGCGACTTTTATCATGTAATTTGTTTTCAATAAATCCTATCTCTTAATAAAGTATTTAAAAACATACAGCTCCAAAAAATTTACGTACCATATTTGTGCACAAAATCCATTCTTCTCTCTTGGTTTGCAGCAAAAATATCCATAAGGTTGCTTCGTGAAACTCTTCAGGTAATCACTATCCACCCTTGAAAATCCTGCTAAGAAACTTGCGCATGCGCAGTAGGCTGGTGCGCAACGCAGCACATGCACTGATTCACAGTGTGAAGGCAGAGTTTCAGCTGCCTTTACGGACCGTTCCCACTGATGGCTTGAAGCAGCGTCGACGGCACGCGAGTAGCACATACTTCCGCGTTTAAAACGTACTGCTGGTGAAAGGCACGGGAGAATTATGCCTGCCTGGGAGATAATTCTCCCGTGCCTTTATTATTTATGACCATTTTATGTATGTTTTATATATATTATATTTATATATAAAATAGTTACTATTTTATAATTTTAGTCAGGGTAGGCACTGCCTACCTTGCCTATCCTGACGGCACGTGCCTGCTGTCAGCCACACATAATGTCAAGCTGAGCCAATCTCCTCCGCCGGCACGTGATCCATATCCCTCCATTCCTTGCATATCCATGTTCCTACCTAAAAGTCTCTTAAACGCCACCATCATATCTGCCTGGAACCCACCACCCTCTTGTCTAATAAAACTTGCTCCTTTAAATTTTCCCCCTCTCACTTTATAGCTCTGCCCTCTATTGTTGGACGTTTCCACCAGGGGCAAGTTTACAGCGTGCTTATGTAGATAAACAAAAAGCTGGAGTAACTCAGCGGGACAGGCAGCATCTCTGGAGGGGCGGAATGAGTGACGTTTCGGGTCGGGTCCCTTTTTCTGACCCTTCTTACAATCCTATGGCTTCAGACTTCCAGTCTGAAGAAGGGTCCAGACTTGAAACGCCACGTATCGATGTTCTCCAGAGATGCTGACGGACCCCCTGGGATACTCCAGCACTTTGTGGGGCTTTTTCCAGATGAATTGGGTTTTGTAATGTTGACACAGAACACGACCATCCAGAATGCTGAGAATAACATCTCTGCCCGTGCAAACTAACCAAAATGAGAGGTTTAACATCTTATGAACCTTGATCCTCATCTCAAAGACTGAGGGCCTTAGCTACAGGGAGAGGTTGAGCAGGCTGGGTCTCTATTCCTTGGAGAGCAGGATAACGAGGGGTGATCTAATAGAGGTGTACAAGATCATGAGCGGTATAGATCGGGTAGACGCACGGAGTTTCTTGCCCCGTTGGGAAAACGAGAACCGGAGGATGTAGGTTTAGGTGAAGGGGAAAAGACTTAATAGGAACCTGAGGGGTAACATTTTCACACAAAGGGTGGTGTGCATGGAACAAACTGCCAGAGGAGGTCGTTGAGGCAGGGACTATTGTAATGTTTAAGAAACATTTGGACAGGTACATGGATAGGACAGGTTTAGAGGGGTATGGGGCAAATGCAGGCAGGTGGGACTAATGTAGATGGGACATGTTGGCCGGTGTGGGCGAGTTGGGCCGAAGGGCCTGTTTCCACACTGTATCACACGATGATGTTTGCTGTACTTCCTCAGTCCAGGTGGGCTCGAGGGGTTGGCGGCAGAGATGGAAATGGTACGACACCCTCCGGCAGCTCAGAGCGAGGACTGGCGTTATAAACCCGGAGCAGCCTGGAGACTGGGAGTGGACTATGGAGCAGAGCACGAGAAACCAACCAGGCACCAACGAGGAACCGCACCACAGCGAAGAAACTGAACATGCACCCGTTGTATGGCGATGAGGAGAACGGTGCTTTATGGATGTGAAGGCACCGAGTTTAGAACTTTGTCACAGAGACATCTGGGTCAGTGTATCACACATAGAACGCTGGGATAGGTCGGGAACTGTGGCTGGCAATGAGCAACAACTAGAGACAAGGGTGGATACAATCCAACAGGCCACTACCAGAAGGTGCTTCCAATTAAATACTTTATCCAGGAGGAGAATACCCCTTGAAATAACCCAGTGACACAGGGAGACGGAGAGGGGGACGGAGAGGGCTCAGGAATACAATCAGGTATGAGAGATCAGAGAGCTCAAGAGAGAGCTCAAGGGAGAGATCGAGATCGAGAAAGGGAGAGAGAGAGATTTAGAGAGATTGAGATTGCTAGAGAGATCAGAAAAAAAAGACTGCAGGCAGAGAGACAGACACGCGTGCACGCACACACACACACACAAACATGCACATGAATACACAAATGTCAACAGCACCAAAGGTCACTGTACTAACCCATAAATTGAGAATCCAGAAAGCACCAGAGGGAGAAACATGAGCAAATGCATTACTCGCACACTGACAGGTAACAGAGATATCCCTCAAAAACCCCCCTTTTCAACAAGCTGCTCTTTTGCAACGGAATAGCTGGAGCGGGCAGTTCTGCTCAATATTCCTCTCACACTCCAAAGAGGTACAGGTTTGTAGGTTAATTGGCTTGGTATATATGTGAATTGTCCCTGTTGTGTGTAGGATAGTGTTAATGTGCAGGGATCGTGGTCGGTGCGGACTCGGTGGGCCGAAGGGCCTGTTTTGGTGCTGTATTTTTTAAACTAAACAAAGCTATACTCTGTTAACTGCCCCCAGTGTGTGTGGGAGGTGGGGAATGTGGGAATTAGTTGGGGCAGGGTAGTAATGGCATAAACAATGGTGGCTAATGGTTGGCACAGGCTTGATGGGCCGAAGGGCCTATTCCCATGCCATACCTCTCTATGATTCTGTAACATAAACATGACAAGATTACTGCCACAAATGAGGCAAACCTTCATCTCAGTTTATCAATATGATTGTCATAGATTCCATACAGGAATATAACCCAACTGTTTAGTTCTAGGGTCAGCGTTACTGCTTACCACTATATTTGACCAGAGACACAAGAAACTGCAGATACCGGAATCTTGAGCAAAACACAAAGTGCTGGAGGAACTCGGGAGGTCAGGCAGCATCTGTGGAGGGAAATGGACATTGGACAGGAGACGTTTCGGTCAGGACCCGAAACGTCACCCATTTCCTTCGCTCCATAGATGCTGCCTGACCCGCTGAGTTTCTCCAGCATTTTTGTCCATGTTCCATCCTGAAATGCCGTCCGTCCATTCCCTCCACAGATGCTGCCTGACCCTCTGAGTTTCTCCAGCACTTTGTGTTTTGCATTGTATATGATTGTGTTGCCCAGCCATTGAAAGTCTTCTCCATAACCCCCCCCCCCCCCCACCACCACCACCAAGCTAACAGCATCAAGGAGAGTGAGTGAAGGGAATACTGTGCATCACTGATAGAGAGTTCCTCACCTACTGCCACCATGCCTCTCTCCAGGTTACCAGACATCTCTCGGGCAATGGTCTTCTCGATATCGTACTTACACACCTGCCGATATTCCTCAAAAACTGAAATACAAAAAAAGGACATTTCATTCTCAAAATGTTCTCAAACTACATTAACCAACTTCAACCTCCATCTTAATAAGCTTCCTAAAGGGTTTATATAGAAAGTGCTGAGCTGTCCAAACCAAGCAAGCTCTAGGTTTAGTCTCTGACCATTGCGCGTGTGTGTGTGTGTGTGTGTGTGTGTGTGTGTGTGTGTGTGTGTGTGTGTGTGTGTGTGTGTGTGCGTGCGCGTGTGTGTGTGTGTGTGCGTGCGCGTGTGTGTAGGCAAGCCCGCCTGTACGTGTGCGTGCAAGTACATGATCAAAGGCTCGATGGTTCTTCATTGCCACATATGCACAGCACAGTGACACTATTTTGCACAACCCACAGATGCAGAGTCACCATATTGTGGCGCCATTCACAAAGACAAAGAAAACGTCCACAGTCCAGTCCACAAGCTGGAAGTACAGGGCCCCCCCCCGATCCAGGTAACCCGTAGGTGGCTGCTGCAGACCTGCATCCCTGTATTTGTGTGTGTGTGTGTGTGTGTGTGTGTGTGTGTGTGTGTGTGTGTGTGTGTGTGTGTGTGTGTGTGTGTGTGAAGGCGCATGTGCACGTATGGCAGCAAGGTGGCGCTGTGGTAGTTGCTGCCTTACAGCGCCAGAGACCCAGGGTTCGATCCTAACTACGGGTGCTGTCTGTACGGAGTTTCTACGTTCTCCCTGCAACCACGTGGGTTTTCTCCGGGTGCTATGGTTTCATCCCACACTCCAACAGTGTACAGGTTTAAGGTTAATTGGCTTCTGTAAATTGTCCCTAGTGTGTGTAGGATACTGCTGGTGGACTGGGCGATCACTGGTCAGCGCGGTAATACTTGGTGGACAAAGGGGCCTGTTTGCATGCTTAAGTAAAGTCTAAAGTGAAGTCTAAAAGGTTAAAATCTAAAGTACTGTATCTGTACAAGTGCATATATGAGTGCATGCAAGTGCTTGTACAGTATGTGAACAAATGTGTATGTGTGTACAAGTGTGAGCGTTCACGTGCACGAGAGAGTGAGGCCATACAAGTGTGAGTGAGAGTGAGTGTTGGTATTTCAAGGTAATGTCTAACTTTGGTTCTTTCAAAGAGTTTTCACAAGACCCGTCATTGCCGCTGCTGTTGAAGAAGATCAGTACCTGCTTTCAGATGGGATCTATTCCTTGCGCACAGGATAGCATTAAACTTGGACTCATCGGTCCCCATGCGCCCCTCTCCAGCGTTGTACAGGTCCTGAGGGAAAGGAACAACACGACAATTGAGCCTTCATCACTTCACGTTTAAAGAGATGGACAAATTCTTGATTCAAACAGGGGACAATACGGGGAGAAGGCAGGAAAACGGGGTTAGGAGGCAGAGATCAGCCATGATTGAATGGCTTGGTATAAAATGTATAAAGATAAAATTGTCCCGTGTGTGTGTGTGTGTGTGTGTGTGTGTGTGTGTGTGTGTGTGTGTGTGTGTGTGTGTGTGTGTGTGTGTGTGTGTGTGTGTGTGTGTGTGTGTGTGTGTGTGTGTACAATACGATAATACTTTACTATCAGAGCGAGTATGAAATTTGTTTTGCATCACAGAAGCTCCAATTACAGCATCACAAAAAAAGACATGAGGGGCGAAAGACGACAACAAGACATTACAATAACATAGGACGTGTGTGTGCGCATGTGCGTGAGTGTGTAAGATAGTGATAGTGTTATAGTGAGTAGATAGACTCGATGAGCCAAATGCTACTCCTATAACTTGAGAACTTGTAAATGGAAATGGAGTTCAGAAAACGAGCATCATCACCTTATTGGGTGATTTTGTCGTTAACCACGTCAGTTTGGTTTGGTTTAGTTTAGAGACAGAGCAGAAACAGACCCTTCGGCCCATCGAGTCCGCACCGACTAGCGATCCTTGGCCAGCTCACTAACACTATCCTACACACACACACACACACACTAGGGACAATTTTACCTTTTATACATTTTATACCGAGCCAATTAACCTACAAACCAGTTCGTCTTTGGAGTGTGGGAGGAAACCGAAGATCTCAGAGAAAACCCACGCTGGTCAGAATCAGATTTTATTCACCAAGCACGTTTTGCAACATACGAGGAATTTCACTGGCCACTTTCACAGGGAGAACGTACAAACTCCGTACAGACAGCACCCGTAGTCGGGATGGAACCCGGGTCTCGCTGTGAGGCAGCAACTCTGCCGCTGCGCCACCATGCCATGTGGGGCAAGTGTTTTTTTACACCCAGGCGGTATTGGGAGCCAGGATTGCACTGCCAGGAATGGGAGATAGTGCAGGGAACGTCGGGATATGGATCACGTCAGTGGAGGAGATCAGTTTAATCACAGAAGTTGTGGGCCGAAGGGCCTGTTCCTGTGTGATACTGGCTTTAATTTCTATACACCACAGTAAGAAATATCTACCTTAAAACACGCACGCACACATTAAGTATTTAAAATATGCAGTCTAGCTTGGAGGCTTTTTTGGAATTTTCCACTTATTAATAAATGCATTCAAACCGGCCCAGAAGTAATAGCACCTGGCAAAAGGCTTTGATTGTTTGGGGACTGGGGTGTGGCTATGATTCACATTTAGGGTGACATTAAGGTTTTCAGATCGACATTCTGCATCTAAAGCGTGGGGTTGTGCGAACTGAAAGGTCAGTGTTTTTAAATGCACCCCTCCTGGTTTTAAACAATGACGGGTGTACTTTGAGCTGGGTCCATTAGACGAGGCAGCCAGCCCTCCTGATGCAGTGAGCAGTGGGGGCTGGGCTTTAGTGCAGTGCGGTGTGTTCTGGGAGTGTCTGCCAGCATTCTCTGGCACACTTCCCGTCTCAAGGCTCTGCTCTAACCCAAGACAGGGAGGCTCGCTGGCTCTCCAGAAAGCCAGAGACCTCATTAAGAAAGAAAGGAGTTGCAATTCTAAACTGCAAATGTAGGCAATGTAGCAGCCAGCAAAGTCCCGCAAAGAGCAATGTGCTAGTAATTAAACGATTGGCCAAGACTCGGGGAATACTTGGCCTCTGCCCCAGTTCTAAATGGCACCGTGGAATCTTTTACCCCCGCTGAGGTAGATGAGGCATTTGTTTTACCTCACAACAAGCAGTGGGACCCGCAAGGCCACGCTCCCTCACTACTGCCCTCGAATGCCAGCAGGAGTGGGACACAGACTGGAGATTCTTTGATTCAGTGTCTCTGACTCTTCCGCTGTCCATTTAGGCACAGAGTCTGGAGTGTGGGAGGAAACCGGGGCACCCGGAGAAAACCCACGCAGGTCACGGGGAGAACGTGCAAACTCTGTACAGACAGCACCCTTAGTCAGGATCGGCCCCGGGTCTCTGGCGCTGTGAGGCAGCAACTCTACCGCTGCGCCACCGTGCTGCCCGTACTCTTGTGTAGTTGGATGAGCAAATCTCTGTGGAGATGCCCTTTTAGTTTTGTACTGACGAGTGCATCAAACAATGTGGGACTGAAGGCGTTCTCCAGCTTGTCAGTGGCCAGTCACAGGCAGTGGCAACAGCTGTGGCAGCACACTGCAATGTAATATTGTCAAGATCAGTGGAGATCGCTGGAATATTTCAGAGTTGACGTCAATCATTCAGTGCAAAAACAACCTCACCCTTGCAATAAAACCAGCAAACATTAGAATGAAGGCTGATGCTGACACACTGGTGCAGCGGTAGAGTTGCTGCCTCACAGCGCCAGAGCCCCGGGTCCCATCCCGACTACGGGTGCTGTCTGTACAGAGTTTATACGTTCTCTCCGTGACCTGCGTAGGTTTTCTCCGAGATCTTCGGTTTCCTCCCACTCACTCCAAAAGCTGTACAGGTTTGTAGGTTAATTGGCTTTGTATAAATGTAAAATTGTCCCTAGTGTGTGCAGGGTGGTGTTGGTGTGTGGTGATCGCTGGTCGGTGCAGACTCGATGGGCCGAAGGGCCTGTTTCCGCGCTGTATCTCTAAACTTAACCTGAAACGTCATCAATCCATGTTCTCCAGAGACTCTATCTGACCTGCTGAGTTAGTCCAGTACGTTGAAGCATTAGAATAAGCTTCACCACACAGTAATCACAGCCAAAAATATCTGCAGAGCAGATTGGCCACATTCCAAAGAGCTCTCCATTTACAAAGCAGTCACTGATAAACAAGTCTCACGCTGCAATGCCAGCAGGGACATTTAATGTTCAAAGTAAAAACCTAGGCTTGTACTATTTTGGCCTCGATCTGCTTGAAACATTGCCCTCGGTACCTACAGCAGTGCAACAGGGGTACCTCCAAGGATCTGCTGTTAATGGCGATCATATTATAAGCTTGGATTTCAAGGACACAATCTCTCTCTCTAATCTCTCAGACTCTGTATTTGTGTCCTCTCTCTTTCTTTCTTTCTCCCTCCCCCCCCCCCTCTCCCCCACCCCCTCTCCCTCCCACTCTCTCTTTCAAAATCTCTCTCACCATCTCTTCAACTCCAAATCCCTGTCTTACTGCCTTATCTTGGCCGTAATATTAAAGAGTTCAATGGCGGCACGGTGGCGCAGCGGTAGAGTTGCTGCCTCACAGCGCCAGAGACCCAGATTGGATCCTGACTGCCGGTGCTGTCTGTACGGAGTTTGTACGTTCTCCCCGTGAGCGCGTGGGTTTTTTTCCGGGTGCTCCGGTTTCCACCTGCACTCCAAAGACGTGCGGGTTTGTAGGTTAATTGGCTTCTCAAAATTGTCCCTAATGTGTTGGACAGTGTAAGTGTACGGGGCGACCGCTGGTCTCCGCGGACACGGTGGGCCGAAGAGCCTGTTTCCTCGCCCCATCTCTTAGGTATGTTACAAAACTTACCTTTACCGGCGCTGCACTTCTGCCGCTCCCCGTGTGCGCGACTTTCGCGCCTTGCAGAGGGGGGCGGGCTTAAAGTGCCGTTTTTCCACAGGCCTGGATAATCGATGAATGTCGGGCGATTTGGTTGCTGAAGAAAAATCGCTCCGACATTTCATCAATGGTGGTATTTTTAAATTACTCTAGATTATTTATTAACTAGAGTAATTTAAAAATCACCTTCAAAAGCCGTGACCGCAGACAACCGGAAGCATTTTGCGTAGGGGAGAAAAAAAGGTATATACTTTATTTTTATATTAAAAGTTGGTTTTTTGGGAGGCATTAATAATATTTTTACGTTGCGAAATGGGGTCCCCAAAAAATGTATGAACCCCCAGTATTTTTCCCCCCGACTTCACCGCTAACCGCAACGTTCTAATCCACCGCATTCCACTAAAACCCACTCGCTAGTTGATTTAAATGGCCATTAATTTACAGGCATAAAACACTAAATTCCTTCCATTTGGCCCAGAAATTCATGAAAATGAGATTTAAAAATTATGTTATATTGTGGATTATTGTGTGAATGTTATTTGGACACTTAGGCAATTTAAAAAAAGTTTATCTTTTCTTAAGAAATTGATAGATGTTTAGATCTACTCATTGAAGTTTGTAATTAGCTACAATTAGATAACTAACTAATTATATGCTTTAATTTCAGGTAATCCAAGTAAGATTGTTTAATATTTGTTTCAGAATGCTTCAATCTATAATAACTGAAAATTTCATTGAGTTCTCTTAATTTTTAAGAATGTTATGGACTTTTAACTTTTCCAGATCACAGCTTTTGAGTTAAGTCAATTGAAAGGCAATGGGAAGCAAGATGCTCATTTCCGAGTATGAAAATGGCCATAACTTTCTTAATACTGAAGATATGAAAGTAAATTAGGTGTCAAATTAAACTTCTTTTTATGCTTTATCTGATGGGATAAATTGCAGACTTGATTTTTAAAATCTCAAAATTTTGTAACATTGCTACATCTCTAAAGTGTAAAGTCAACGGAAAACACAAAAAGTGTTAGATAAGGAGACAAGAGGAGGAATAAAATGTAAAGCCACAGGGAGGGGGGATGTGGGTGGAAAGGGGTCGGGGAGAAGGATTTAGAATAGGTCATGCTGATCAAAGCTGGCTGGCATTTTTGAAGAGGTGATTGACATAGGGAAGGGGAGGATGTCTTTGAACATCATATACATGGAACTACTGTACATGGGGCATCTGAAGAACTGTGCGGGAAGGAACTGTAGATGCTGGTTTAAACCAAAAATGGACACAAAAAAGCAGCGGGTTAGGCGGCATCTCTGGAGAGAAGGGGTAAGTGACGTTTCCAGTTGAACTTCAGGCTGCCCTGAACATCACAATATTGTCCTCAACAATTGGCAGAGCGATGGGTTGCAGAAAACATCCTCACCTGCGCGTCCTTTTTAACCAGCGTTAGATCCACGTGTTGGCTTTCATCTCGGTTACCCTGGAGATCGGACGGAAAGAAGGATGAGTGATTGGGTTTACTTGGGGCCCATTGTGCCCATGAAGTAGACATCTCCAGCGAGAGACATTGAGAAATATCGGACAGTGCCCGAGTTATGGAAGGACCGTACAGAGGCCTGGTGGAAGAGGTGTGACCAGACAGTGCCCGAGTCTCGTGGTGCGCTCTTTCAAGCTTCTGTACCTTCTGCCGGACAGGAGCGGGGAGAAGAAGGAATGACTAGGGCGGGACAGGGTCAAGTCTTTGATTATGTTGGCTACTTTTCCCGAATCATTCTCCGTGGTGTAGACGGAGTCATTGCCATTGGTGGAGAATCTGGTCTGCGTGATGGACTGGGCTACATCCACAACTCTCTGCAATTCCTTGCAGTCTTGGGCAGAGCTGCCCCCAAACCAAGCAGTGATGCATCCTGTAAACATCTGTCAGTAACTTGTTCTAATGCTTATTGCACCCAACACCTATTCTACTTGCGTTTGGCTTGGATTGTATTTATGTCCAGTATTATCCAAGTTCAGTTTCATTATCCAACTATTGTTTATTGTCACATGTACCGAGGTACAGGGAAAAGCTTTTGTTGTGTCCTAACCAGTCAGCGGAAAGACAATACATGATTACATTGGAGCCATTTACAGCGTATAGATACATGATAAGGGATCTGATCAGAATGGATAGGTACTGGTGACAGCAAGCAAGAATGTCATTGTCCCATCTGGGACACTGTTGACTCTTGCATGAACATCTGTATCAGTGTGCGATCCATGCCTTGTTGTGTTCAAGGCTTTTCCCAAGCAGAAGCTGACGGTGTAAATCAGCCTGAAGGAAGAACACATGAAGCTCCCTGACCACCACAGTTACCTGAACAAGGGAGACCAGCAGTCGCTCAAAGTGGCCAGACGTGTCGCTCTTAATATCCTGCTCCAAAGTCTTCTTAAATTCTGCAAAACAATCACGGTGCTCAGCGTTCTAGTGTCTTTGTTCTTTATAGAAACATAGAAAAATAACGCAGCAGTAGGCCATTCGGCCCTTCAGGGCAGCACCGCCATTCAATATGATCACGGCTGATCATCAAAAATCAGTACCCCGTTCCTGCTTTCTCCTCATATCCCTTGATTCCTTTACATCTAAGAGCTTACAACCGAGATGGCAGATAAACCATCCACTGATTCCAACAGCCATCTATAAACCTGTTAAGGGCATCACGGTGGCGCAGCGGTAGAGTCTCAACTACCCAGCCTCAACGACCTCCTCTGGCAGCTTGTTCCATACACCCATAAAGTTACCCCATAGATTCCTATTAAATCTTTTCCCCTTCACCTTAAACCTATGTCCTCTGGTCCTCAATTCACCTACTTCAGGCAAGTGCATCGACCCAATCTTTTCCTCTCATGATTTTATACCCCCCCTATAAGATCACCCCTCGTCCTCCTGCGCTCCAATGAATAGAGGGAACATGAATCCTAGCAATGATCCAAGCAAAGGCTCGTATTTTTTAGCAACACCTCCGACATGCTGCGTATGTGTATACTAGGCAGCTGCGTACCTCCGACATGCTGCGTATGTGTATACTAGGCAGCTGCGTACCTCCGACATGCTGCGTATGTGTACACTAGGCAGCTGCGTACCTCCGACATGCTGCGTATGTGTATACTAGGCAGCTGCGTACCTCCGACATGCTGCGTATGTGTACACTAGGCAGCTGCGTACCTCCGACATGCTGCGTATGTGTATACGAGGCAGCTGCGTACCTCCGGCATCCTGCGCATGTGTGTACTAGGCAGCTGTGCTGAACACTGCTCGCATCTCACCTGCTTTGTACAACTTGTTGATCTCATGGATTTCAGCATTTGAGCGGGAAGCCAGGATCTCAATCAGACACTGCTCATCAGTACCAGCTCCCTGCAGGAAAAGAGTATCAGCAATTACCCTCACAGAAAGAACAAGCGGCAAAATCAATTCCCTATTGTGCGCAACACAGTGGCAAGTTGCTGCCTCACAGCGCCAGAGACCCAGGTTCGATCCTGACTACGGGCGCTGTCGGTACAGAGTTTGTAAGTTCTCCCCGTGACCTGCGTGGGTTTTCACACTCTGGATGCACAGGTTCGTCTGTTAATTGGCTTGCTATAATTGTAAATTGTCCCTAGCGTGTGTAGGGTAGTGTTAATATGCAGGGATCGCTGGGCGGCGCGGACACGGTGGGCCGAAGGGCCTGTTTCCGCGCTGTATCTCCAAACTAAATGAAATGAATCATGAAAACCAGCACCTGCAGTTTCTTCCTAAACTAATCAATAGGCTGAATGGAAATGCAACATCGCTCCTTCATTATTGCATGATCTATCTCCTGGGATTTCCTGGATCGTGATTTTGTGTTATAATTACCTCTCCAAGAACAATGAGCCATGTGGATAAATGCTGCCTTTCCACCCACAATAGTAATACAAATGTAAGGCGGATTTTTAAATATTAAAATGCAACCTTTAATCATTGAGAGCATATTACTGAGAGAACAAAGTTCTTAAAAAAGATTCACCAGAACAGATGGTCCTAGACCTCGACCTTCCCCAAACAAAAAGGTGCCAGTTCACGTATAGTTGCAGTGAGTTGTGGACGCAGCCCAGACCATCACACAAACCAACCTCCCTTCCATCGACTCCATCTACACATCACGCTGCTTCGACAAGGCCAGCAGCATAATCATGGACCAGTCTCACCCCAGTCACTCCCTCCTCTCCCCTCTCCCATCAGGCAAGAGGTACAGACGTCCCAGATTGAGGGACAGTTTCTTCCCAGTAGACAGGCCAGATGAAGACAAACAACATGGGGCTGCTGGAAAACGGCAACACTCTGGAATAAGCTGAGGCCAAAGCCAAACGAGACACAGCTGGGTCTGAATAGTGATTATTGGACCAATTCACCTGCATCTCGTCAGCCCCACTTCATATAAACCCAGGAGGCCCAGCCAGAGTCTTCCTGGCTGTTATCAGGCAACTGAACCATCCTCTCATCAGCTCGATTTCAGTCCTGACCTCCCATCGATCTTATTCAAGCTATCTTTAATTTGACTTTATCGGGTTTCAATGTTAATTCTTGCATCTTTAACCTGCGCACATGATTGTATTGATGTACAGCCTTTGACTGGATAGCACACAACTAATAGCACACCGACCATCCGTTCACACTAGTTCTATGTTATTCCACTTTCTCACTCACTCCCTACACACTAGGTGCGGTTTTACAGAGTGCCAATTAACCTACAAACCCGCGTGTCATTGGGATGTGGGAGGAAACCGGGGCACCCGGGGAGAACGTGCAAACTCCACACAGACAGCACCTGAGGTCAGGATCGAACCCGGTCTCTGGCGCTGTCAGGCAGCGGCTCTACCCACTGCGCCACTGTTCCGGTGCGGAGGATTTGGCGTCGAGCATCGGCACCTGTCTGCAAGCCTGCTCCTGATGAAGGGTCTCGACCCGAAATGTCACGCAGTCCTTTGATCCCCAGTGATGCTGCCCCCTTTGTTCCCGCTGAGTTACCGCAGCCCTTATGTGTCTATCTTTGGTGCAACCCAGCATCTGCAGTTCCTTCCTCCCTCCCTGCACATCGTGTGCTCACCAACCTTGATGGCTTCTTTCAGCTCCGTGGCATCGAAGAGCAAGGACGGTTTCAGCAGGGCCAGCACCGCCTTCTCGAAATTACCCGACAGCTCCGACTTCAACTCCTTGATCAAATCCTGCAGCAGGGAGATGAGAGGTCATACACACTCAATCACAGCACCATCACAAACACAGCCATCAGCTCAAGAGCGTTTCATTGTCACACTCACGTGCCGACAATGGAAGAATAAAATCCTTACTTGCAGCAGCACAACACTCTGTAAACCCAATACAACACAATTAATGCAATAAACATAAATACAATAAATTAATAACCAAAATGCCCAAAGTCCTTGTTGTAACCAAATATTTTTGCTCTTTGAAGGAAGTAGAGGCTTTGATGGGTCTTTAAGTGAAGAAAGGTCGGATCGGAAACATTTGCCTGTCCTATCCCTCCACAGACACTTCCTGACCTACTGAGTTCCTCCAGCACTCTCTGCTTTACTCAAGATTCCAACATCTACAGTTTCTTGTGTCTTCATGTAAAGACCCGCACCAAGGTAGTTTTTAAGGATTTTTAAATAAAAATAAAGAAATGAATTTCCAAAAACACGTTAGATGCAATAAGGTGCTTTTGCATTCATGAGTCCAGTCTGAAGAAGGGTCCCGACCCGAAACATCACCTACCCACGTTCTCCAGAGACATTGCCTGACCATCTGATTACTTCAGAACTTTGTGTCGTTTTTGGCAAACCTGTATAAGCAGTTCCTTGTGTTTCTCTTTTGGGAACAGAACGTCGACATGAGAAGGTGGACAAAAATGCTGCAGAAACTCAGCGGGTGAGGCAGCATCTATGGAGCGAAGGAATAGGCAGCGTTTCGGGTCGAGACCCTTCACATCTACTTGAGAAGATACAAACATGTAGGACTGCAGATGGCCACCACAACAGTGAGAGCAACAGTGGGATCTGTGAACTGTATAATAGTCTGTTTGTTTTTATGTGTATGTACGCATGTGCATGCAACTGACTCCTGAACTTTGTTTTCCTCATTTATAATATGTTTGAAGAGTACGGATTTACAGAGGGTCTGAAGAAGGGTCTCGACCCGAAACGTCACCCATTCCTTCTCGCCAGAAACCCCTCTCCAGCTTTTAGTGACCACTAGGTTCACAGATTCAGTTGCGATGCTGCAAGAAATAATTTAATTGTTCTACCTGGGACATATGACAATAAAACACTCTTGCCTTGCTCTTGATATTAGTGAAGAGCAAGCAGAGACAGCAGGGTGCCGTTGTGCCTCCACAATGCTGGATGGACTAAGGTACTTGCCTTCCCGTAGGCGGTTTTAAAGGACAGGACAATCTGCATCCTCTGCTTGTTTGACCGCTGGGCAACGACATCAATGATGGCTTGTTCATTCGTGCCTGTGAACAGAGGAAGGGCCGAGTTCAGCTCCATGGAGCATTCTGAACCATTCGCAAATACTATTACAACAATCCTAACCCTAACCCCTCAAACAGCACTAGTGAAATATAGAGTCCCAGAGCGTGGACGCAGGCCCTTCGGCCCAACTAGCCCATGCCGACCGACGTGCCCCATCTAAACTAGTCCCATTTGCCTGCATTTAGCCCATATCCATTTAAACCTGCCCTATCCATGTACCTGTCTAGGTGTTCAAGAAGGGACTGCAGATGCTGGAAAATCGAAGGTAGACAAAAATGCTGGAGAAACTCAGCGGGTGAGGCAGCATCTATGGAGCGAAGGAATAGGCGACGTTGCAGGTCGAGACCCGGAAAGCACAGATGGAGTGAAGGAATAGGCGACGTTCCGGGTCTCGACCCGAAACATCACCTATTCTGTCGCTCCATAGATGCTGCCTCACCCGCTGAGTTTCTCCAGCATTTTTGTCTACCTGTCCAAATGGGTTTTTTAAAGTTGTGATATTACCTGGCTCCAACTGCATTCAGAAACCTCCAAAATAAGAAACTTTGGTCGGGCCACATTTGGGGTATTGCGAGCAGGTTCTGGCCGCCCCCATTACAGGAAGGGTATGGAGGTTTTAGAGAGAGTGCAGAGGTGGTTTAGCAGAATGATGCCTGGATTACAGGGACAGTTTGGACAGGTTTCGCTCTTTCTTTCTGGAACACCAGAGGTTGCAGTGATTGATTAAAAAAATGTTTTTAAAAAATTACACAAAACATCGATAGCATAGACAGTCAGAACCTTTTCCCAAGGTGGGAACTAGAGGGGGTTTTAAGGTGAGAGGGGCAATGCACCTTGTGGCCATTCCTTCCGAAGAGTCCACCTGGGACTATACTGGAAGTTGGACAATTTATACTGGATATTTTTTACATTTACCAAGCCAATTAACCTACAAACCTGCACGTCTTTGGAGTGTGGGAGGAAACCGAAGATCCCAGAGAAAACCTACGAAGGTCACGGGGAGAACGTACAAACTCCGTACAGACAGCAACTGTAGTCGGGATCGAACCCGGGTCTCCGGCGCTGCATTTTGCTTTAAGGCAGCAACTCTACCGCTGTGCCACCGTGACTGCAGCAGTTTAAATGTTTAAAAGGAGATGTGAGGATTGTTCACTTTTATAGTGTGAGTGGTGAGTGGCTGGAATACATTGCCTAGGGTGGTGGTGGAGGCAGATAAAGGCGTTTAAGAGAGGTTTTGATGGGTAGATGGATACACTGGGAATAGAGGGATAGGGAATACGTGCAGGCAGATAAAGATTGGTCTTGGCATTATGTTTAGTTTAGAGATGTATGCGTGGAAACAGGCCATTTGGCCCACCGAGTCCGTGCTGACCAGCGATCCCCATACATTGACACTATCCTACACACGTTAGGAACAATTTGTTTACAAAAATACCAATCCAATTAGTCCACAAACCGGCACGTCTTTGGAGTGAGGGAGGAAACTGAAGATCTCATAGAAACCCGCACAGGTCACGGGGAGAACATGCAAACTCCGCACAGGCAGCACCCGTAGTCACGATCGAACCTGGGTCTCTAGTGCTGTGAGGCAGCAACTCTACCGCTGTGCCTCCGTGCCGCCCTCAATGTTGATGGTGAGCTGAAGTGCCTGTTCCTGTGCCTGCACTGTCCTATGTTCTAGTACGGTGCCGCGCTTTAGAATGTACTCACCGAAGCCCTTCATGGCTTTCCTCAGAACCTCCGCATCCCTCAGAGCGTCAAAGCCTGCGGCCTCTCGGACGGTTCCCCGTTTGACAGGCTAAACACAAAAACATGAACGCCACATCATTAGATCAGCTGGGAGGAGAAGAGCGTGTCTTCAAGTCCACGACAAGCCCCAACGGTTCTCCAATGAAGACAGCTACAAAATGCTGGAGTAGCTTAGCGGGACAGGCAGCATCTCTGGAGAGAAGGAATGGGCGACGTTTCGGGTCGAGAACCCATTCCTTCTCTCCAGAGATGTTGCCTGTCCCATTGAGTTACTCCAGCATTGTGTGTCCATCTTCGAATTAAACCAGCATCTGCAGTTCCTTCCTGCACACGTGGTTCTCAAGTGAAGATGGTGCATGAGCAAGGTTGCTGATCCCAGGGGTTGGTTGTCGCACCTCATTGTCCGAGCTGCTATGTGACACAGGACCCACCAGCACTGTTGCCCTGCAGCCATCACCCCATTTCAGGGATGGACTGTAAACGCCAGCATCGCCAGCGACATCTTTATCCCATCGATAAATAAATGAAAAACCCCTGGCCCATTAACCCTTGGTATCCACAAAAAGATTTAGCATCTCAGATTCAATGACCATTTAATTAGTAGCAGCCAATACAGCACAAGAATATATGGGTTCAGTTCGGAACAGATCAAATAACCCAATTACCAACTAAAGCTTTTACAGGATTGAATTCTGTATATCAGAAATTGTGCGGCACGGTGGCGCAGCGGTAGAGTTGCTGCCTTACAGCGCCAGAGACCCAGGTTTGATCTCTCTCTGCCTCAGAGAGCGGCAGAGGCCGGTTCTCTGCATACTTTCAAGAGAGATCTAGATAGCGCTCTTAAAGATAGCGGAGTCGGGGGATATGGGGAGAAGTCAGGAATGGGGTACTGATTGGGGATGATCAGCCACGATCACAATGAATGGCGGTGCTGACTCGAAGGGCCAAATGGCCTCCTCCTGCACTTATTGTCTATTGATCCTGACTACGGCTGCTTGTCTGTATGGAGTTTGCACGTTCTCCTTGTAACTGCGTGGGTTTTCTCCGGGAGCTCCGGTTTCCTCCCACATCCCAAAAACGTACTTGTTTATTGGATAATTGGCTTGATATTATTGTAAATTGTTCCCAGTACGTGTGGGATAGTGTTAATGTGCGGGGATCACTGGTTAACACGGACTCGGTGGGCTGAAGGGCCTGTTTCCGTGTTGTATCTCTAAACTAAACTACAGGAGAAAATGTTAGTGCTTACATTTAGCATTAGTGAACGTCTGTAGTTGTGGTATAATGATGAAATTTGTACCCAAATTATACATGCGAGTGAATTTACAAAAATCCATTTATGACAACCATGCTGGAACCAGAGCTGCAGTTCACATTAAATACTTATTCCTATTTGAGTTTGTAAGGGATGACATCATTGGGTGTTTTGCTTTTGTGGCGTGAGAATATGTCTATGCTTTTCCAGGCATTCCTCAGTTACCAAATGCTTCCTCTTTTGACCAAAGTGCAGACGGAGGAACCGATACGGCCTTGGGTGACAGAAGCAAAGGGCGGTGGGTGCCGGAGGAAGTAGTTAACGCAGGGACTATTGCAACATTTAAGAAGCAATTAGACAGGTACATGGACAGGACAGGTTTAGACAGATATGGGCCAAATGCAGGCAGGTGGGATTAGTGTAGATGGGACATGTTGGTCGCTGTGGGCAAGTTGGGCCCGTTTCCACACTGTACGACTCCACATGCTCCTGGTCATGCAAGGCTTGTACTGGGTGGTCAGCTTGTAGAAATGGCAACTTAACATCTGTTACAAACAGATACTGCTGGGAAAGGCAGACTGCGGGGTAGCAGATAGTGGAGACAGAGTGGGGCAGCTGACCAAACTCTTACGCTGAGACCATCAGGTTGATTAGTGCGGGTGTCAGAGGTTATGGGGAGAAGGCAGGAGAACGGGGTTAGGAGGGCAGGATAGATCAGCATGATTGAATGGCGGAGTAGACTTGATGGGTCAAATGGCCTAATCCTACTCCATCACTTATGACCTTGCTCCCTGTGTCCAGTCTCTCCTGTCCTTCAATGCTTGTTCCCTGAAGAATTTTTAGTGTTTAGTTTAAAGATACAGCGCAGAAACATGCGCTTCAGCCCACCGAGTCCGCGCCGACCAGCGATCCCCGCACACTAAGACTGTCCTACACACACACTACGTTTTATGTTGAATTCTATCTACTCTGTGTTGTGATGTTTATGGCTGTAAGATGATTTCATTTCACTGTGCCAATTGGCACACATGACAAATAAATGTATCTTGTACTAGGGACAATTTACAATAATATCAAGCCAATTAACCTACAAACCCGCACGTCTTGGGATCGTGGGAGGAAACCGGAGATCCCGGAGAAAACCCACGCAGATCACGGATCTTTTAGATCATCCAAACTCCATAGAGACAGCACCCGTAGTCAGGATCGAACCCGGGTCTCTGGCGCTGTAAGGCACAGCTCCACCACTGTGCCACCACGGAAGTGCCCGAGGAAGATTAAAAACCAAAATGGAGAACAGCATTTGTGTGCGAAGAAAAGGGTAATTATTCCTTTTACAAATAAGTGTGTAAGTACGATCTGTAATTTACTTCAATATTGCAACCTTTAAAAGACACTTGGGTAGATATATGGATAGGAATGGTTTAGAGGGCCCTGGGCTAATGCGGGCAAAAGGGACTGGTCCAGTGTGCCAACTTGGTAAGCATGGGGAAGGTGGGCCGAAGGGCCTGTTTGTACGTCGGACACGAAGCCTTGTTTTTCCCAACATGTTCATACCAGTAATTTCTGGCACATATAGGCAAATTGTTCCCGATGTTGGGGGAGTCCAGAACCAGGGGTCACACAGTTTACGAATAAGGGGTCGGCCATTTAGGACTGAGATGGGGGGGAAAACTTTTTCACCCAGAGAGTTGTGAATTTGTGGAATTCTCTGCCGCAGAAGGCAGTGGAGGCCAATTCACTGGATGTATTCAAGAGAGTTAGATTTAGCTCTTAAAGCAGGAACGGGGTACTGATTCTGGTGGATCAGCCATGCTGGCTAGAAGGGCCGAATGGCCGACTCCTCCACTTCTTTTCTATGTATCCGTTTCTAAATTACCTGACACTTCTCGTGTTACATTCTTGCCTCACTGTCCCTACCACAGCCCAGCTGATAAACAAATATTCAACAGTACAAATAATCCCAGCTGCTGAGCAGAATCATTTATATGATCGGCACAATTTCCCGTCTCATTCAGATCAAAGGTCCTTCCTTCAAATACTTTCTCTCCATTGCTATAGTTATCATCGAGTGGTAGATAGGGCAGGGCTACTGACAATGAACAGAGCAGTCAGACTAATTGGCCGGGTGTGGTGCTAGCAAAGGGGCCGAATGGCCTGCCCCCATTTCCACCTCTTGATGTCTTCTGGGTAGTTCTTGCAAAGAGCTAGAACAGGGGTGAAGAGCAGAACGGCCACCCTGCACGCAGTATCATTCATTTTAAACAAGGGACAGATATGATTCGTAGATACCCACAATGCAAAGTCCTGCAACTGCTGAAAACAAAGAATGAGAACCAAAAATGCAAGAATCACTCGGCAACTGTGGAGTGAGAAACAAAGTTCCTGGTTGAGGTTGAAGACCCTTCCGTTCTGACCAATGTTAACCACATATCTCTTCACATCCACGCTGTATGACTCTGGGACTCAGAGCATCTATAGACAGGGAAACTGTTGCTACTGTAGACTGACAAACCTTCATCATCTGCTGTGTTTTGCTCTGCATAACCATCTTATATTTTAGCAGCCTTCAAAATCGGACCTAGGAACGATATCTCACACACCAATACGCACATGCAGACACACAGAACACATTGCAGATGGAACCAAAGCCATCTTGTATCATCTCAAACTATTCCATTAATGCAGAGACATTCTCCATTAGAAGATAGACACAAAATGCTGGAGTAACTCAGCGGGACAGGCAGCATCTCTGGAAAGAAGGAATGACATCTCGGGTCAAGACCCTTCTTCAGACTGAAGAGGGATCTCAACCCGTAAAGTCACCCATTCCTTCTCTCCAGAGATGCTGCCCGTCCCGCTGAGTTACTCCATCATTTTGTGTCTATCTTCGGTGTAAACCAGCATCTGCAGTTCCTTCCCACACATCTTGCATTAGGTGTCACTAACACCGGACATGCACAGAGCAGTCTCAGAGTAAACCAGAACATCACACAACGTGTTGCATGCAGCCTATTGTCCCATTGTTCATCGAAGGTAGCAAAGCATTTTAAGATTCAACACTTGAGATATTGTGTAAAGTTGTGTCATCTAGACTTGTTCTTTTGTGTTGTCGGCTTTAGGTTTTCGATCTGATTACATTCCACTGCTAACTTTTGACCCTTTGAAAACTCTAGCTACACACATGTGCACACACATGCACATGCAGAGAGACACAGACGCAGACACACTCCCCAGCAGACGTCTGCCTGCACCTTCTACCTGAATATCGGCACCCAGAGGGAACATCTGGACTGCAGTGAACCACCTCCTCCCCGCCTCTGCACACATGCATATGGCAGCCCTGTAGAGAAGAGCAACCTTCCACATAGAGTATTGGAAGATCCACAGGCTCACTCAGCCTACCGGGATGCAGCACAGCAGAGCATGCAATTACTGGGAGAATCAACTCGGACACCTCCAGAAGCTTACCTCAAATTCGGAATCATCCTGGGGTAAAACACCAAGGAACAATTTTAACAGAATATTAATATTAAACCCTATCTTGCATCATCTCAAGCCATTCTATTAATGCAGAGACATCTTGCGTTAGGTGCCACCTAATGGAGCAGTTTCAGAGTAAACCCGAACACCACACAACTTGTTACATGCAGTTTGCTGTCTCTTGTTCTCAACTTCTATTCATTGAAGGTTCCAAGATGTTTCGATTGAGATATTGCGGGATGTTGTGTCATTGGACCCATTCATTGTGTTGTCAGCTTCAGGTTTTTAATCTGATTCCATTCACTGTCAATTTTTGACCCTTTGAAATCTCCAGTTTCTCATACACAGACAGACACAGACACACAAGTTACACACACACACACTTGCTTCGTAGATACCCACAAATGCAAACTGCTGAAAACAAAGAACAAGAACCAAAAATGCAAGAATCACTGGGCAACTGTGGCGCGAGAAACAAAGTTCATGGGTGAAGTTGAAGGCTCTTCAGTTCTGATGGTCAGTCACCAATGTTGACCACATATCTCTTCACATCCACGCTGTATGACTCTGGGACTCAGAGCATCTATAGACAGGGAAACTGTTGCTACTGTAGACTGACAAACCTTCATCATCTGCTGTGTTTTGCTCTGCATAACCACCTTGTATTTTAGCAGCCTTCAAAATCGGACCTAGGAACGATATCTCACACACCAATACGCACATGCAGACACACAGAACACATTGCAGATGGAACCAAGGCCATCTTGTATCATCTCAAACCATTCCATTAATGCAGAGACATTCTCCATTAGAAGATAGACACAAAATGCTGGAGTAACTCAGCGGGACAGGCAGCATCTCTGGAAAGAAGGAATGGGTGACATCTCGGGTCGAGACCCTTCTTCAGACTGAAGAGGGATCTCGACCCGTAAAGTCACCCATTCCTTCTCTTCAGAGATGCTGCCCGTCCCGCTGAGTTACTCCAGCATTTTGTGTCTATCTTCGGTGTAAACCAGCATCTGCAGTTCCTTCCCACACATCTTGCATTAGGTGTCACTAACACCTGACATGCACGGAGCGGTCTTAGAGTAAACCAGAACATCACACAACGTGTTGCATGCAGCCTATTGTCCCATTGTTCATCGAAGGTAGCAAAGCATTTTAAGATTCAACACTTGAGATATTGTGTAAAGTTGTGTCATCTAGACTTGTTCTTTTGTGTTGTCGGCTTTAGGTTTTTGATCTGATTACATTCCACTAACTTTTGACCCTTTGAAAACTCTAGTTACACATGTGTGTGCACACATGCACATGCAGAGAGACACAGACGCAGACACACACACAGACGCAGACACACTCCCCAGCAGACTTCTACCTGCACCTTCTACCTGAATATCGGCACCCAGAGGGAACATCTGGACTGCAGTGAACCACCTCCTCCCCGCCTCTGTACACATGCATACGGCAGCCCTGCAGAGAAGAGCAACCTTCCACATAGAGTATTGGAAGATCCACAGGCTCACTCAGCCAACCGGGATGCAGCACAGCAGAGCATGCAATTACTGGGAGAATCAACTCGGACACCTCCAGAAGCTTACCTCAAATTCGGAATCATCCTGGGGTAAAACACCAAGGAACAATTTTAACAGAATATTAATATTAAACCCTATCTTGCATCATCTCAAGCCATTCTATTAATGCAGAGACATCTTGCGTTAGGTGCCACCTAATGGAGCAGTTTCAGAGTAAACCCGAACACCACACAACTTGTTACATGCAGTTTGCTGTCTCTTGTTCTCAACTTCTATTCATTGAAGGTTCCAAGATGTTTCGATTGAGATATTGCGGGATGTTGTGTCATTGGACCCATTCATTGTGTTGTCAGCTTCAGGTTTTTAATCTGATTCCATTCACTGTCAATTTTTGACCCTTTGAAATCTCCAGTTTCTCATACACAGACAGACACAGACACACAAGTTACACACACACACACTTGCTTCGTAGATACCCACAAATGCAAACTGCTGAAAACAAAGAACAAGAACCAAAAATGCAAGAATCACTGGGCAACTGTGGCGCGAGAAACAAAGTTCATGGGTGAAGTTGAAGGCTCTTCAGTTCTGATGGTCAGTCACCAATGTTGACCACATATCTCTTCACATCCACGCTGTATGACTCTGGGACTCAGAGCATCTATAGACAGGGAAACTGTTGCTACTGTAGACTGACAAACCTTCATCATCTGCTGTGTTTTGCTCTGCATAACCACCTTGTATTTTAGCAGCCTTCAAAATCGGACCTAGGAACGATATCTCACACACCAATACGCACATGCAGACACACAGAACACATTGCAGATGGAACCAAGGCCATCTTGTATCATCTCAAACCATTCCATTAATGCAGAGACATTCTCCATTAGAAGATAGACACAAAATGCTGGAGTAACTCAGCGGGACAGGCAGCATCTCTGGAAAGAAGGAATGGGTGACATCTCGGGTCGAGACCCTTCTTCAGACTGAAGAGGGATCTCGACCCGTAAAGTCACCCATTCCTTCTCTTCAGAGATGCTGCCCGTCCCGCTGAGTTACTCCAGCATTTTGTGTCTATCTTCGGTGTAAACCAGCATCTGCAGTTCCTTCCCACACATCTTGCATTAGGTGTCACTAACACCTGACATGCACGGAGCGGTCTTAGAGTAAACCAGAACATCACACAACGTGTTGCATGCAGCCTATTGTCCCATTGTTCATCGAAGGTAGCAAAGCATTTTAAGATTCAACACTTGAGATATTGTGTAAAGTTGTGTCATCTAGACTTGTTCTTTTGTGTTGTCGGCTTTAGGTTTTTGATCTGATTACATTCCACTAACTTTTGACCCTTTGAAAACTCTAGTTACACATGTGTGTGCACACATGCACATGCAGAGAGACACAGACGCAGACACACACACAGACGCAGACACACTCCCCAGCAGACTTCTACCTGCACCTTCTACCTGAATATCGGCACCCAGAGGGAACATCTGGACTGCAGTGAACCACCTCCTCCCCGCCTCTGCACACATGCATACGGCAGCCCTGCAGAGAAGAGCAACCTTCCACATAGAGTATTGGAAGATCCACAGGCTCACTCAGCCAACCGGGATGCAGCACAGCAGAGCATGCAATTACTGGGAGAATCAACTCGGACACCTCCAGAAGCTTACCTCAAATTCGGAATCATCCTGGGGTAAAACACCAAGGAACAATTTTAACAGAATATTAATATTAAACCCTATCTTGCATCATCTCAAGCCATTCTATTAATGCAGAGACATCTTGCGTTAGGTGCCACCTAATGGAGCAGTTTCAGAGTAAACCCGAACACCACACAACTTGTTACATGCAGTTTGCTGTCTCTTGTTCTCAACTTCTATTCATTGAAGGTTCCAAGATGTTTTGAGATTCAACAAATTGAGATATTGCGGGATGTTGTGTCATTGGACCCATTCATTGTGTTGTCAGCTTCAGGTTTTTAATCTGATTCCATTCACTGTCAATTTTTGCACCTTTGAAAACTCCAGTTCCTCACAGACACAGACACACAAGTTACACAAACACACACACAGACACACAATCTCACACACAGTCTCACACACAGTCTCACACACAGTCTCACACACAGTCTCACACACAAGTTACACAGTCTCACACACACAAGTTACACAAGTTACACAGTCTCACACACAAATTACAGTCTCACACAAACACATTCTCTCTCTCACACACACACACACAGTCTCACACACACAAGTTACACAGTCTCACACAAACACATTCTCTCTCTCACACACAGTCTCACACACAGTCTCACACACAGTCTCACACACACAAGTTACACAGTCTCACACAAACACATTCTCTCTCTCACACACAGTCTCACACACAGTCTCACACACACAAGTTACACAAGTTACACAGTCTCACACAAACACATTCTCTCTCTCACACACACACACGGACAGTCTCACAAACAGTATCGCACACAGACAGGCGTGCAGGCACGTAGGAACAGGAGTACAGGCACATGTGCACGGACACACACGCGCACACTCACATGCTCCGGGCAGACTTCTACCTGCACAATCACTTTGAATATCGCACCCAGAGGGAACATCTGGACTGCAGTGAACCACCTCCTCCCCGCCTCTGTACACATTCATACGGCAGCTCTGTAGAGAAGAGCAACCTTCCACATAGAGTATTGGAAGATCCACAGGCTCACTCAGCCAACCGGGATGCAGCACAGCAGAGCATGCAATTACTGGGAGAATCAACTCGGACACATCCAGAAGCTTACCTCAAATTCGGAATAAACCTGGGGTAAAACACCAAGGAACAATTTTAACAGAATATTAATATTAACAGAGGACATAGGTTTAAGGTGGAGGGGGAATGGTTTAATAGGAAACTGAGGGGTAACATTTCTATACAAAGACTGGTGGGTGTATGGAACGAGCTGCCAGAGGAGGTAGTTGAGGCTGGGACTATCACAAAGTTTAAGACATATTTAGTCAGGTACATGGATAGGACAGGTTCAGAGGGATATGGGTCAAACGCAGGCAGGTGGGACTAGTATACAGTATATGGAACTTGTTGGTCGGTGTGGGCAAGTTGGGCCGACAGTCCTGTTTCCATTCTGCTAATATGGGTCTGAAGAAGGGTTTCGGCCCGAAACGTCGCCTATCTCCTTCGCTCCTTAGATGCTGCTGCACCCGCTGAGTTTCTCCAGCCTTTTGTGTACCCTGCTAATATGATTAATGTGTGAGAAGCCAGTTTCTTAAATCCCCTAATTATCAGTGAGTTTGATGAACACCAGTCTTACTCCTTCAAATCCTCAGAGCTCACTCATCCTTTACCCCTACCTTAAACAAGAGGGTTGCCAACTGTTCCGTATTAGCCGGGACATCCCATATTTTGGGCTAAATTGGTTTGTCCCGTACGGGACCGCCCTTGTCCCGTTTTTGACTGCTCCTACTCGGGTTGGGGGGGGACTGTCGGGTCGGAGCACCGCGTCTGGCCCCACCTCACCCATCCCGACGTAGTGCAGCCCATGGAGTGCAGCAGCAGCAGCGCCTCGCCCGTGGCCCCGTCGGTCGGTCAGCAGCCCGGCCAGCTGTCCGACCTTTGGACCTTCCCTTACCGCCGAGATGACCACCACCACCTCCTCCTTTACTCCGGGGATTCCCTGGTAGTTTGAGAATTATTAAGTATTATCGAGTATTAGTTCAAAACAAGCGAAGATGGTAAACCATTCTTTCTTTCCTTGGAAGACCCACACAGGTATTCAATAAGGAGCAAACCACCCATTTAGGAAATCACCACACACCTTGGGACGCAAGGACAACCCAAGGCTCAGAGAGTGGTGAATCTGTGGAATTCTTTGCCACAGACGGCTGTGGAGGCCAAGTCAGTGGATATTTTTAAGGCAGATATAGACAGATTCTTGATTAGTACGGGGAGTCAGAGGTTACGGGGAGAAGGCAGGAGAATGGGGTTAGGAGGGAGAGATAGATCAGCCAAGATTGAATGGCAGAGTAGACATGATGGGCCGAATGGCCTAATTCTACTCCTATCACTTATGACCTTATTGCTCCATACTGACCCAAATATGGTAGCAAATTACACAGGGTTAATATGTGAGGTACATTACATGTGTCCTTCCTTCCTACTGCCACCCAGTCCCCCCCATCCACCACTCCAAAGTGTCTTTGTTACTTGAATTTCTCCAAGTTTTAAACGAGTAAATGTACCAACTTGACGCATTAATAACTAACATTGCGCGGACGGTATTAGGATCGTGCACGGTGTGTGAGCCTTACCTTCACCGGTGCTACTGACGGGGTGATATTGGAGCTGGGAGTAGCAGAATATCCTTGGGATGGATTGGACGGGTAACCAGGAGCGGATCCTGATGGGTAGCCTCCCGGAGCAGGGCCAGACGGGTATCCCGCAGCAGGGCCAGACCCAAAACCTGGAGCTGGACCCGACGGATATCCTGGAGCTGGACCTGACGGATATCCCGGAGCTGGACCCGATGGATATCCCGAAGCTGGACCCGACGGATATCCAGGGGTGGGGCCCGATTGGAATCCAGGGGCGGAACCGGGATATCCAGGATTGTAGGGTGGGGCTCCGGGCTGGCTGGGCTGGCCCGGGTACATTCCGTAGGGCGGTGTTGGCTGTTGGTTTGGCGGTGCCCCAAACCCGATGTTGGGTTGACCTGGACCAAAGCCGCCAATGGTGTTCGATAGGCTTTGAGCCTGCAACAGAAACGGAAGGCAAAACCACAGGGTTAAGATAGTTGGTTGGTCCAGGTGAACAGAAAACTCCGAACACACAACAGTAGCGCACAGGAATTATCTGCTGACAATCACACTATCGTAGATGGACGGTAGATAAAAATGCTGGAGAAATTCAGCGGGTGAGGCAGCATCTATGGAGCGAAGGAGTAGGTGACGTTCCAGGTCGAGACCCTTCTTCAGACCCGAAACGTCACCTACTCCTTCGCTCCATAGATGCTGCCTCACCCGCTGAGTTCCTCCAGCATTTTTATCTACCTTCGATTTTCCCGCATCTGCAGTTCCTTCTTAACTATTGTAGATGGAGCTCACTTCTACACAAATTGGCATTGAATTCCCTACACAATAACATTTAGAACATCGAACAGCACCGGGCGGTCACCGTGGTGCTGCTGGTAGAGTCGCTGCCTCACAGCGCCGGAGACCCGGGTTCGATCCCGACTACGGGCGCTGTCTGTATGGATTTAGTACTTTCTCCCCGTGACCCGCGTGGGTTTTCTCCGAGATCTTCGGTTTCCTCCCACACTCCAAAGACTTGCAGGTTTGTGGGTTAATTGGCTTGGGAAATGTTTTAAAACATTTTTTTTTAATTTTTTTTAAATTGTCCCTAGTGGGTGTAGGATAGTGTTAATGTGATGGAATCGCTAGTCAGTGCGGACCCGGTGGGCCGAAGGGCCTGTTTCCAAGCTGTATCTGTAAAATAAACTAAACAGAGGAAAAGGCACTTCGGCCCACAATATTCATGCCGAACATAATGCCAAGCTAAACTAATCTCTGCCTGCAGGTGACCCATATCCCTTCCCTTACCCAGGTGCCCATCTAAAAGCCTCTCCAATGTCACTGTCCTATCTGCTTCCGCCACCATCCCAAGCAGCACATTCCAGGCATCCATCGACTACCCTGCAAAAAAAAATCTTGCCCCACACATCTCCTTTAAACTTTTCCCCTCTCATGTTAAATCTGTGCTCCAGTAACAGAGGAGAAGCTACTCTGCGAGTCTGCTGGTGCGTACTTTCAAGCTTCTGTACCTCCTGGCCGGTGGGAGAGGGCAGAAAGAAGGATGACCGGGGTGGGACTAGTCCTTGATTATGTCGGCTGCTTTTGTGAAGTGTCGAAGGAGCCAGTGGTGGGAAGTGTGATCTGTGTCTGATGGGCTGGGCTACGTTTGCAACTCTGATCGTTCGTGCGGTCGTGGGTTGAGAAGTTCCCAAACCAAGATGTGGTGCAATCCCACGGTATGCTTTCTATGGTGCAACCGTAAATGTCAAATTTCCTCACATTTTCCAAGGAGGTTACTGTTCCTCCTTGGTTCTGACTTCAATCTGGTTGTTGCACAACAGATCGTGAGTAATATTCGCACCAAGGAACTTGAAGCATGCAAAACGCGCAAGAAGGAACTGCGGACATTGGTTTACACTGAACATAGACACAAAATGCTGGAGTAACTCAGGAGATCCGGCAGCATCTCTGGAAAAAAGGAATAGGCAATGTTTCAGGTTGGAACCCCTCCTAAAGGGCCTGTCCCACTCTCACGACCTAATTCACAATCTTTTTTTACTCGTGGAAATTTTTCATCATGTTGAAAAATCGCCCCGACCTAGTTGATGCCACGAGTACCTACGATCTCGTGACGACCATGCCGCGAGTACGAGTCAAGGGCAAACTCGGCAAAGGTGGTGAATTAGGTCGTGAAAGTGGGACTGGCCCTTCAGACTCCTGTTCAGCAGACATCTGATGAAGGGTCACGACCAGAGATGTCACATATTTGCTCTCTCCAGAGATGCTGCCTGACCTGCTGAGTTACTCCAGCATTTTGTGTGTAACTTGAAGCGCTCAATCATTTCCACATTGGCACCGCAGATGCTGGTTGGAGCATGTATCTCATCACACTTCCTGAAGTCGATAATCAGCTCCTTGGTCTTGCTTGGTCTTGTGGAGTTGTTGTCAGGGAGAGCTTGCTGTCCGACTAACACCACCTTCGCACATTCAAACCCCACAGCCGAGCACAAATTCAATATCTCTCTCACCTCCCTGCACCTCTGCCCCTTCTCCCTCCTCCCTCCTAAACCCCACCAGCCCCTCCATTGACCATCCTCGCCACGCCAGTGACACAACTATTCCAATTTCCTGGCCCAATATGGTACCCATCTAGGAGCACACTGCAAGGGCCAGGAAGCGAGCGGGCAAGATCATCTCTGACCCCTCTCACCCTGGCCACAAAATCTTTGAATCACTTCCCTCTGGAAGGCTACTCCGGACTGTCAAAGCCGCCACAGCCAGACATAAAAACAGCTTCTTCCCTCGAGCAGTAGCTCTACTCAATAACCACAAGTCTGTATCCTCTTTTTACTCTGGTTCTTCATCTTCACATGTTTAAATTATAATGTTTTATTTTTAATGGTCTGCTGTATATCGCGTTTTTACCCTTGCGAGCGGAGCACCAAGGCAAATTCCTTGTATGTATACATACTTGGCCAATAACATTATCCTGATTCTGATAAGCTGGAAAAATAAACTCTACTCCAAATGACTGGTAAAGATTAAAAACTGAAATCGCACAAGACAGACTGCCTCCCCTTAATGCCTGATTTATTTTCCGTGTTACTCTCTGGCTCACCTGAAAAGGAAATATGAGAGGTGACATAAAAGCTGACTCTAAGGTGTCGAGGGAATAGACATCTTACACCATGACAAGGTGCTTCAAAAGAGAAGAGAAAGCACACAGAAATATTGAACAAAAGGTGCCTAATCTGCAGGGAGATTCTACGGTAAACAAATGGTCCTTGGCATAAAAGCGTTATAAGTAGCTATCAACTAGCAACAGTAGAAGCAGATTGTAACAATTCGTTCAGATACCAGTGAGATTATTTGACTTCTCTATCCCACAGGACATAGGAAGAGGCATTTATTTTTCAAACCATGCTGAACCACAGAGCAAACAGAATCAGTTTGCAGTGGCAATGATTACAATACGGTTACGAAAGGGCCTGTCCGACTGTATGAGCTAATTCATAGAAACATAGAAACTAGGTGCAGGAGTAGGCCATTCAGCCCTTCGAGCCTGCACCGCCATTCCATATAATCATGGCTGATCATCCAACTAAGTATCCCGTACCTGCCTTCTCTCCATACCCTCTGATCCCCTTAGCCACAAGGGCCACATCTAACTGCCTCTTAAATATAGCCAATGAACTGGCCTCAACTACCTTCTGTGGCAGAGAGTTCCAGGGATTCACCACTCTCTGTGTGAAAAAAGTCCTTCTCATCTCGGTCCTAAAGGATTTCCCCCTTATCTTTAAGCTGTGACCCCTTGTCCTGGACCTCCCCAACATCGGGAACAATCTTCCTGCATCTAGCCTGTCCAACCCCTTAAGAATTTTGTAAGTTTCTATAAGATCCCCTCTCAATCTCCTAAAGCTCTCAAGAGCTCTCCCGAGTTTAACGAAAAATCAAACTCATGGTAAGTACGTAGAATGTACGAAACGGGTACGTCGGAGCTCGGGACGTCTCTTAGCGACTCGTAACGCTAACGGCAGGCACTCGGGAAACGCGGTAAGCTCGGGAAGACTCGTGAAGATTTTTCAACATGTTGAAAAATGGCCACGAGAGCCCCGAGTACCTACGAGCGGCCATTACAATAATTCTCCAAGTTCGAATCAGGGGAAACTCAGGTGAACTCTTGAATTAACTTGTACAGTGGGACAGCCCCAAAACAATGTGAAGGAAGGAACTGCAGATGCCTGTTTACACCGAAGATAAGACACAAAATGCTGGAGTACCTCAGCGGGTCAGGCAGCATCTCTGGAGAGAAGGAATAGGCAACGTTTCGGGTCGAGAACCTTCTCTAGACGCGTCAGACTCTTTCCCGAGTCCGAGGAAGGGTCCTAACCCAAAACCTCACCTATTCCTTCTCTCCAGAGGTGCTGCCTGACCCGCTGAGGTACTCCAGCATTTTGTGTCCCTGGTTAACAATGGACCTGGGTCTGCGCCACAGTGCCAGTCACAACAAGTTTATAACAGTGACTTGACTTGACTATAAAATTGCACTCACCATTCCTTCCATATAGGAGGGATTTAGATTTGGTAAATTGTTAAGTAATTCCATTCCGATTGGGGCACCACCCCATGGATTGCCACCTGAAATCACACAGGAAGCAAAGAGATGAGCAGATGAGGAGACATTTATTTAGTCAGAGGGTGGTGAATCTGTGGAATTATTTGCCACAGACGGCCAAGTCAGTGGATATTTTTAAGGCAGAGATAAATAGATTCTTAATTAGTACGGGGTCAGTTATGGGGAGAAGGCAGGAGAATGGGGTTAGGAGGGAGAGATGGATCAGCCATGATTGAATGGCGGAGTAGACTTGATGGGCCAAATGGCCTAATTCTACTCCTATTCCTCAGGACATTATGACCTTAAGAAGCAAGTGGTGTTTCAGTCCCAGAACCTACTGGTCACAACTGTAGCCAAGGTCTCAAGCATAGCCAACTACTCAAACAGCGGACAAGATGATCTCTGGAATCAGGGGCATGACGTGAGTTGAACGAATGAAGATAGCTGGCTACTGTATCCATAGTACCCATCAAAGATGAACCAGTTCTGATTCAACCAATTTCCCCAATGGTTGGCCGAGCCTTGGCCAAATCAAGGATCCCAGTCTGTAGAAAGACCCGGCCTGTACCTTGGATGATACAGTACCATGGAACCATTGCACCCAACGAGTCTTCTGTCCATTCCCTCTCCCAGATGCTGCTTGTCAGCACAGACTCGATGGGCCAAAGGGCCTGTTTCCACACTGTATCTCCAAAACTAACTATGATGGCGCAGGCAGAACAGATTAGTTTAAACTTGGCATCATGTTCAGCATGGATATTGTGGGCTGAAGGGCCTGGCGCTGTGTTGGCCTATGTTTTTTATCCTATCGTGCAAACTCGGATTGCTACCCACAGCGTGGCTTGAGGGGGTTCAGGGGAAGAGGCACTTGGCCATTCAATCTGGACACCAATGTAACGGCCCCAGTGTATCGCACAATGTATAAAATTCCATCTCCAAGAATGGGGTTGAGTTTCGGGGTGGGGCGTCCTATTACTGCACGTGACTGTAAACAATTCCTGCACCAGGGACTTCCCCAAACCAAATGCCCTCGCTGCCAGGAAGTATCTCACTCTCAAAGGACTAAACATCAGACAGAAATAACTTGGAATTCTGCACTGCAGTAACATGGAGTTGCTCCTGCACTCTCCAATTAAAACGATCAAAGGCAAACGTCTGACTGAGTGGCGAAAGACTTGGGTTTTTAATGCTGAACTGCACTTTAGGAAATTATGTTCGAGAAAACACTGAAGTCAGGGAAAACCCGAGAGCTGCAGTTTTAATGAACGAGGGCGTAACTAATGCAGAGCGATGACCACGGTCTTAGACTGGCTGGAGTCCAGCACGTCCCGCTGGGGGTGGGGAAGGTGGGGCTTGGTGGCTATTTCCGAGCAATCTATTCTTATGTTCATTGAGTTGGTGGGATCGTGTGGATTGGGTGCATGCCCTCACGTTTAGAAGAATGGACTGTACACAATTCTCACAGGGGTCGACAAGACAAAGGGTGGCACAGTGGGTAGAGCTGCTGCCTCACAGCGCCAGAGACCCCGGTTCGATCCTGACTATGGGCGCCGTCTGTACGGAGTTTGTACGTTCTCCCTCTGACCGGGTGGGTTTTCTCTGGTTGCATCCCACATTCCAAAGACGTACAGGTTAATTGGCTTCGGTAAAAATTTAAAATTGTCCCCAGTAAGTGTTCGGGGATCACTGGTTGGCACGGACTCTAAACTAGTTATCCTTGGCAGGGTTATCAAATACTCTATGGAGCACAGTGTCAAACTAATGGGTCAGCTATTTACCAGCTTACCAAGTCCATGCCAACCACAGATCGCCCCGTACACTATTATACAAACTAGGGACAATTTATAATTTTACTGAAGCTGGAGAAAACTCACATGGTCACAGAGAAAAAGGTACAAATTCCATACAGACAGCGCCCGTAGTCAGGATTGAACCTGGATCTCTGGCGCTGTGAGGCAGCAACTCTACCGCTGCGCCATCTCAGAAAGGAAGTCCTGTCAGCCCTGCCTGGGTCCTCTCTGGAGATGGTGTGGTATTGAACCCTACCTTGTGTTGGCGGAAACATTCCTGGGATCTGCGGGTACCCCCCCTGTGCTGGTGGGTAACCCCCTGGAGCGGGGGGGTAGCCCACTTGAGCCGGCGGATATCCTGGGTAGCTCATCCTCTGTAAACCTGCAGAGAAAAGAAAATTGGTATCTATGAACATGGTGAGTTTAGATGCAGCATGGAAACAGTCCATTCGGCCCACCACATCCATGCAGACCAGTGGGAGCCCAACCTGTTCTGATCCCATCTCCAAGCACTTGGCCCATGCCACTGTATGCCAAGGTGATTCAAGTGGGCATCTATACATTTCTTAAATACCATCACTTCTCCCACTCTCTCAGACTGTGTATTCCAGGACTTGCCACTGCCCTGGGAGGGAAAAAGGTCACCCACAAATCACCAATAAATCTCTTACCCCTTAACCTTCTTATATCTATGTCTGATATGGGTCAGGATTTCCTGCAATCTACCTAACTCTACTGCAGCAAGTTGGGGATATTGCCTGGTCCATCACGTACTGGCCTCCCCTTCATCAAAGGGATTGAAAGGAAGCGGCTACTATCATCTGTAGGAGATTGGCTAACTTCACCAGAGGCCTGCACGGTCTCATCTCGCTGCTGCCATCAGGATGAATGTACATGAGACAGACTCGTGACCTCCAGCTTCAAGAACAGCTTCTTCCCCTCAACCATCAAGGGCCTGATCCACTTGGCCGTCATTTGCGCCTCATTTACGCGTCATATGTAAAATAAGTCGACGCGACATTGCATGCAAATCACGCGTCATTATGCCGTCCAGTGCACGTGACGTCATTAGAATACCCTGCGGCGGGCGGCGACACAATTTTACGCACGGTGGCGTAACCATGCATCACCACGTGAGACATCGGGATGCCAGCGTGCGTACCCAATGCGTCAGCGTGCGTACCCAACGCGTCAGCGTGCGTACCCAACGCGTCAGCGTGCGTACCCAACGCGTCAGCGCGCGTACCCAACGCGTCAGTGCGCGTACGCGATACGTCACGCAGGTGTCGCGCAAGGATTTCGTACAGGACGAAATTCTGGAGCGCCACTCGATACCGCGCCCAAGTCCACACTCCTCCACGCCTCTCCATGCACCCGCCCCGCGCTACCCACACAGTACCCGGGCATCACAATGCGACGACCACATTTTACTATGACACGTAAATGAGGCGCAAATGGCGGCGAGAGGGACAGGCTTTTAAACCGCAGTGTACACAAGCCTAACCACAAGCCGACCTCAGCAACGATCTACTGCAGAGTTTGTAGTTTGCATCGTACACGTTGTCTTGCACCAGCACGGTCTTGTTACCTCGTACAACTGATCGTTTAAGGTATCACTGTTTATTGCCTATTTATTGTGTTAATCTCAGAGTAAACTTGCAACAAATACACACTTCACTGTTCTGCTACGTGTGCACGTGACAATTCACGTCCTGTTTCCATGCTGTTTCTCTTAAAGACAAGATAAACAACTGCACTCAATGTTGCACGCTGAACTGACAATTCATCATGTCCTAATGATGGGTGAGCAAGATGTTTTTGTTTTCTTTAGAGCGTGGAAACGGCCCTTCTGCCCACTGCATCCATGCTGACCAGCGATCACCCATACACTATATACTCCTGTGTATCGGCGAGACCAAGCTCAGGCACAGCGATCGTTTCGCTGAGCACCTCCGCTTAGTCCGCCTAAACCTCCCTGATCACCTGGTTGCTCAGCACTTCAACGCCCCCTCCCGTTCCCAATCTGACCTTTCTGTCCTGGGCCTCCTCCATTGTCATAGTGAGGCCAGCGCACATTGGAGGAACAGCAACTGGTATTTCGCTTGGGCAGCTTACACCCCAGCGGTATGAACATTGACTTCTCTAACTTTAAATAACCCTTGGCTTTCCCTCTCTCTCCATCCCCTCCCCATTCCCAGTTCTCCCACCAGTCTTACTGTCTCTGTACCACCCACTCCCCTGACATCAGTCCGAAGAAGGGTCTCGACGCAAAACGTCACCCACTCCTTCTCTCCACAGATGCTGCCTGTCCCGCTGAGTTACTCCAGCATTGTGTGACACCCAAAACACTAGTTCCACCTCCACAGCCTTCGGTGGCACAGAATTCCACAGATTCACACAGGAGGAAACTGAAAGGCCGAGGGAAAAGCCCATGCGGTCACGGGGAGAGCGTGCAAACTCCATACAGACAGCACCCATAGCCAGGATTGAACCCGGGTCTCTAGCGCTGTGAGGCAGCAACTCGACCGCTGCGCCACCGCGTCGTTATCGAGCTCTGGTTAGATATTCAGAGTAAAGAGGACAACCCATCGTTAATAAATCCACGTCACTTCCTTGGACTACAGCCTGCTACTGACATGAGATGGAAACTTGGGAAAACTCTACATTTTCCTACTGAGCAAGGAAAGTGAAGGGTCGGAAAAATCTTTATTAAATCCCGCTCACCTGCACAACCGGCTTCTTTGTGCAAAGAACACTCTTCCACAGGGTGAAAGCACATCAGCCAAAGTACACATGGACAGTGACAGCCACCAGTATTTGTTTACAATGATGTATAGATAAACTAATGGCACTAATGCAAATACACTTGGCACATATGGGTGTATACACACACACTCGCACTTACACGCTCACACAAACACTCGCACTCACACACGCACAAACACAGACACACAAACACTCAGACACACAAACACAGACACACAAACACAGACACACAAACACAGACACACAAACACAGACACACAAACACAGACACACAAACACAGACACACAAACACTCAAACATACAAACACTCACGCTCAGAGAGACTCACACGCTCACACACTCAGACAAACTCACACTCACACAGACACTCAAGGTTAGTTTATTTGTCACATACACCAATTGGTGTAGTGAAATGCTTCCTGCCTCACTCACACAGACACTCACACAGACACTCACTCACACAGACACTCACACACACACAAACACAATTACACGCTCACACACACACAAATACTCACACACACACGCGCTGACACTCACCCACACACACATATATATCAAACTTGCCAAAAGCAAATAACAGCTTTGACGGAGTTGGTGAGGTCAAGGGTTTAACTGGGAGGGCTGGGATGGCAGGAGGCTGATCAAGTAAAGAGGGCCATCATTATAATTATATTTTGGTGCATAATAACTGGATGCGGTGTCAAGTCCCCGCACCTCCCGAGGTTAACATTGGACCTGTGGCTGTTTCTCTTGTAAATATTGGGCCGTTATTAATTACACTTAAAGACCTCATCCATCTAAGCAACAGAGCTAACAACCGTTGGAGTCAATCGGAACAAAGTGAGTTTTTAACATCAAGTAGCAACGTGAACTCGGTCTCCACAGAAGCTGCCTGACCCACTGAGTATTTCTAACATTTTCTGTTTTTTAATTAAGTAAACACAGTGGCACAGCTGATAGAGCTACCTCACAGCGCCGGAGACCCAGGTTTGACCCTGACTACGGGTGCTGTCTCTAGGGAGTTTGCACGTTCTCCGTGTGACCGCGTGGGTTTCCTCCGGGTGCTCCGGTTACCTCCCACATCCCAAAGGCGTGCAGGTTTGAAGGGTTAAATGGCTTTTGTAAATTGCCCCTAGCGTGTAGGGAGTGGATCAGAAAATGAAACTGGTATGAACAGGTGATAGATGTTTGCCGCATCTCAGTTTTACAATGACCAGCCTCTTGTAACTATGTCCATTATTCATTGAAAACATCCAGCTTGAAAACCCCCCTTAAATTCTAATAAATGTGAATAAAATCATCCTCATTCCTCCAAGCTTCACAGAATGCCAGCCCAAACTATTTAATCTCTGTTGGGTCGGACAATTTATCCATCCCAGGTAGACAGAAAATGCTGGAGTAACTCAGCGGGACAGGCAGCATCTCGGGTGAGAAGGAATGGTTTTGGGTTAAGAACCTTCTTCAGGCTGTTCTGCTACAGGAATTGTTCTGGTGAATCTCACAAGAACTTTCTCCGATGTTACTCCAACTTTTTTTTTTCCGGGTATAACTTAGTTTAGTGTAGTTAATTATTACAGTCGCGTGTACCAAGGTACAGTGAAAATATTTTTGTTTCGGTTATCCAGTCAGTGGAAAGATGATACATGGTTACAATCAAACCGTCCAGACACAGGATAAAAGGAATAACGTTTGGCACAAGTTAAAGGCTAGAGTCTGAAGAAGGGTCTCGACCCGAAACGTCACCCATTCCTTCTCTCCAGAGATGCTGCCTGTCCCACTGAGTTACTCCAGCATTTTGTGTCTATCTTCGGTTTAAACCAGCATCTGCAGTTCCTTCTTACACGTATACTAAGGAGGATTCATTGTGGAGTTTATCACCTCCCTTCACTCCAGACATGCCAGTTAGCAGACTCTGCCAGATGCAACCTGTTGCCATAGCTACCAACAGAAAGGTCAGGAATATTAAGAATGTAAATTAAATGGGAGTTCCACATTCCTTTAACTGTTTAATGACAGGGTAAAGCCACTAATGCCTTTAGCAGAATCGACTGCAGGTAACTACTGCAGTTAGTGCAATGTCCAGGGATGTTTCATTTCATCCCGATCTTTGCTAATTATCAAGGCAAAACACATTGTAAAGAATGTAGAGGAAGAAACTGTACTCGCTAGAATTTAAAAGATTGAGGGGGATCTTATAGAAACTTACAAAATTCTTAAGGGATTGGACAGGCTAGATGCAGGAAGATTGTTCCCGATGTTGGGGAACTCCAGAACAAGGGTCACAGTTTAAGGATAAATGGGAAGTATTTTAGGACCGAGATGAGAAAAACATTTTTCACACAGAGAGTGGTGAATCTGTGGAATTCTCTGCTACAGAAGGTAGTTGAGGCCAGTTCATTGGCTATATTTAAGAGGGAGTTAGATGTGGCCCTTGTGGCTAAAGGGATCAGGGGGTATGGAGAGAAGGCAGGTATAGGATACTGAGTTGGATGATCAGTCATGATCATATTGAATGGCGGTGCAGGCTCGAAGGGCCGAATGGCCTACTCCTGCACCTATTTTCTATGTTTCTATGTTTCTAACTGCAGATATAAACAAAATGCTGGGATAACTCAGTGGGACAGGCAGCATCTCTGGAGAAACTGTAGGATCTTAACCTGAAACGTCACCCATTCCTTCTCTCCAGAGACGCTGCCTGTCCCGCTGAGTTACTGCAGCATTTTGCGTCTATCTTCGGTGTAAACCAGCAACTCTAGTTCCTTCCTACACAAGGAACGCAGGTTTAAACTGAAGTGTGTCTGGAAACTACAGAAGCAGATACAATTATGTGGGCGGCACAGTGGTGAAGCTGGAAGAACCGCTGCCTCACAGCGCTAGAGACCCAGGTTCAACCCTGGCCTCGAGTGCTGTCGGTGCAGAGTTTGCATGTTCTCCCAGTGACCGCGCGGGATTCCTCTTGCCACTCTTGGGGTAATTTCCAGAGGCCCAATTAACCTGCACACCCACACGTCTTTGGGATGTGAGAGGAAACCGGAGCACCCGGAGGAAACCCACGCGGTCACAGGGAGTACGTGCAGACTCCACGCAGACAGCACCCGATGACAAGGTTGAATCCAAGTCCCTGGCGCTGTGTGGCAGCAGCTCTACTAGCTGCACCACTGTGCCGCCCATTAAGTTACTGGTGTTTAAAGGCCAACCCATGTTAAAAGAAGCAATGGAGACACAAAAGGGTGCAGATGTCAGAATCTACAGCAAAGAACAAAGTGCTGGAGGAACTGCACTGCTCAAGCAGCATCTGTGGCGGCTTGGGGTGGTCAGTGTCTCCGGTCAAGAACCTGCATCACTGAAATTATCCCTTCCCCAAAACAAAGAATGGAAGCAAGTGTGAAAACGCACACCTCCAGATTCAGGGACAGTTTCTACCCAGCTGTTTTCAGGCAACTGAATCATCCTACCACAACCAGAGAGCAGTCCTGAACTACTATCTATCTCATTGGTGACCTTTGCACTATCCTTGATCAGACGTTGCTGGCTTTATATTGCACAAAACGCCATTCCATTTATCATGTGTCTATACACTGTAAATGCCTCGATTGTAATAACGTATTGTCTTTCTGCTGACTGGATAGCATGCATCATCAGCGGTCACTCGAAACAAGTATGACGGTCCTCTCCTACTTGTGGGTCTGCAGATGTCTGTAGAGGCCGATCCACGACCCACACACCTTGGTTCAACGTGGGCAGTGGAGACGGGCGGTGGTTGGTAGTGGTCGAGCCCCCTTCTCTCTCTCTCTCCTTACGGTGCTGTCACTGTCTCTACGACACTGCGTAGTTTCGTTTCGTGACGTGCAGCTCCTTCTGGGAGCGCCTGTCCAGTGCAATGTGCTCCCAGTTCCTCGATGCGATGTGGGATTTCTTCAGACTGTTCTTGATGTTGTCTTTGAAGCGTTTTTTTTGGCCCGCAGGGGGGCTCGCCGACCTTCCTTCAATTGGGAGTAGCACGCAACAAAAGCCTTTGACTGCACCTCGGTAGACGTGACAATAAACTAAATTGAACTGAAGCAAAGATACGATGCCAAAATCTGGAGCAACTTCCATCTTCAGTTTAAACCAGCAATTGCAGTTCTTTCCTACACATTTGAGCTGAAGCACGTCATTTTTTGAGCCAAATCACTGCCCAAGACGAGTAGCTCCCTGCAGCAGCAAAGTAACCGGCTAGACTGGTTCCAACATGTTTCCTGATTGACTCACCGGCTGTTTCTGCTGAATCTACACCAAACAAAGAACTGCAGATGCTGGGGTTTATACCAAAGATAGACACAAAGTGCTGGAGTAACTTAGCGGGCCGGGCAGCATCTCTGGAGGAAAAGGATGGGTGACGTATCGGGTCGGAACCCTTCTTCTGACTGAAAGTGGGGGAGGAGAACTGAAGGGGAGAAAACGGCAGGATCAATCAGGTGGCACGCTGCCGCAGAGGTAGAGTTGCTGCCTCATTGCGCCAGAGACCCAGGTTCGATCCTGACGACGGGTACTGTCAGTACGGAGTTTGCACGTTCTCCCCATGAGTTGCCCTCGGGTGCTCTGGTTTCCTCCCACACTCAAAAACTGTGCAGGTGTGTGGGTTAATTGGCTTTGGTAAAAATTGTAAATTGTCCCTTGTGTGTAGGATAGTGCTAGTGTGCGGGGATCGCTGGCCGGCACGATCTCGGTGGGCCGAAGGGCCTGTTTACATGCTGTATCTCAAAAGTAAATCAGTAAAAAGGTTAGGGCAGAGATGGATAGATTCCTGATTAGTGCGAGTGTCAGGGGTTATGGGGCGAAGGCAGGAGAATGGGGTTAGGAGGGAGAGAGATCAGCCACAATTGAATGACGGAGTAGACTTGATGGGCCGAATGGCCAAATTCAGCTCCTATCGCTTAGGGGGGGCAGTTTTTATTTTATTTTTTACATAGGTGGGGAGGGATTTAACAAAGGGGGATAGGATGGAGTGAAGGTATGTGGAAATGTGTTCGGTGGGGCACGAACAGGCAGAGACAATGGGTCTGCCAGGGGCAGTCGGGTTTGTGGATTTTGGGGAGAGGGTAAAATCGAGCCGTGCGGGGCTGGGAAACGATGAGGTTGGAGGCTCGGGGGGGTAGGGAGCCGGAGTTGATGAAGTCGGTTATGGTGCTCGAGATGGTGGCCTGGTGCTCGTCAGTGGGGTCATGGTCCAGGGGTAAGTAGGAGGTGGTGTCCGAAGGGTCTCGACCCGAAACGGCGCCTATCTCCTTCGCTCCTCAGATGCTGCTGCACCCGCTGAGTTTCTTCAGCTTATTGTGTACCCCCTATCGCTTAGGACCTGATGATCAGGGCCAGCAACAAATCACCTCTAACAGGGAGGTGCCAAGGTAGGCCCATAGTTGGTACAGGAAGGCGAGCAGTGGGAATCACAGAGGGAGGGGGAGCAGTGAGAGAGAAGGTCTTGCAGAACTCCCGGAGAGAGGAAGAACTTTGTGTGGTTTACAGAATGGATCACGTGTCTGTTCGCCAGGATTTAGTTTAATCGCCCTCGTTAATCATTAATCCCCGTCTTTCCATGGGTAAGTTTGAACAGGTCCCAAACTAAGCCTCACAGTCCAAGCAAAACCTTTCACTACAAATCCACTGCAGCTTTACGGCCTCATTAACTGGGCGGAATTCCTTTTGGATCCACAGTATTGAGCAAGGAGGCCCAGGAATGGCTTCTCTGGGATCCTGTTTCACCTACACAAAGGCACACATTGTTATAAAAAGAGGGTTACACAAAAAGCTGGAGAAACTCAGCGGGTGCAGTTGCATCTAAGGAGCGAAGGAGATAGGCGACGTTTCGGGTCGAGACCCTTCTTCAGACCCGAAACGTCTTAAAAAGATTTCTATGCCACCAGTCACAACTTCAGAATGTCCAGAGAGTCATTCAAAGGCAAAGAGATGCTGCTAAATAATAGTCAATGTAGGGAATACCCTTGGTAAAGAAGGAACTGCAGATGCTGGAGAATCGAGGGTTACACAAAAAGCTGGAGAAACTCAGCGGGTGCAGCAGTATCTTAGATGCTGCTGCACCCGCTGAGTTTCTCCAGCTTTTTGTGTAACCCTAGGGAATACCCTTGCTTTCCCTCTCTCTTCCCATTCCTCCCTGACCCAGTTCCCCAACTACACTTTATCTCTGTGTCTTTTGTTGTTGCCTTTTCCCAGCTAACAATGATCCATTCTACACTTTTCCGTGATCTCCATCCCCTTTGTCTTGTTTTCACACCTTACACTTCCTTATCTATGTATCTCCCTCTCCCCTGACCAGTCTGAAGAAGGACCTCGACCCAAAACGTCACCTATTCCTTCTATCCAGAGATGCTGCCTGACCCGCTGAGTTACTCCAGCATTTGGTGCCTATGTTCGGTGTGAACCAGCGTCCGCAGTCCCCCCCCCAAACAGTTACAAGGACTAGCAGGCTTTCTCTGGAAGGACGGGTTTGGAGAATAGCTAAGCGACATGGTAATAAATGTGGAAGTAACAACTGGTATTTACACAGATAACTCATTATACGCCCGGCTTGTTGCCAAAATAATAGGTGTATAAATATGCACATATCCAAGAGTCCAATTCACGAAGGGGGTTTCTTTGAATAAAGGCACGATACTGACAGTAAGGCACAGGCCGACATCGCTTGAGCCCAAAACAACACAATCATCAGGTAGCAGCGGCTGTTGACAAAACACAGGGACTTTGCACGGGGAGGCGAATGTTTGTTTGTCTTTCTTTAAACAATTTATCCTCAGCTGGTGGCGCAGCGGTAGAGTTGCTGCCTCACAGTGCCAGGGTCACGGGTTCGATCCTGACTACGGGTGCTGTCTGTGCGGAGTTTTTATGCTCACCCTGTGACTGTGTGCGTTTTCCCCGTGTGCTCTGGCTTCCTGGACCCCCCCTCCACCCCCACCTCTCCCCAATCTTCAAACATCCTCAATCCTTTCCACTCGTCACTTAACTTTCATGTTTTGTGTATTTTGCGTTTTAGAACTGCTGCCAGAATAATCCCCGCTGGGATAAATAAAGTTCTGTCGTATTGTATCACATAACATGCTTTGAAAACAGAAAGGCAGGGGAAGGGGACGTCTTATTTTTCCTGAACCCACAAACAGACACACACACACACAGACAGACCACTTCGATACAGAGATTTCCCCTGAACACAGCTGCAATATACACAGTCTACCATTGGCCCTACTAGCTTCACTATCATCCTGCTTAGTTTTACTGTTCATATCCCCTCGTCCACAGCCAACAATGAACCATTGTGGGCTCCACCTTTTCCACAGCCAACAATGAACCATTGTGGGTTCCACCTTTTCCACAGCCAACAATGAACCATTTTGGGTTCCACCTTTTCCACAGCCAACAATGAACCATTGTGGGCTCCACCTTTTCCACAGCCAACAATGAACCATTGTGGGCTCCACCTTTTCCACAGCCAACAATGAACCATTGTGGGATCCACCTTTCCTTGATAATTGGTGCTGGCTTTGATTTGTTCTTTGCATGGCATTAAAAAATTGATACTGGCCTTTCTTAAATACTCCTGTCTGCAATGTTTTAAGCTTCCCATTGTGAAAGCTGCCTTGTACAATTTGGGACAGGGATCAACAAAAATATGGTACTTTGGCATTGCCACATGATGCCTGGCACTGGGCAATCTGATCCCCACTGACCTAGATAGAGAAAAAATGCTTGGTGTCTCCATGTGTACAAAAACAGGCCAACGTCGCGAGTACAATCACAACTGTGAACGTCACAGTGTTTGGGTGGAACACTTGCGATATCAGGAGCTGTGGATAACTCCAGCAATGCAAGGATATTTGACTGATCATGTCCCTGTCTGACAAACAAGATTGGAAAATTGCTCAGCTTTTTCTGGCAGATAGTTCATTTCCTGGTCTGTGTTAGGGAAACATAATTAAAGCAAACATCTGACTAACACAGCCCGACTAACTCAGTCTGCACAGAACATCTACAGAATGAACCGACAGCTAAAACAGCTTTGGAAACAACACACAAGCAAAATCCCAAACTGGAGAGTACTCTACAGTGCGTTCCAGCGCTAGGGACCCGAGTTCGATCCTGACTACAGGTATTGTCTGTACGGAGTTCGTACGTTCTCCCCGTGACCGTGTGGGTTTTCACCGGGTGGTCCGGCTTCCTCCCACACCACAAAGACATTTCCAGGTTAATTGACTTGGGTAATTTGTCTCTAGTGTGTAGGATAGAACTAGTGCACGGGAGATTGTTGGTCAGGGCGGACTCGGTGGGCCGAAGGGCCTGTTTTCAGGTTGTATCTCTAAACTAAAAACGAAACTAAACCGCAAACTGGATCTTGAGTTAAGGGACAAAATAACCGTGGAGAAGCAAGAGAGGACCTTAAAGCACAGAGGACACCAGAGAGATCACGGTGATCATGCAGATTTGTGGCCTGGTTCTAACTAAGAAAGGGAGAAGACAGACAGAAAAAGCTGGAGCGACTCAGCGGGACAGGCAGCATCTCTGGAGAGAAGGAATGGGTGACGTTTCGGGGCAACACAACTTCTTCTGCTGAGTTACTCCAGCTTTTGGTGTTTATATTCGGCTTAAGCCAGCATTTGTGGTCCTGTTCAACACGAGAATGGGAGAGGAGCTGAAGACAAAGAATGTTGACCCTTGGCAAAGCTTACACAACAAAGATAGATTCTCAAGTTACAAATCAAACAAAAACATACATTCCACTATGATTAAAGACTGAAAGTCACACAGTGTGGATCGCTAGACATGTTTCCCAGGGATAAATATCAAACTCTAAAGGGCTGGGTTTAAGGTGGCAGTGGGAACGTTTAGTGATGTGCGAGGCAGGTTGTTCTTCTGATGCACAGACGCAGACAGACACACATAGAGACAGAGACAGACAGACACAGACAAACACACACATAGAGAGAGACAGAGAGAGAGACAGAGAGAGAGACAGAGAGAGAGACAGAGAGAGAGACAGAGAGAGAGACAGAGAGAGAGACAGAGAGAGAGACAGAGAGAGAGACAGAGAGAGAGACAGAGAGAGAGAGACAGAGAGAGAGAGACAGAGAGAGAGAGACAGAGAGAGAGAGACAGAGAGAGAGAGACAGAGAGAGAGAGACAGAGAGAGAGACAGAGAGAGAGACAGAGAGAGAGACAGAGAGAGAGACAGAGAGAGAGACAGAGAGAGAGACAGAGAGAGAGACAGAGAGAGAGACAGAGAGAGAGACAGAGAGAGAGACAGAGAGAGAGACAGAGAGAGAGACAGAGAGAGAGACAGAGAGAGAGACAGAGAGAGAGACAGAGAGGCATAGAGAGATACAGACAGAGACACAGAAACAGACACAGGTAGGAGCCTAGAACACTGTTAGGGGAGGTGGTATAAGCAGATAAATAGCAGCAGCATTTAAAAAGCATTTATATACATATATATAAACAGGCAGGGAATGGTGGAATATAGATCAGTAGGAGGCAGGTAGGACTCGAGTCTGCAGAGTGTGTGGGACTCAGCCTGGTCCATCACAGTCACAGCTCTCCCCACCATCAAAGGCATCTCCACCAGGCTCTGCCTCAAGAAGACAGCGTCTATCATCAAGGAGCCCCAGCAACCGGGCCGTGCCCTCTCCCCACTGCTGCCTTCTGGCAGCAAGCTTCACACCACCACCACGTCCAGGAACAGTTACTTTCCTGCATCCATCAGGTTCTTAAACCAACTAGCACAACCCTACTCCTACTTCAATCACGGACCACATGTGTGAGTGCTGGAGTAACTCAGCGGGACAGGCAGCATCTCTGGTGACGTTTCGGGTCGAGGATCCTTCTTCAGAAGATGCTGCCTGACCCGCTGAGTTACTCCAGCACGCTCTGTGAAACGTCACCTATCCATGTTCTCCACAGATGCTGCCTGACCCGCTGAGTTACTCCAGCACTCTGTGAAACGTCACCTATCCATGTTCTCCACAGATGCTGCCTGACCCGCTGAGTTACTCCAGCACTCTGTGAAACGTCACCTATCCATGTTCGCCACAGATGCTGCCTGACCCGCTGAGTTACTCCAGCACTCTGTGAAACGTCACCTATCCATGTTCGCCACAGATGCTGCCTGACCCGCTGAGTTACTCCAGCACTCTGTGAAACGTCACCTATCCATGTTCGCCACAGATGCTGCCTGACCCGCTGAGTTACTCCAGCACTCTGTGAAACGTCACCTATCCATGTTCGCCACAGATGCTGCCTGACCCGCTGAGTTACTCCAGCACTCTGTGAAACGTCACCTATCCATGTTCTCCACAGATGCTGCCTGACCCGCTGAGTTACTCCAGCACGCTCTGTTCTTCTCTGGATTTTCGATCCTGGTTTCTGGACGGATGGGATCCGGGAACAGAAGAGATACGGTGAAAGGAAACCTCTTGACCCCTTCAACCCCACCCCCGCCCCACCCGTCCATAAGATCGTGACTACTCTTTTACGCCACTCCCATCCCCCTGCCTACATGGTCATTTAATTTTGTTTCCTCCCTGAGCATTTCCCAGTCCTGACGACAGAGAGAAGGAGATACTGCCTGTCCTGCTGAGTTACTCACGCATTTTGTGTCTATCTTCAGTGAAAATGATCAGTCAGATCGAGGAGGAAGCTTTGTAATTACACATTTCGTCACAGATAGTGTGGCTGATATCTGTCGGGAATTCACCAGGAAAGGTACTAAACTAACCAGAAGGGTATTAATACCAATGGGAAGGTTATTAATACTCGCTGGGAAGGTTATTAATACCAGGTGAAAAGCTATTAATACAATGTAATCAGCTGCAACTGGGTATATTACACCCCAAAACCTCTAGCCTCCAAATGGGTTGCCCAGTCAAATGGTCTCTTCTCAATGCTATATTTTTTTTAAACTATCTAATAATCTAAAGATTATAACCTTCAAAATAGATATTTCTCCTGGCATTTCTAGTGCCCTGGATTTCTTGTTTTTAATGTCCGGGCATCGCAGATTCTGGGAGTTCAGGAGACCCTGGGGCCATCACTACACATGCACAATGGTGTCACTTACCCAGTGGCCAAGGCACAAGAAGCCCCCGGCCACCAGGAGACCCCCTCCTCCCTGAGCGACTCCCACCTTCTGCACGTTGCTCAACACCTCTCTGCAAAGCTTTGCCCTCAGAAGAGGTGGATTCAGCTGTGGAGTATAGGTACGAGCACAATCTACAGGCCTGGATAGAGTGGATGTGGAGAGGATGTTTCCACTAGTGCAGGAGTCAGCAAGCTACGGCCCACGGGCCGGATCCAGCCCCAAACCCAATATCAACCGGCCCGCAAGCGTATTGTTTTTTTTCAATTCGTTTTCGCGACTTGGGAACTGGAGCCAGTCCAGGGGACGAGAGGTGATTCTGGGAACAGCAACTTGTCCCAGGGTACGCAGGTGACCTGGAAGCTACAGCCAGTCCCGGGGCAGTCAGGCGAGTGACATGGGGACTGCAGAAAACTAATTGAAAAACACGTGAAAACTAATGCGAAAAACAACACCAAGTGTCAAACTATGGCGATAGATGTTGCCCGCCATCCGCTCGCACACATGGGTCTTGGCCCCTATGCAGAGCAAGGTTGCCGACTCCTGCACTAGTGGGAGTGTGTAGGAGTCGGCAAGTCAGAGCTCAGAACAAAAGGAAGGCAGACAAAAATAGCTGGAGAAACTCAGCAGGTGAGGCAGCATCTATGGAGCGAAGGAATGGGTGGCGTTTCAGGTCGAGACCCTTCTTCAGAAAAAGGACGTATTTTTAGAAAGGAGGAATTTCTTTAGTCAGAAGGTGGTGAATCTGTGGAATCAGTTGCCAGAGAAGGCTGTGGAGGCCAACTCATTGGATATTTCCAAGGCAGAGATTGACAGGGTCTTGATTAGTACGGGTGTCAGGGGTTATGGGGAGAAGGCAGGAGAATGGGGTTGAGAGGGAGAGATAGATCAGCCATGATGGAATGACGGAGTAGACTTGATGGGCCGAATTCTGCTCCTAGAACTTATGAACTGTGAAAGAGACCGGGGGGGGGGGGGGGGGGGGGGGGGGGGGGGGAGAGAGCCACCACCTTTGACACGTGAAAGCCTTCGGTGAAGTACATGCTAGAAATAAACTCCAAGCCCTTTCCATTTAACTTTATTTCCATGTCTTTTAAAAATAGCATTATTGGCAAAACTCCCAGTAACATCACCGGAATAGGTCACATGAAAGCTAATATTTGCATATGATATTAACTTCCTCATAGATTTCCATGGACTGAGCATCTGAGGATCAACAATAAAGGGCTTGAACAAACAGACATAGAAACAGAAAATAGGTGCGGGAGTGGGCCATTCGGCCCTTCGAGCCAGCACCGCCATTCAATATGATCATGGCTGATCATCTAAAATCAGTACCCCGTTCCTGCTTTCTCCCCATATCCCTTGATTCCATTATCCCTAAGAGCTAAATCTAACTCTCCCTTGAAAACATCCAATGAATCGGCCTCCACTGCCTTCTGTGGCAGAGAATTCCGCAGATTCACAACTCTCTGGGTGAAAAGGTTTTTACTCATCTCATTCCTAAATGGCCTACCCCTTATTCTTAAACTGTGACCCCTGGTTCTGAACTCCCCCAACATCAGGAACATTTTTCCGGCATCTAGCCTGGCCAATCCTTTAAGAATTTGATATGTAGATTGGAATCTACATAACTTGTTTTTTGTGCAGTTATTTGAATCACTTGAATATCAAAGACCCAGTGGCATTCAACTCCGATGGTGGCAAAACCAGTCTCTCTGGACTCCTACATAAGCATTCATTCTTCACAAGATTTTAATTTACTGATAGAAGATACAGCATGATAAACAGGCCTTCGTACAAATGATTCCATGTCAACCATCGATCACCCGTTCACTCTAGTTCTACCTTATCCCACTTTCTCATCCACTCCCTACACACTAGGGACAATTTACAGAGGGTCAATTAACCTATAAATCTGCACATCTTTGGGATGAGGAAGTCGGAGCTCCCGGAGAAATCCGCACAGATCACGGGGAGGACGTGCAAACTCCACACAGACAGCGCCCAAGGTCAGGATCGAACCAAGGTCTCTTGGTGCTGTGAAGCAGCGGCAGTACCAGCTGCGCCATCGCGCCACACAATATTTCTTAAAACACGTTATTTGGTCATGTTAGGCATTCCTTTGTATGGAAACCCGAGATGTTGAAAATGGCTGCTATTTTCCAACATTATAACAATAGTTAATACTTTAAAACTGCGTCGTTTGTTACGAGGAACTTTACAAAAGACAGGGGTGGTACAATGTCACAACAGTAAAGTTGCTGCCTCACAGCACCAGAGACCCGGGTTCGATCCTGACCTCGGGTACTATCTGAGCGTAGTTTGCACGTTCTCCCAGTGACTGTGTGGGTTTTCTCCAGGTGCTCCGGTTTCCTCCCACACTCCAAAAACGTGCAGGTTTACCGGAATTGGCTTCAGTAAAAAATTATAAATTAACTCTAGTGTGCAGGATAGTGCTAGCAGGTTGGAACGGACTCGATGGGCCGAAGGGCCTGTTTCCATGCTGCATCTACAAACTAAACTAAATCTAAAACTTAAGCATTGTTCTGTGTAGAAATCTTGCAATGTTGGGAAATAGTTGCTATTTCACGACATTGCGACTAATCCAACTTTAAAACTGTTTTGTGTGAGAAAGAACTGCAGATGCTGGATAAAAGCGAAGGTCGACACAACATGCTGGAGTAACTCAGCGGGTGAGGCAGCATCTATGGGGAGAAGGAATGGGTGACGTTTCGGGTCGAGATCCTTCTTCAGACTGATTTAAAATTGCTCTGGATGGTATGAGGAACTTTGGAAGCGATGAAGTGACTTTAACTGGGTCTGGTGTTCCAGGGCAACAAACGAGCTGTTATATTTCAATGTATTTTTTCAAGCTGCTAAGCAAACAAAAAATCATCGGCTAAGAGGAAAATATGATTGCAAGGAGCAAGAACCCTCTCAGAGTGTGTTTAGATCAACTCTGGGCGTGTTTCGACAGAGGCAGGACTACACACACACACACACACACACACACACAGTCTAATCCATATAATTAACAGGAAGTCACAAAGTAAGATATATTTCACGGGGTTTGATACGTGCTAATAGCTCTCTACGAAAAATTTAAAAACTTCAACGGAGGTGCCCGAGACACAGTCAGGTCACAGAGTCACACAGCCCAGAACCAGGCCCTTCGGCCCAACTCGTCCATCCAAGCTACTCCGCAGAAACCAGGAACTGCAGATGCTGGTTTACATAACAGGACACAAAGTGCTGGAGTAACTCAGCGGGTCGGGGGGCAGCCCATTCCTTCTCTCCAGAGATGCTGCCTGGCCCGGCTGAGTTACTCCAGCATTTTGTGTGTGTGTGTGTGAGTGTGAGTCCGATTTTAAACCCAGAATTCGCAGTTGCGACATATTTTCCCCGCTGCTACAACTGGTCATGGGGAAGGGCGGTGGGGTGGGAATCGGTCCAAGCTTCAAGCAAAACACGAATTAAGGGGAGCAGACTTTACACTGCGAGTCGCCCCGACCTACCTGCTCACTGAATTCCGCAGCGTCCCGAGTCTTCTCCTTGTCCTTCTCTCTCTCTCTCTCTCTCTCTTATTTCTTTCTATCTATCTCTCTCTTCCTCCTCTCTATCTCTCTCCCTCTCTTCCTCCTTCTCCAGCTAGAGGGAGGCGTGTGTCTACACGAATGACCACTTACTCAGCCCGACACACCCCTTCGCAACGTCGAGGAAGCGGAAATCTGCAATTATCCTATTTTAAAAAAACATTCTCTTCCGTGTAAAAGTGCAGAGCGAAGTTAAAAATCATTTGGAAGTTGGAGAAAATGTTGCGAATAAAGTCCAACGCTGAATCCTGGGGAGGTGCGATTTAAAAACCAAACAACATGTAGGAAATGAGCGTGGCAGCGAGGTGTAGTCATAACATGAGAATGCAGGGCGACTTGGACAGGTTGGGGGAGTGGGCAGATGCATGGCAGATAGAAACATAGAAATTAGGTGCAGGAGTAGGCCATTCGGCCCTTCGAGCCTGCACCGCCATTCAATATGATCATGGCTGATCATCCAACTCAGTATCCTGTACCTGCCTTCTCTCCATACCCTCTGATCCCCTTAGCCACAAGGGCCACATCTAACTCCCTCTTAAATATAGCCAATGAACTGGCCTCAACTACCCTCTGTGGCAGAGAGTTCCAGAGACCCACCACTCTGTGTGTGAAAAAATTCCTTCTCATCTCGGTCCTAAAGGATTTCCCCCTTATCCTTAAGCTGTGACCCCTTGTCCTGGACCTCCCCAACATCGGGAACAATCTTCCTGCATCTAGCCTGTCCAACCCCTTAAGAATCTTGTAAGTTTCTATAAGATCCCCTCTCAATCTCCTAAATTCTAGAGAGTATAAACCGAGTCTATGCAGTCTTTGTTCATAAGACAGTCCTGACATCCCAGGAATCAGTCTGGTGAACCTTCGCTGCACTCCCTCTATGGCAATAATGTCCTTCCTCAGATTTGGAGACCAGAACTGTACGCAATACTCCAGGTGTGGCCTCACCAAGACCCTATACAACTGAAGTAGAACCTCCCTGCTCCTATACTCAAATCCTTTTGCTATGAAAGCTAACATACCATTGGCTTTCTTCACTGCCTGCTGTACCTGCATGCCTAATGGCAGATGAAGTTTAATGCGGATAAATGTGAGGTTATCCACTTTGGTAGCAAAAACAGGAAGACAGATTACTATCTAAATGGCGTCAAGTTTGGAAAAGGGGATCTGGGGGTCCTTGTACATCAGTCTATGAAAGTAAGCATGCAGGTACAGCAGGCAGTGAAGAAAGCGAATGGCATGTTGGCCTTTATAACTAGAGGAATCGAATACAAGAGCAAAGAGGTCCTTCTGCAGTTGTACAGAGCCCTAGTGAGACCACACCTGGAGTATTGTGTGCAGTTTTGGTCCCCTAATTTGAGGAAGGACATTCTTGCTATTGAGGGAGTGCAGCGTAGGTTTACAAGGTTAATTCCCGGGATGGCGGGACTGTCATATGCTGAGAGGATGGAACAGCTGGGCTTGTACACTCTGGAGTTTAGAAGGTTGAGAGGGGATTTCATTGAACCATATAAGATTGTTAAGGGCTTGGACACGCTAGAGGCAGGAAACATGTTCCCGATGTTGGGGGAATCCAGAACCAGGGGCCACAGTTTAAGAATAAGGAGTAAGCCATTTAGAATGGAGACGAGGAAACACTTTTTCTCACGGAGAGTGGTGAGTCTGTGGAATTCTCTGCCTCAGCGGGCGGTGGAGGCAGGTTCTCTGGATGCTTTCAAGAGAGAGCTAGATAGGGCTCTTAAAAATAGCAGAGTCAGGGGATATGGGGAGAAGGCAGGAACGGGGTACTGATTGGGAATGATCAGCCATGATCACATTGAATGGCGGTGCTGGCTCGAAGGGCCGAATGGCCTCCTCCTGCACCTATTGTCTAAAGTCATCCAGCGTGGAAACAGGCCCTTCGGCCCAACTTGTCCATGCTGACCAACTGCCCGCGTTTGGCCCATGTCCCACTAAACCTGCCCCATCAATGGACCCGTACAAATGTTTCTTAAACGTTGCATTAGTCCCTGCCTCAACTAGCTCCTCGGAAGCTCGTTCAATATACCTGCCTCCCTTTGTGTTAAAAAGTTGTCCCTTGGGGTTCTATTAAATCTCCCCACCCCCTTAAACTTATGTCCTCTAGATTCCCCAACTCTGGGTCGAGCACTATAGGGGGGTTGCACGTAAGGTCACCGGGTCATAGGGCTTGACTAACGGAGCTGCTCAATCCATCTGGAGGACATCACAGCTTCCAGTATTTGTTATTAATGCAAGAAACGCATATTTTCCTACCTGTTAAAAACGGCCAAAATTGTGAATTTTTGCATTGTAGAAAATCGGGGTAAGCGTGAGAGACATGAACCCAACTTCAGAATTCCAAAAGTGGAGCAAAATGAAGGTAAAGAGAAGCGAGAGCTGAAGGGACAACAGCTAAAGTGCTTGGTGAACATTGGCCGTGCAGATATCGGAATTGAAAATATTGGGAATGATCGCGTTTGCTCACTGCATTTCATCAACAGTAAGGCATTATTTGTTGTGTTTTTTCTTGATTCCTTTGGTATCTAAAAAGTCTCAGAAGTGATAAATCTGGCTGTAAAATTGCTTCAGAGCCGTTTTCGTTTTGTATGTAAAAACCCACTTGAGAACCATGGGCGATTTAAACTTTTTACAGCCAGATTTATCATTTCTGAAACTTTTTAGACGCCAAAGGAATCAAGAAAAAACACAAATAATGCCTCAGTTGATGAAATGCAGTGAGCAAATGGCCAATGTTCGCCAAGCACTCTGGCGGCTGTTGTCCCTTCAACTCTCGCTTCTATCTACCGTCATTTCTCCTCATTTTTGGAATTCTGAAGTAGGATAAATGTCTCTCACGCTGATCCCGATTTCCATAATTATTTACAGCGCAAAAATTGACGATTTCGGCGGTCGGGTTTTAACGGGCCCACTACGCTGGAAACAATGATCAGTGCTTACCTGCGGTTCATCGCGTGTACTCCACTTGGCGTAGTGTAGCAACAGTACGGGTCATGGGTCGTGACCCGACTGCCGTGAAACCTCCCTATACTAAACTGAGCTGTAATGGAGGGATATAGGACATGTGCAAGCAGATGTGTTGCTTATATTGGCACCGGGGTTGGTATGGACATCATGGGCTGAAGGGCCTGTTCCTGTGCTGTACTATTCTTTGCTCTATGTAGTCTATGCAGATCCCAGAGAGATACAGGTTAGGTGTTGAGAATCATTGCTGCCCAATACACCATGATATTGGGGCCATGCACATTGCCTTAACTCCAGAGTCAGATACAATATTGACGTTGAAATTGCATGAAATCCCACATAGAAATAAAATAAAAGTGGACATTAATTTTTTTAAGTAGGTTTCAAGTGCATGAAAGTATCAGAAGAAAGGTTCCAACCTAAAATGTCACCCACCCTTTATCTCCACAGATGCTGCCTGACCCACTGAGTTACTGCAGCACTCTGTGTCGTTTTTCAAAGTACCAGAGAGTTCGATGCTTATTATAACCTCTGGCAAAGGAGCAGTAAAAACCTGAGAACAAGGTCCTCACATAAACTGTCCGTGTGTATAAAGAAATCAGGATGAGACGCTCTCTGCATCGATCAGAAAACAAGATTGGAAGCCACACCCTGTATGTTAGTCAGCCTGATGAGCAAAGTGTTCATGGAACGGTGGAAAATATTTTCCATCGACTTATGAATGAATGGTTTTGTACGGATAGTAACGTACTGCGACCAAACGGCATGCAAGAGCCAAACTGTTTCCAACATCCATTCCAAAAATATCCCCAGTACATACACCAAGGTTCAACAACTCTGCCACAGGAGGATTTTAAAAAAAGCTAAGCAATGTGAGTCCTATCAAATACAACGCTAAATAAACTAGCAGGGAGGGACCTTGTCTCCTTCCCACGCCGTCTCCTGCCTCTTCCGCAGAGAGAGAGCAAATTAAAAGTACGCACAGTGCATACGTGCAGAATATAGTGTGAGAGTTACATAGAAATAGCAGGAAAAAGAATGATTGCATGGACAGCAGTGAGTTTAGTTTATTGTCACGTGTATCGAGGTGCAGTTACAAACCTTTTCCGGTCAGCAGAAAGACCACACATGATTATAATCATGCCATCCACGTTGTACAGACACAGGATAAAAGGAATAACATATAGTGCAGGATAAATTCAAGTAAAGTCCGATTCACAATAGTCCAAGGGTCTCCAATGAGGTGGATGATAGATCAGAACCACCCTCTAGTTCGTGAGAGGACGGTTCAGTTGTCTGATGACAGCTGGGATGAAACTGTATTTGTATCTGGAGGTGTGCGTTTTCACACTTCTGTACCTCTTGCCTGATATAGGCGGTGATATAAAGAGATATAGAATAAATGAATGAATTAATACGTTTATTGGCCAAGTATTCATATACAAGGAATTTGCCTCGGTGACAATGGCATATAGTGACAGTTAGGAATGACACATAAAACATTAAACATTAATAATAAAACATTATTGATCACACATGTGAATTAAATTAAATATATGAAAGATATGCAAAACATTTATGATGATAAGGCCAACAGGACATGGTTCGCTGCGGACTAGGTGAAAACATGAGATAATGAGACTCACCAAAACCGCTTTGAAGCGAGTATAATGATGGGTGGGGGAGGGAGGGAATGCCAGGGTTACTTGAAGTTAGAGAAGTCAATATTCATACTGCTGGGGTGTAAACTGGCCATGCAGAATACAAGGCGCTGTTCCTCCAATTTGCGTTTTAGCCTCACTTGGACAATGGAGGAGGCCCAGGACAGAGAGGTCAGTGTGGGAATTGGAGGGGGAATTAAAGTGTTTGGCAACCGGGAGGTCAGGTAGGCCCAGGCGGACTAAGCGAAGGTGTTCAGCGAAACGATCGCCCATTCTACATTAGATCATCTTACTGAATGAAAGGCAGGCCCGAGGGGCTGAATGGTCTACGCCTGCTTCTAATGTTCTCAGGTCATAAGACAATCTGGAGCTCATTGGTTTAAGTTTATTATTGTCGTGTGTGTTGAGGTACAGTGGAAAACTTTTATTTGCATGCTATGCAATCAAATCAGAAATGCCAGACATAATACAATCAGTTCAAACACGTAGAAATGGTGGAGGAAAGTGTAGGGAATTGTATCGGGTGGTGATAGGGTTAATATTGACCAAATTAAAGACACTATAAAATGGAGACTCCCTGCACTTGTTAGAATTGCTTAACCTTTGTCAGTGGAAAATTACAGGCTCTGGTTACCAGTCTGAGCCTCAGATTGATATGCGGGATGGTGAAAGATCCAGGTGTTCTCCTCATTTCCCCTTAATTGATAATATGTATTAAAGCTCTGTAAATAAACTTAAATGTATTGATATGATTGTATTGCTGCAAGGGAATTGTAAATAATGTAAATAATGTTGCAAGAGAGTTAACCTGCTGTTTGTTGATTGGCCCAAGTGTTTAGCCCGGGCAGGATTATGTTCAGTACCAGGGTAAATGTGGCATTATTCAGTTAGTTAGCTACCTTCCAGAAGCTTCTGCAAGAAACATTGTATGGAAGACTTTGTAATTGTTTTGGGGAATTGTCAATAATGTATTGATGTAATTAATATGTTTGACAGAACTGTAAAGAGACCACCCCTATGTAGTTCGGACCCTCAAGGTTCGTGGACTTAGAAAAGGTAGCCCCATCTTAGATCAATGTCGATCTTCTGGAGGGACACTTGGGACTGCGTGAGCTTTTGGAGTGTGTCTGCTTGCATGAGGCTGAAGGGCCAGGCAGAGACAAAGATCGAACCTGTGGTGGTTTAGGTATCGTATATCGTATTTGCTGTTCGTTCTAAAAACAAAGTTTAGTTGGTCCAGCGTGTGAGTCGGTGTTTTTTACTGAACTAGACTAGGGGATAAACTGTAGAAGAGCTTATTTTCAACAGTTGCTGCTCTGGGGTCAGCAGGCACAGCGTCAGAGCCTGGTTGTCTTTATTGCTGCGTCACCATCTTGGGTAATGAAATTCAGTAACGACCAGAGTTGGAAATATAGAGTTTCCAGCGGAGAGGGAGGCTGGGCGGGATTATCAACTAACAGAAAGGCAAGGTCATCGAGAGAAAATATTAAGCATTCGGGCTTTTGGAATTTGGAAGTCACTGCCCATGTTCGAGTAATATTTGCTAATAGATACTCTTTGTTTTAAAGACAGAAATAGACAGGGATACTCTCGGAAGGCCTGCACTTTCAAAGGCCTTTCACCAGACTGACAGGCAAATGACTTTCTGCCGATCTGTGACATTCAATAGATTTATAGTATCAATAAATAATAAGCACAGGAGAGGGACATTGGTTCATGAGACGACTGGAGTGGAGGCGACGGCTGCAATGGGCCTTTGTGGCCAGATGCTGCTGGGACTGCACAGTGGTGCTAAAATGGCAGCTCGTGCACATAGACTCAGTGGGGTGTTCTGTACACTCTGTACTAACCAGGGTGATTGAGCCCAAGTACAGTGATAGTTTTACTGAGCTGTATGCACAAATATATATTTAACTGTACTTTAATACACATAATAACAAAAATGGAACCATTTGCCTCATCTCGCTACAAACCTCACCAAATGATTTTTTAACATTGCATTTGTACCTGCCTCGACAATGTCCACTGAAGGTTCATTCCATCTGCACACCACCCGGTGCTGAAGACATGTCCCTCAGATCTCCTTTCCTCTTTCACCTTAAACCGACATGTTCTAGTTTTGGATTTCCCCAATCATATGAGATAGGATTGTGACTACCTACCCTGTCCCTGCCATAGACATCTCCCAAGGTCAGTCCTCAGCCTCCTCTGCTCCAGAGACCACAGGCCCGGCCCATGCAGTCTCCCCTCAGGTTTGGATAGATTGGATGTGGAGAGGATATTTCCACTAGTGGGGGAGTCTAGGCCCAGAGGTCATTGCCTCAGAATAAAAGGACAATCCTTTAGGAAGGAGACAAGGAGGAATTTATTTAGTCAGAGGGTGGTGAATCTGTGGGATTATTTGCCACAGAAGGCTGTGGCGGCCAAGTCAGTGGATATATTTAAGGCAGAGAGAGATTCTTGATCAGTATGGGTGTCATAGGCTATGGGGAGAAGGCAGGAGAATGGGGTTCAGAGGAAGAGATAGATCAGCCATGATTCAATGGCGGTAGTCTGGATGGGCCGAATGGCCTGATTCTACTCCTATCACTCATGATAACGTATGCCCTCCAGTCCCAGCAGTATTCCTGTGAACCTTTCCTGCAACCTGTGTAGCTTAACCACATCCTAGCGAAAGCTGGGTCACCAAAACTGCACACAATACTTGGCAAGGATTTGTTCAGCAGTGATGTGATGTCCCAACTCCTGCACTCAGTGATTTCAATGGACGGTCCGCATCTTTGTTAAACACAACATGAGAACAATAGTGGAAATTTCAGAGCAGCAAAGGGCGGCACGGTGGCGCAGCAGGTAGAGTTGCTGCTTCACAGCGCCACAGACCCGGGTTCAATCCTTACTGCGGGTGCTGTCTGTACGGAGTTTGTACGTTCTCCCCGTGAAGGGCCTGTCCCACGTTCACGGCCTAATTCACGACCGCTGCCAAATTTGCCCTTGACTCATACTCATTGGAGGTCGTAGATAGGTCGTGATGCTAATCGTAGGTACTCGTGGCATCAAGTAGGTCAGGGCATTTTTCAAGCCTGATGTAAAATGTCCACGAGTAAAAAAGGTCGTGAATTAGGTCTTGAAGGTGGGACAGGCCCTTTGACCAGCGTGGGTTTTCTCCAGGTGCTCCAGTTTCCACCCACACTCCATAGACTTACAGGTTTGCAGGATAATTGGCTTCTGGTAATTGTAAACTGTCCCGTGTACGGGGTGATCGCAGGTTGGCGCGGACTTGGTGGGCCTGTTTTTGCACTGTATCTCCAAACTAAAAACTAAACAAATGGTTGTTGGCAGCAATAGATGCTAAAACATTTCAATTGCAGAAGACAGGTACGACTGATAGAGGCAAAATGCCCACTTATTGGTGGAATATCAGGCAAGAATGAGTCACGGGGAGGTTGGGAGGGAGTGGGGAGAGATGACACCATAGTGAGATGCTGGGCCCGCTCAACACACAAGAACATTGACACTTGGTTTTGGAATGTATACTAAGGCCAGTGAATTATAAACATTCACATCCAAAACAAGCAAATCTACATATTTGCTTCTGCAAGTTGAGATTTTTCAATTATTTTTCCAAACCATATCTACACCTTTGGAGTTATTTAAGGAAACATTTTTCAATGAAAAATATTGCTCGAGCATGTACTTAGTGACGGCAGCTCAGTTTCCACTGAGTTTCCATTCATAAACCGACAGCAGGACACTGGCTGGAGTAACGCGTGTACTTTTAGAATCATCTCAGTAGTACCAGGAAATAAAATATTCTGCACATTATTACTTACTACGTTGCTTCAATAATTTCTGTTCATAGTGTAGATGAACACAGGACATTGTCAGAGTGAGGCCCAGCACAAATTGGCGGAACAGCACCTCATATTTTGCTTGGGTAGCTTACACCCCAGGTGTATGAACATTGACTCTCTAACTTCAGATAGTCCTTGCTTTCTCTCTCCATCCCCTTCCCAGTTCTCCCACTAGTCTTTCTGTCTCAGCCTACATTCTATCTTTGTCCCGCCCCCTCCCCTGACATCAGTCTGAAGAAGGGTCTCGACCCGAAACGTCGCCCTTTCCTTCTCTCCAGAGATGCTGCCCCACCCGCTGAGTTACTCCAGCATTTTGTGTCTACCTTCGATTTAAACCAGTATCTGCAGTTCTTTCTTACACAACAGAGTCCGAAGAAGGGTTTTGGCCCGAAACGTTGCCTATTCCCTTCGCTCCATGGATGCTGCTGCACCCGCTGAGTTTCTCCAGCATTTTTGTCTACCCTGGAGGGACTTGGTGTGTTAGGCAGCATCTGTGGGGGAAATAAATTCCACCATTTCAACAAGATGCAGCACAGTACAAGATGGTTTCCACCAAGATGCAGTACAGAACGCCACAGGAGATCCTTCGTCCCTGTGCTGATCAAACTGTACAACTCCTTCCCCTTCTGTCGTGGCATAGTCTGACTCCCCCACCCCTTCCTCCCCAATATTTGCACATCCCCAATCCTTTCCACTCGTCACTTTAATTTCATGCTTCACGTATTTTGTGTTTTATGACCGTTGGCAGATCAATTTCCCTCCCGGAAGAAATAAAGTTGTATCGTATCATATCGGGCAGTCGGCGTTTCGGGTAGGGACCCTTCTTCAGTCTGCAAGTCCGGATCAGAATATGGTCAAAGAGCAGGAGACATCACAGAGGGCGAGCAGTGAGAGAAGTTCTCACAGAACTCCCGCCAGAGAGAGGAGGAGAACTTCTTCAAAGTAGGCTGCCCTTGAGAAGATTTTACAGTGGAGCAGTAGAATGGAGACACAAGAGACTGCAGATGCTGGAATGTTCAGCAAAAAGCTCAAAATGGTTGTTGGAGGAACGCTGATCGTCACACACTGGCAGGAATAGACAGATGACTTTTTGGGTAGGGGCCCTTCTTTGGACAGATTGGACTCCTTGTGTCTCCATTCAAGAATTGTCCACTGATGTCTATGTAAAGACCACCCTTAAGCACGGAGGTGAATGGAAGCCCATGGTGGAGCGGCTTTGTGAAGATGTTCTAAAGGAACTATCTTCACTGGCTTTCCATCTTGTGCTTCGAGTCTAATCTCTTTGCTAAAGAAGAGGATGCGGTGACAGCTGAGGAGCAGAGGGAAGATTTTGGATTCAAATAAAACCCTGCAGATTCAGTGAACAGAATAGAATCTTTTATTGTGCCATGTGATAAGATAGTGAAATTCTTTGCTTGCGTACCCAATGTCTACAAATAGCGGCTAACTACAGCGCTGACAAAGTACGCCGCTCGTCCTTTGTTCTCCCCCCCCCCCCCCTTCTGGGTCTCCCTTTGTTCTACCCCTCCCTCCGTGATCCTATACCGAGTCCTCCATCATCCATTGTTCTTCCCCTCCCCCCCTCACGGCGGTTCCCCCAACGCTCTCATCGACCGCGGATCGTCCCACGAGGCTTCGCCATTGCCGAGGCTCCACCACCGCTGCACTGTAACACGGGCCAACATTACCATGGGTACTGAGCACAAGAACAGGGAACTAGGACCATCAAGACTACCCCACCACTCTGGAGCAGAGGTGAAACCAACCCATTACAGGCCAAACCAGTAAACAGCAAGGAAAGGTCACAAACCTAAATAGATAAAGTCAAGAGTGTTTTAGTGTCATATGTACCGCCAACGAAACAACAACATTTCTACATGCTGGCTGTTGAACAGGTCTGTAAACATAGAACTCATGCACATGACTAATAAATTAAAACAAAATTATTCACACCTTCAAATATTAGTGCCACCAAGATGGCAGAGAGTGAATGACTGGACCAGGAAGAAAGATAAGATGTTTTCACCCCGGCGTTGAGGGCGTGCTGCATTGTCAGAGATGCAGGTTTTCATTTGAGATGTTAATCGAGGACCTTCTGGTCCCTCAGTGGATGTACTCTGAAGAATACAGAGTTTGTCCATGAAGCTGATCTCTCAAATTTAGTTTAGTTTAGAAATGCAGCACGGAAGCAGGCCCACCGAGTCCGCACGGACCAGCGATCCCCGCACATTAATACCATCCTACGCACACTAATGAATGAATGAATAAGTTTATTGGCCAAGTTATATTGGACAAGTTACACTTGGACCAAGCCAATCAACCTACAAACCTGCATGTCTTTGGAGTGTGGGATGAAACCGAAGATCTCGGATAAAACGGGGAGAACATACAAAATCTGTACAGACAGCACCAGTAGTCGGGATCGAACCCGGGTCTCCGGCGCTGCAAGCGCTGTAAGGCAGCAACTCTACCGCTGCACCACCGTGCCGCACGGCTTGGACTACCTTGTTTCCGTTTTAGTTGTCAGATATTGGGGTGATCAAAGCATGTAGCTGGGGCCACTGGAGGCTGTATTGAATGCTAGACAGTAATGATAGTCTGATAGAATTCTCAATCCACAGTTCTAACCCAGATTATCTGCTCGTGACTGCGTACCTCCACATGGGATCATCAGTCTACAGATTGTTCCAGCAACCACATTTTCTGCACACGTTGAGTGCTTTGGGACATCCTGTAAAACCAGTATATAATGGGTGGTGCAGTGTCGTAGTGGAGAGCTACTGCCTTACAGAGTCAGAGACCTGGGTCCAATCCTGTACCACTTTGCGACCTTCCTTATCAAGCCAATGACATGTTATTTGAGTCTGAAGAAGGGTCACGACCCAAAACATCACCCATTCCTTCTCTCCAGAGATGCTGCCTGTCCCGCTGAGTTACTCCAGCATTTCGTGTTTATTTTCGGTTTAAACCAGCATCTGCAGTTCTTTCCGACACGACATGTTATTCACCAAGGAGAAGGATATTGAACCCTGTGAGGTAAGGGAAAAAAGTAGAGTAGCTATGGAAACTATGAGATTCAAAGAGGAGGAAGTACTGACACTTTTGAAAAATATAAAATTGGATAAATCTCCAGGTTCTGACAGGATATTCCCTAAGAGATTGAGGGAAGTTAGTGTAGAAATAGCAGGGGCTATGACAGGAATATTTCAGATGTCATTAGAAACGGGAATAGTGCCGGAGGATTGGCGTACTGCTCATGTTGTTCCATTGTTTAAAAAGGGTTCAAAGAATAAACCTAGCAATTATAGACCTGTTAGTTTGACGTCAGTGGTGGGCAAATTAATGGAAAGGATACTTAAAGATAATTTATATAAGCATCTGGATAAACAGGGTCTGATCAAGAACAGTCAACATGGATTTGTGCCTGGAAGGTCATGTTTGACAAACCTTCTTGAATTTTTTGAAGAGGTTACTAGGGAAATTGATGAGGGTAAAGCAGTGGATGTTGTCTATATGGATTTCAGTAAGGCCTTTGACAAGGTTCCCCATGGGAGGTTGGTTAAGAAGGTTCAATCTTTGGGTGTTAATGGCGTAGTAGCAAGATGGATTCAACAGTGGCTGAATGGGAGATGCCAGAGAGTAATGGTGGATGGCTGTTTGTCAGGTTGGAACCCGGTGACCAATGGGGTGCCTCAGGGATCTGTTTTGGGTCCACTGTTGTTTGTCATGTACATCAATGATCTAGATGATGGGGTGGAAAATTGGATAAGTAAGTATGCAGATGATACTAAGATAGGGGGTGCTGTGGATAATGAAGTAGATTTTCAAAGTCGACAGAGAGATTTGGGCCATTTGGAAGAGTGGGCTGAAAGATGGCAGATGGCGTTTAATGCTGATAAGTGTGAGGTGCTACATCTTGGCAGGACAAATCAAAATAGGACGCACATGGTAAATGGTAGGGAATTGAGGAATGCTGTGGAACAGAGGGATCTAGGAATAACTGTGCATAGTTCCCTGAAGGTGGAATCGCATGTAGATAGGGTGGTAAAGAAAGCTTTTGGTGTGCTGGCCTTTATAAATCAGAGCATTGAATATAGGAGTAGGGAAGTCATGTTAAAATTGTACAAGGCATTGGTAAGACCAATTCTGGAGTATGGTGTACAATTTTGGTCGTCTAATTATAGGAAGGATGTCAACAAAATAGAGAGAGTACAGAGGAGATTTACTAGAATGTTGCCTGGGTTCCAGCAACTAAGTTACAGAGAAAGGTTGAACAAGTTAGGTCTTTATTCTTTGGAGCGCAGAAGGTTAAGGGGGGACTTGATTGAGGTCTTTAAAATGATGAGAGGGATAGACAGAGTTGATGTGGATAAGCTTTTCCCATTGAGGGTGGGAAAGATTCAAACAAGAGGGCATGACATGAGAATTAAGGGACAGAAGTTTAGGGGTAACATGAGGGGGAACTTCTTTACTCAGAGAGTGGTGGCTGTGTGGAATGATCTTCCAGCAGAAGTGGTGGAGGCAGGATCGATTTTAACATTTAAAAGTAAAGTGGATAGGTATATGGACGGGAAGGGAATGGAGGGGTATGGTCTGAGTGCAGGTAGATGGGACTAGGGGAAAATAAATGGTCGGCACGGACTGGAAGGGCGAGAAGGCCTGTTTCCGTGCTGTAATTGTTATATGGTTATGTTATTTGTTATACAGCTCAATGATTGGAATATTTACATAAAAGACACACACACACACACACACAATATGTACACAGACACACCAAGGCTAAAATTCAAAACAAATTGCAAAAAGATTAGAGCAAAAAAATTAACTCCTGGAGGAACTCGGTGGTTTGACAATTGCAGAAGGACAAAGACAGAATGTCCATTGTAGGCTGTGGAGAAGATGATAAAAGGAGTGAATACAATCAACAATGTTTTACTATTAATGTTTTGTGTGTCATTCCTAACTGTCACTGTATGTCATGTTGTCACTTGCGGGCGGAGCGACAAGGCAAATTCCTTGTATTTGGCCAACAAACTTATTCATTTATACAAACAGTGATACTAAGCAGCACTAAACATGATGTCAGTGAAACTAGTAGTGGGGGAGGGACAGGGAGAGAATCTATTGTTCCCTGTGGTAAAGATGAAAATGAGTAGATACAAACAGGGACACACACAGTGGCACAGTGCAGAGTCAAGGGCCTGTCTCACCTGGGCGTCATTTGCGCCTCATTTACGCGTCATGTAGAAAATTGGTCGACGCGTTGTGATGCGTGGGTGACACGCGCATAGCGCATGGTGAGGCGTGGAATCGCGAGTAGTGGCGCGCGGTATCACCCAGCGCTCCAGGATTTCGTAGTGTACCTAAATCCTCACGCGCCACCTGCGTGACGTATTGCTGATGCATTAGCGTCGCACGCTGTACCGCGTGGTGACACATGGTTACGTCACCGTGCGTCAACGTCCGTAAACATGCGACGCCGCGCCCCGCCCATACGCAGTCGGCCCGCCTTTTACACGTCATGTAACGTCTAACCTCTTCCTGGGTTTGTATCTGTAGTTCTTCCATGATGGTCATGATGCAGAATAGGGAAGCACGGTATTCTAATGGCTGTGCGGACGCACGATGATGCGTGATTTGCGCACGACCGTCGCGCGTCAGTCACTACCGGCCTGTCGCGTAAATGACGCCCAAGTGGGACAGGCCCTTTACTGTCTTAGAGAGCATACAGAACCAGAGACCCAGGTTCAATCCCAACTACGGATGCGGTCTGTACAGATTTTTTACGTTCTCTGTGCATCAGTGATCTGCATGGCCTTTCTCCAAGATCAGTTTCCTCCTACACGGCAAAGATGTACAGGTTTGTAGGCTACTTGGCTTGCTATAAATGGGCTAAAGGGCCTGTTTCCGCGCAGTATCTCTCAAACTAAAGTGAAATTAAGCAAGACCACTGTGGGTCTATCTTTCCTTCATCATCGTTGCTGGCTTTAATTTGTTCTTTTCGTACCTTTCATTCATTATTTCTGTGTACCTTTTCATACCTCTCGTTTCCCTCTCTCCTGACTCTCAGTCTGAAGAAGGGTCTCGACCCGAAACGTCACCCATTCCTTTTCTCCAGAGATGCTGCCTGACCCGCTGAGTTGAGATGTCTGGGGTTAGGAGGCAAAGGCAGGGAAATGGGGTTGAGAGGGAGAGATAGATCAGCCATAATTTGAATGACGGAGTAGAGTCGATGGGCCGAACACTCCTAATTCTGCTCCTAGACATATGAAGCACTTCAGTGTTTGGTGTCTACCTTCTGCAGAAGGATATAGTTGCTGCAGAAACTTTTTGTTTTCTTCTGCAAAATGTGTATATGTGATTTGAACTGTGATATGTGAACTAAATCAGTGCTAAAATATGCAACTCACATTACATCTATGGAACAGACACAAAATCTGTCTTGTTCCCTTGTTTTCAAGTATGATGTGGAGTTACAGCATCATCTAGTGGCCGTGATGATCATAGACATGTAGATCAGCTGCAAGTATAAAAGATAGTTAAGGGCCTGTCCCACCAGCATGCAACTCTATGCGATGAGCGCGACCTAACGTGGTCGCTTGAGCCGTCCTGCGTCGCGGGGCCGGTCCCACTTCGATCGCCGGAGCTGTGCGGAATTGTGCGGAGTTCGTCCCGACATCGCGCGGGGCTCCGAAAACTGACTATGCTCAAAAATTCCGCGCGGCAACGGCTTGTCGGCTCGCAGTCGCCTCGACGCATTACACACCGCCTCGACGTCGTGCCTCCATGACCCTCTCTGTAGGTGCCTCCGTGGCCCTCTCTGTGTGTGCCTTTGTGCCCCTCTCTGTGTGCCCCTCTGTCCTGGCGAACTTACCTTAGACTTCGCTCCAAGTTCGCCTCACTTTGCGCCGCGTTGCGCCAATCACCCGACCTCCGCGTGGCCCCCACTGCCAGTTTGGTCGCGCTTGCCGCATGCAGGCGCATGCTGGTGGGAACGGCCCTGTACAGGGGATCACCCGACCTCCGCGCGGCCCACGCTTCTAGTTTGATCGCGCTCATCGCATGGAGTCGGATGCTGGTAGGACAGGCCCTTTACTTCCTCAAAAGTATCTGGTTCTTCAGGATGCTGGATCAGTGACTTGTTGGAAATGAGAGAGAGAGTGACTGCAGATGCAGAGTCCTGAACAAAAAACAAAGTGCTGGAGAAACTCAGCAGGTCTTTAGTTTAGAGATACAGCATGGAAACAGGCCCTTCTGCCCATCGAGCCCACCAATCCCCACACACTAACACTATCCTGCACGCACACTAGGGACACTTTATGACAACTATAACAAGCCAATTAACATAATAACCTGCACATCTTTGGAGACGATCTCGGAGAAAACCCACGCCTGTCACGGGGAGAACGTACAAGCTCCATACGGACAGCGCCCGCGATCACGATCCGACCTGGGGGTGTCTGGCGCTGTAGGCCAGCAACTCTACCGCTACGCCACTGGGCTGCCTGCTCTTTTGCCCTTGGTCATCTTCCTCCATGCTCACATCCCAGACCAAAGATCCTACAGCAAGCAAGATAGTCCACTCGACGAAAAAGGCGTAGTACGGTCATGGGCAGATTCGTGGGTCATCTTCGGCCCCATTCCCGTAACCGGCTTCCGTCTCCGCACCAAAAATCCCATAGCAACTGGAATCTCCCTATTGCTATTATTGCAGTTGTGAACAGTGTGATCAAATGAATTACAGAGTGCAAGTTTAATCCAAACATCAACTCAAACACAGCATATGAACCATTTAAAAAGACATTAAAAAAAACAACTTTAAGAAAAGAAAACTAAAAAAAGAAAATTAACAGAATTATAATTTATTGACATATTAATCATTAACAAAAAATATCAGAATTATGAATTAACAGAACACACACACACACACACACACACACACACACACACACACACACACACACACACACACACACACACACACACACACACACACACACACACACACACACACACACACACACACACACACACACACACACACACACACGCCATCTCGGCCCTTCAAGTCCGTGCCGAACAACTTTTTTCCCCTAGTCCCACCTGCCTGCACTCATACCATAACCCTCCATACCCTTCTCATCCATATGCCTATCCAATTTATTTTTAAATGATACCAACGAACCTGCCGCCACCACTTCCACTGGAAGCTCATTCCACACCGCTACCACTCTCTGAGTAAAGAAGTTCCCCCTCATGTTACCCCTAAACCTCTGTCCCTTAATTCTAAAGTCATGTCCTCGTGTTTGAATCTTCCCTATTCTCAAAGGGAAAAGCTTGTCCACATTAACTCTGTCTATCCCTCTCATCATTTTAAAGACCTCTATCAAGTCCCCCCTTAACCTTCTGCGCTCCAGAGAATAAAGACCTAACTTATTTAACCTATCTCTGTAACTTAGCTGTTGAAACCCAGGCAACATTCTAGTAAATCTCCTCTGCACCCTCTCTATTTTGTTGACATCCTTCCTATAATTGGGCGACCAAAACTGCACACCATACTCAAGATTTGGTCTCACCAATGCTTTGTACAATTTTAACATTACATCCCAGCTTCTATACTCAATGCTCTGATTTATAAAGGCTAGCATACCAAAAGCTTTCTTTACCACCCTATCTATATGAGATTCCACCTTCAAGGAACTATGCACGGTTATTCCCAGATCCCTCTGTTCAACTGTATTCTTCAATTCCCTACCGTTTACCATGTACGTCCTATTTTGATTTGTCCTGCCAAGGTGTAGCACCTCACATTTATCAGCATTAAACTCCATCTGCCATCTTTCAGCCCATTTTTCCAACTGGCCTAAATCACTCTGTAGACTTTGGAAATCCTCTTCATTATCCACAACACCCCCAAACATCCAAACACCCAAACACTGATTACACTGCGAGAAGGATTTATAAAGTCGGGTCGGGGTTACTGGAATGGCTGACCTAAAGGCTGAAGTTCCGCTCCGTAGCGTACTACACGTCAGCCCTTTGGTTTTAGCAGGAGTGCACTATCTTGCTCGCTATAGGATCTTTGCCGCGGACAGGTTAGCTGTGATTAACAGGCATACACTCTCTCTCGGATATCAAAGCCAACCTGGACCTAAACACAAAGTACTGAAGGAGCTCAATGGGTCGGACAGCATCTGTGGAGGGGAATGTACAGTAAATAATAGACAATAGGTGCAGGAGTAGGCCATTCGGCCCTTCAAGCCAGCACAGCCATTCAATATGATCATGGCTGATCATCCACAATCAGTACCCCATTTCTGCCTTCTCCCCATATCCCCTGACTCCGCTATCATTAAGAGATGACGTTTTGTGTCATTCCCTTCTTCTGACAGCTCCCAACCCAAAACATTTCCCATTCATTCCCTCCACAGACGCTGCCTGGCGTTCTGGGTTACTCCAACACTTTGTGTTTTTTCCAGCATCAGCAGTTCCTTGTATCTCCATTCAACGCTCTCTCTATCACAGCATCAAAATCACTTGTGACACTGAACCAATCTGGGTCCCCACCCTGCCCGAGACAGTCTCTCCACCTCCCTTCCTGTCTGCAAACTAGCATTTGTGTTAATATTGAATGCTCAGGGAACTAATCTATTAACAACCTCCCTCTCTTTGCCCCCTCCCTGCGCCACACCTGAATTTGCACCCATTTCTCCCGCTCCCCTTCCATCTGCATTCCGTCCTCTGGCTTCACAGTTCGCCCCTCTTCTATCCCTATCTCGCACCTTTTGTCTCTACAACTCTGGCCTTTGTGCAACCACCTATCAATCAACACCCCCCCCCCCCCCCCCCGCCCGTGTCCACCTATCACTTAACAGGCTTTGCCCTGCCCCTCTTCTCTTCCAGCTTTCTCCCCCCCTGTCCGACCCCCACTACAATCAGTCTGAAGAAGGGTCCTGACCCAAAACATCACCGATCCACGTTCCCCAGCGGTGCTGCCTGACCTGCTGAGTTACCGCTGCTTTGTGTCTTTGTAAACCAGCATCTGCAGTTCCTCGGATCAACACGTTTTGTTTTCTCACTTGTCTGATTGCGACGAGAGGGCATCGGACTGAAACACGAACTCTGTTTCTCTCCCCACAGGTGCTTCCTGACCTGCTGAGTATTTCCAGCAGTTTCAGATTTCTATTTCAGATTTCCAACATCAGCAGATTTTTTTTTTTCACTCCTCATCTTGAGCGACATCAGGCAGCAGAGCTGGAACTGAATCTCCAGCTGTTGAACTAAATGCTTCCAATTCTAGTCAGCTTTCTGGAATTCAACCCCATTGCCTTGTGGAAATATTTCTTTAGGCACCGGCTCTCCTGACACCTGAAGCTTTGATGGGAGAGGTTTAATTGAGGTGCAGAACACTGCGAGGCCTCCACAGGAGTGAACAGAAAGGCCCCATTTCCTGCCGCAGAGAGGTCAATAACTACAGTTCTTGTAGCACCGTAACTACAGTGTTTGATTCAAAACACACGGGACGGATTAGAGGAAAATCGAGGAAACAAAGAACTCCGCTCCCTTGTTGGGGATGGGAAAGGTGTAGGGTCAAGGATTTTCTGTAGGGGATCGCGGTGAAGACCACCTACTCAATCATTTAAAAAGCACCCCAATTAACATTGGCAAGCCGACGGGGCCATGGAACGCTGGTTGGGAAATAGGATGGAGGTACATTATTGGAGGCAAGAAACATGTTCCCGATGTTTGGGGAGTCCAGAACCAGGGGCCACACACAGTTTAAAAATAAGGGGTAAGCCATTTAGATCGGAGACGAGGAAACACTTTTTCTCACAGAGAGTGGTGAGTCTGTGGAATTCTCTGCCTCAGAGGGCGGTGGAGGCCGGTTCTCTGGATGCTTTCAAGAGAGAGCTAGATAGGGCTCTTAAAGATAGCGGAGTCAGGGGATATGGGGAGAAGGCAGGAATAGGGTACTGATTGGGGATGATCAGCCCTGATCACATTGAATGGAGGTGCTGGCTCGAAGGGCCGAATGGCCTCCTCCTGCACCTATTGTCTATTGGTTGGGATAACACTAGAGGGAAACACTTCAGCCCAAATCTCCATGGTGACCAAGATGCCCCATCTAACTAGTCCCATTTGCCCACGTCACTCTAAATCTTTCCTATCCATGTACCTGTCTAAACGTTGTTATAACACCTGCCTCAGCTACCTCTTCTGGCAGCTCGTTCCACAAACCCACTACTCCTCTAGTCATATATTTCCATGGGGCTATGATTTTGCCCCATCAACAAAATAACGTGCGTGTTGGAGATATGGAGATATATATACAAGGTGCATGAGTGTGCTCGATCATTCAATCTGATGAGAGTCTTCACATTCTTCCAGATCCCTCCAACTCTCGATTCCCATGTAGTTGAAAATTTTGCATGTCTCAGTCTTGAGCATATTCACTGAGCACTGGAGTCACGGTATATATGGGTTGACAAAAGTGCTGGAGAAACTCAGCGGGTGCAGCAGCATCTATGGAGCGAAGGAAATAGGCAACGTTTCGGTCCAAAACCCTTCTTCAGATGGGTTGATTGTTCATAAGTTATAGGAGTAGAATTAGGTCACTTGGTTCATCAAGTCTACTCCGCCATTCAATCATGGCTGATCTATCTCTCCCTCTCAACCCCATTCTCCTGCCTTCTCCACATAACCCAACACCCTTATAATCATAAATCTTTCAATCTGTGCCTTAAAAATATCCACTAACTTGGCCGCCACAGCCGTCTGTGGCAATGAATTCCACAGATTCACCACCCTGTGACCACAGAAATTCCTCCTCACCTCCTTTCTTAAAGTACGTCCTTTTATTCCTCGTCTCCCCCACCAGTAGAAACATCCTCTCCACATTCCCTCCATCCAAGCCTGCAGATTGCACTCATACAAGTCCTCCAGATTGCATTCATATATCATATCATTGTCCTCGGTAGCATACATAATGTATTTCAGTACACGTCAATGATAAACGAATATTAGGTAGCTAAAGGGCATGTGTGAGGGCTACAAGTTACAGGGAAACAAGTTACTGGATAAAGTTGATGGACTGAATGGCCTCTATTTCGATGGAGATCTGAGAAAATAAATATTTTGTCGTAGACCTACTTATGGTAAACCCTAACAATGATCTATTAACTAATTTTGATTTAGTTATGTAATATTGAGATGGAAACTTCACACCTCAAGATAATATTATGTTAATAATTTTGTTAAACACAAAATATAATTTACATAATAACTCTCCAACTGAGCTAAAAATTTTAAAAATGAAAATTCAAACCAGATTGTATTGTAAATGCAGCAGCTGCAACGTAAGCATGACCTACAAGGAAAATATATGAACAATGAAATAGAAACCTTCACGGGCATTGTTTGCATCTTTCACAAAAACTGAAAGACACAAAGTCAAGTCACGCCAAGTTGAGTTGAAGAACAAAGTGCTGGAGGAACTCAGCGGGTCAGGTCGTGTCTGCGGAGGGAATGGACAGTGACGTTTCAGGTCAGGACCCTTCTTCAGACTGATTTCGAAACGTCACCTGTCCATTCCCTCTACAGATGCTGCCCGACCTGCCAAGCTCCGCCAGCATTTTGTGTTTGTCTCGGGTTTAGAATCTGTGATCTCGTGTCTCGAGTTAAATCAAGTTGATTGTCATATGTAAGAGTATGGTGAGGTTCAGATACAATGAAACGCTCTCTCTTGTAGTAATGTTACGGACACACAGTGTTAGACACACAATGTTAGACACACAAACAAACAAACGACACATACATCTCACGCATTACCAAAAGAAAGAAAACTTTGCAAGAAAACCCAAGATTAGTGTAGAAGCCATTGATGTTTGGGCTAGCTACTGATGGCATATTACATCATTTTGTCTAGATATATCTTGTAGTATTATTTTGGACACTTGTGGGGCGGGCATTAGATGCACAGAGTGGCGTATATATATGGGCATATGGGACAGGCACAGGGAAGGAGGACATACAGCTCTCACCAGACCAGGGAGAACATCCATCTGCAACTTGTATGCAGAAGAAGGAAAACCTGGTGCGTTCATCTCTTTGTTTGTAGAACTACTTTAATAAACAACCAATTAAACTGGAAATAACGACGGGAAGATCAGTTCTACTTGGTCTGCGTAAAAGATCACTCCTACTTACCCGTGTAGTCATGGCAACGCAAAAGAGGAAACTGGAAAAGTTGGAGATTTGCCATTATCATTTGTGTCAAAACACAATTAGAAAACACAACTCAAATCCATGGCAATCCACGAGGTGGTCCATCGTGTTCCGTTGACGAGGCAAGGGTAGGATAGTGCAGGTTAGATGTAGGAAAGATGCCAGTCTTGTATCTGGTGGTGTAGAACTTCAGACCTGCACCCCTCAGCCTCCTGCACTCCAAGGAATAAAGTCCCAGCCAGCCCAATTTCTCCCTGTAGCTGTGACCCTCGAGTCCGCACCACATCCTTGAAAATCTTCCCTGTACCCTCTCCAGCTAAAGAATATCGTTCCTGCTGAAGGGTGGCCAAACCCGAACATAAACTCTCCAGGTTCGGCCTCACCAACGTCTACTACAAATGTAACATAACATCCCAACATCTATACTCATTTAGATTACTGACGAGGGCCATGGTGTCAAATGCCTACCCCATCTACCTGTGAGACCTTTTGCAGGTGACCAAGTACTTGTACTCTTTGATCCCTTTGCTCTGCACATCCTGGTTTGATGTCCCAAAGTGCAATTTCTCACACTTACCCGAATTAAACTCCATTAGTCACTGCTTGGCCCATTTGCCCGGCTGATCACGTTACCACTGTAATTTTTGGTAACCATCTTCGCTGTCTACGAAACCACCTCGTTTAGTGTCATCTGCGATGCTTATTAAACAACACTTCCCTGGGTTTCCAAAAGTTTGGGAAGTTCAGAACTTTTGAAAAGTATCGCAGCAGGAAATGCTGCACATGTGTAATGGGGAATATATGAAGAGAGGACATTAGAATTTGGTTAGATCACAATGCAGTCATGGACATTAGAATTTGGCCCAAGTTCATTTTACATTTGGCTAAAATTTCACTCAGATAAACAGTTTGACAGGACCAGACAGGTCTGCTGGCCACAGTCCAATTTTATCTTTGAAGTGGTAACTTTGGGAATTATGATACTTAGCGCAAGTGCGAGAACAATGTTTACTTCTTCGATATACGGACGACAGAATCAGGGTGTGCTTTCAAACGATCTTGATGAAGTAAACAGTTTTGAGATAGAATATCATCAAGCAATGTCTGTGTACTGCGTTTAAACCTCTGGTGAAATAAACTCTGAACTACATTGATTTGGGGGCAATGGGTTTGGGTGGGTGGGTATATGTATATATATACACACACACATACACGTAAACATAGAAACATAGAAACATAGAAAATAGGTGCAGGAGTAGGCCATTCGGCCCTTCGAGCCTGCACCGCCATTCAATGTGATCATGGCTGATCATCCAACTCAGTATCCTGTACCTGCCTTCTCTCCATACCCCCGATCCCTTTAGCCACAAGTGCCACATCTAACGCCCTCTTAAATATAGCCAATGAACTGGCCTCAACTACCTTCTGTGGCAGAGAATTCCAGAGACTCACCACTCTCTGTGTAAAGAATGTTTTCCTCATTTCGGTCCTAAAGGAATTCCCCCTTATCCTTAGAAATTCCCCCTTATCCTTAGATGTCATAAATGAGGGAAAAAAGTTCAGAGTGTGTGTGTGTGTGTGTATACAGGAATATATATATATATCTCCACCCAATCTATATCTATATCTATATATTCCTGTACACACACACACTCTGAACTTTTTTTCCCTCATTTATGACATTGTTTACAGAGTACTATCTTTACATATTGTGTAGGAAGGAACTGCAGATGCTGGTTTAAACCAAGGATATAGACACAAAATGCAAGAGTAACTCAGCGGGACAGACAGCATCTCTGGAGGGAAGGAATAGGTATCGTTTCAGTTCGAGACCCTTCGTCAGTCTGAAGACGAGCCTCTACTTGAAACGTCACCCATTCCTTTCCTCTGGAGATGCTGTCTGTCCCACTGAGCTACTCCGGCATTCTGTGTCTATCTTCATGTTTACATATCCCCTTGTGCTGCAGCAAGTAAGAATCTCATTCTATCTGGGACACATGACAATAAAACACTCAACTCGGACTCTTCAGCCACTGTTATCTCCTTCCCTCGAGAACCTGTGAAGGACCATTACTCTCCCACTCAGAACTGCTTTCTCTCCTGGAAACAAGTGGGGAGATTTCTCCCCCTCACTTACCTCAACGGGCTTGTGGCTTGGACTTGACACTTCTGTCTGGGGCCCTGGTCACATGGCTACAGATGTTAGCACTTAGCAACAGGGTACAGGAAATAGATTTCTTAGTGAAACAAGCTTTAAAAAAAGTTTCCAGGGAAAACATCTCTTGGACAGTAATGAGGCATTACATGAAAACAAACATAGAGAACAACCTCTTTATGCGAGCAGAGTTCCACTGTTGGATGTGTTGCTATTGCTTGACTCTTTCCTGACCTTTGAGGAAGGAGCAAGTATTTTTATAAATTAGTCTCGATGAGATCTTTTGTATGAGGAGACAGTTGTTTGTGCGATTGCCTCAATTGATTTCTCCGGGAGATTCCCTTGGGCCAGTGCGTAAAAGGGTTTAAGAGTTGACCATAGTTCCTGTACAGCCACATCATTGCTGTTATCCATCGGTGTAACCCATTTCTGCAAGACTTTCACTTTCCTCCATCAGAGAAGTGATGATTGAGCTGGGCAGCACAGATTTGGCCATTCTACCACAAAGTCCATCGCACGCATCAACCCATTTACCTGCAGTAGACCGATAGACATCTCTGCCTTGGCAATTCAAGTGCAGGAAGAAACTGCAGATGCTGGTTTAGACAATAGGTGCAGGAGTAGGCCATTCGGCCCTTCGAGCCAGCACTGCCATTCAATGTGATCATGGCTGATCATCCCCAATCAGTATCCCGTCCTGCCTCCTTCCCATATCCCCTGACTCCGCTATTTTTAAGAGCCCTATCTAGCTCTCTTTTGAAAGCATCCACAGAACCTGCCTCCGCCGCCCTCTGAGGCAGAGAATTCCACAGACTCACCATTCTCTCTGTGAAAAAAGTATTTCCTCGTCTCCGTTCTAAATGGCTTACTCCTTATTCTTACATTGGCCTCCACTGCCATCTGAGGCAGAGAATTCCACATGTTCACAACCCTCTGTATGAAAAAGATTTTCCTCATCTCCATTCTAAATGGCTTCCCCCTAGATCTTTCTGTGCACAGATTGGAAGCAGACCAACATTCTACTTCCTCAGATGATGAATAAAGTTCAGCAACTCATTCCAACATCTACAGATTTAGTCGTAGAAATCATCCTATTGGGTTGCATTTTGTCTTGGTTTGGGAACAGCTCCGCACAAGATCACAAGTAGCCCAGTCTATCGACAGACCAGACTCCCCACCATCAACTCCATCCACGCTTTACTCCATTTAGGTAATGCAGCCTACAGTCGAGGAACTATTTCACCCCAGTCAGTCCCCTCTTCTTCACCTCTCAGCCAGTAGATACAAAAGCTCGAAGGCACGTACCACCAGACTGAGGAGCAGCTCCTTCCCTGCTGTTATCAGACTAAGTTCATAAGTCAGAGGAGCAGATGTAGGCCATTCAGCCCATCAAGGCTACTCCTCCATTCAATCATGGCTTATCTAACTTTCCATCTCACCCCCATTCACCTGCCTTCTCCCCTAAACTTTGACCTTACCAATCAGGTATCGGTCCAGCTCCGACTACTGAACAATCATCCCTTAAGTCAGCGGGTTGTCCCAATCTTCCAACCTGCCGCATTGTGGATGCTGCGCTTTTTATTTTGCGCTGTAATGCCACAATGCTGTAACATTTAATTCTGCACTGTGTGTTTTTCTTTGACCACTGCCTCTTGTACTAGAGTATAGCTTGATGGTCCTTATGAATGGCATGATCAGATTTTATTGGATAGCACACAGAGGATTTTCACTGTACCTCGGTACATCTGATAATGATAAACAAATACTATTTCCTACATCACATCAATCGCAAAGGTACTCCATGGTCTGTAAAATACCTTAAGACACTAAGAAAGACAATGCAAATTCAAACTTTGTATTATTTGTGCTTTCCAACTAAGAAAAATCAGATCCATTTTTTTTTCCAGTTTCAGAAAACTCGAAATGATTCCTGGGAATTTTTTAGTAATCACTTGCAGAATTCAAACAAATAAAATATGGTTTGTAGGAATCACAGAACGATTATTGAGTGGGCTGCTGTGGAACTGAGCGAAGAAACCCGATCACAGGCTTTGTGCAGCGTCTGAACATGCATAGCCCAAGATAGACACAAAAAGCTGGAGTAACTCAGCGGGACAGGCAGCATCTCTGGAGAGAAGGAATGGGTGACGTTTCAGGTCGAGACCCTTCTTCAGCCTAACCTCAGTCAGCATAGCCTAATTTGGCTCTAAAACTGTGATGAATCCCTCGCCTCTTGCTTGGGAAAGACAATTAAACTGCTGCAGATTTTGAACAAGCAAAACATCTGCCTAGAATAGATGATTCACTGGTTTGGCTGTTACCCAACAGACACACCAGCTCAAGTTTGCATGGCTCAGTTGAGCCAAACGTTTCAGCTTGGAGCAAGGATTATTACGAGACTTCATGTGAAATGGAGGCAGGCACAAAATGGAGTAACTCAACCAGTCAGGCAACATCTGTGGAGAAAAAGGATGGGTGACGTTTCGGTTCGAGACTCTTCTTCAGACTAGAGAACCAGAATCTCTTTGGTTTTAACTGATGAAAAGCTAATAACAATCCCAACGGCCTACATGAAGAATCAATATTTTTTTTTCCATGCTGGCACGAACTTTCAAAGATGTTTTCAGGACTCGACTGTCTGAACTACAGGAAAAGGTTGAGCAGGCTAGGACTTCATTTCTCGCAGCCCAGAAGGCTGTGGGTTGATCTTATAGAGGTGTACAGAATCACGAGGGGAATAGATAGAGTGATTGCCCACTTTTACCCAAGGCAGGGGAATCAAGAGCACTTGGCCTTAAGGTGAGAGGAGCAAGATTTAACAGGAACCAAAGGAGCAACTTTTGCCAGTCAGAGGGAGCTGGAGATATGGATACACCCACCGCACTCTTAACCATATAACCATATAACAATTACAGCACGGAAACAGGCCTTCTCGGCACTTCCAGTCCGTGCCGACCATTTATTTTCCCCTAGTCCCATCTACCTGCACTCAGACCATACCCCTCCATTCCCTTCCCGTCCATATACCTATCCACTTTACTTTTAAATGTTAAAATCAATCCTGCCTCCACCACTTCTGCAGGAAGATCATTCCACACAGCCACCACTCTCTGAGTAAAGAAGTTCCCCCTCATGTTACCCCTAAACTTCTGTCCCTTAATTCTCATGTCATGCCCTCTTGTTTGAATCTTTCCTACCCTCAATGGGAAAAGCTTATCCACGTCTTGAATAAAAATAGTCACCCCTCAGGTTCCTCTGTGTGCAGATCATAAGGGATAGAAGCAGAATTAGGCCATTCAGCCCATCAGGTTTACTCCACCACATGAATATGCTGCCCCTCAGGTTCCAATTAAAACTTTCCCCCCCCCATCACCTTAAAGTACTTAATTTTCACGTAAATAAAGTGGACATCCCATTTTACTTTTCATGGGAATATTGTGCACATGTGCATGGTCTAATAACTTTAAATTAAGTAGGCACTTTTCCAAACTATGTGTTTCCCTTGTGCCATTCAGCATGTTACTGCGCAACAAAACCAAAAGATACTAAAAGCCCTGTCCCACGGTACGAGTTCATTCCAAGAGCTCTCCCGAGTTTGCCCTGATTTGAATTCAGTGATTTACGGTAATGGCCACTCATTGGTACTTGGGGCTCTCGTAGACATTTTTCATCATGTTGAAAAATCTTCATGAGTCTTCCCGTGCTTACCTGCCGTTAGCGAGTCATCCCGAGTACCTGCCGTTAGCGTTACGAGACATCCCCGAGCTCCGATGTACCCGCCACGTTCATTCTCCGTGCTTACCACGAGTTTGATTTTTTTTAAACTCGGGAGAGCTCTTGGAATGAACTCGTATCGTGGGACAGGGCTACGATGCTGCACTGGGGGATCATCTGCACTTCCCTCGAACAACCTCGTTCATGTTTGGCTTGGCACAGATTTCTGCAGCAAAGATGGAAATCCAGGACATTCAAATAGCTGATGCAACCCGATCTCATGCACAAGCTCTGCTGATAGTTAAGGGTAATCGCACTGTGAATTGAAGTCACCTGTTCGATCTTGTGAGGCTGGTACAATTGTGAGACTCAGGCTGTAAGGCATGTCCAATGAATGAGTGAACAGCCTGGGATTCTCAATGTAGAAATATGTTAAAATCCCTTAGCAACAACTGCAGAATTTAAATTCAAAAACTAAATAAAATGACAATTAAGAACCAGCACCAGTTGAAAGTATCAGATTAGGTCAAATTCTATCGGGTTTATTAATATATTTTTGGGAAGACAGTCAGTCATAGTGAAATACATTGTGGAAACAGACCCTTCGGCCCATCTTGCCCACACCGACCAACATGGCCCATCTACACTAGTCCCACCTGCCTGTGTTTGGCTCATATCCCTCCAAACCTGTCCTATCCATGTACCTGTCTAATTGTTCCTTAAAGGTTGTGATAGTACCTGCCTCCTCTGGCAGCTCGTTCCATACACCCACCATCCTTTGTATGAAAAAGTTACCCCTCAGATTCCTATTAAATCTTTCACCGTTCACCTTAAACCTCTGTCCTCTGGTTCCCAATTCTCCTACTCTGGGCAAGGGGCACCCTGTGATGGGTACCTCTCTCCAGTTGGCTCCTGACTCCAGATCCACTGAAATCTTGTTTCTGAAAAGAAATCTCTGATTAAGGGGGTTTAGAGAGAGACCATAATTGCTGATCTTGCCAGCGTTAAGACCATTTTCCATCCTTGAAGAAACAAGACAAAGCACTGTGGCTGCGGATTTCTTCTGTTTGTACACACAAATGACGACCATTGACCATTGACCAAAACAGGACAAAGGTCGATACTAAAACTTGTTGAACTTCAAGGATCTCCTTTCCATGTGTTCCCTGCACCCTCAGATGCATGGGTGGTGTCACTGCCCAATGCAATGTTCCTTTTGCTGCATTGTACTATGCAGTTGTCTCAGGTCCTCAAGTTGTCTTGTTGGTTCATCTACTTGTGAAGATCAGATCATAAAGTTACAGAGTCATACAACACAGACACAGGCCCTTCAGCCCAACTTCCCCATGCTGACCAATATGCACCATCTGCACTAGTCCCACCTGCCCGCATTTGGCCCACATTCCTCTAAACTTTCTTATCCATGTACCCGTCCAAGTGGCTTTTAAATGCTGTTATAGTATCTGCCTCAACTACCTCCTCTGGCAGCCTGTTGCAAATACCCACTACCCTCTGTGTGGAAAGGTTTCCCTTCAGTTTCTTCTTCAGAGAATCAGAATCAGAATGCCTTTTATTGTCACTATCCACGTGTACAGTGAGATTAAAAACTGCTCCTACTCAGTGCAAAAACAAGACAAAAAGGGGGGGGGGGGATAAGGTGCACAGTTTCTGCAGCGCTATATACATATCTATAAAAAGACAATGGATAATAGAATGGATAATAGGATTCCTATATCCAGTCTGGGTTACAGTTACAGTACAAATTACAGTAGGTGGATAGATGGAAGTCCAGGGGTGAAGTCAGTGCATGTGTGAGTTCAGGGAGATAATGGATTTTGGAAAAAAACTGTTCTTGAGTCTATTTGTCCTTGTGCTGATGCACCTATAGCGCCTCCCTGAGGATAGCAGGTTGAACAGGCCAAATGCAGGATGGGAGCTGTCCTTGATAATGTTCTTTGCCCTGCTGAGGCAGCGGGAGGTGTAAATGTCCATCAGAGAGGGGAGAGGGCAGCCGATGATCTTCTGTGCTGCCCTGACTACTCTTAAATCCTTCCCCTCTCTCCTTAAAATGTCTGACCGAATTCTCGATCTGATTTAGTTTAGTTTAGAGATACAGCACGGAATCAGGCCAGTCGGCCTACCAGATCCACGGCGACCAGCGATCCCCGCACATTAACACTATCCTACATACATGGGACAATTTACACTTGTACCAAGCCAATTAACCTACAAATCTGTGCGTCTTTGGAATGTGGGAGGAAACCAAAGATCCCGGAGAGAGCCCACGCAGGTCACGGGGAGAACGTACAAACTCCGTACAGACAGCACCCGTAGTCAGGATCGAACCCGAGTCTCCGGCGCTGTAAGGGTGTAAGGCAGCAACTCTACCGCTGTGCCACCATGTCTCCCAATTCCCTAACGTGACCTCTGGATCAGTTTAGGCACCTCCCCGTCTCCCCGGAACCACCCAAGTTCCAGCATCAGAATTCCGTACACTCTAACAACAACAGGGAAACAAAGCCACACTTTCCCCTTTGAGAGATTTAAGGAATAGGATCCCAATCCAAAATGTCACATGTCCATGTCCTCCCGAGATGTTGCCTGACCCGCTGAGCTGCTCCAGCAGTCTGTGTTTTACTCATTGGGTGTCTGGTCGCACTGGTACTTTAGATACTTCTAATTGGACATCGGAAACACATCCTAAACATGAATGTGTGCCGTTCTAACTCAAAGAATATCCGACTGAACAGCACTGTATCGGTTAACCCATCCATGGTATATGTGTAAGAGGTGCAGGGAATTAAACACACACACAAGGGTGAAGTTATGTACTTTTTGCATTCTTTTAATGCACAAATAGAGTACTATTGAAAGTTTCACAAGCAGGCTTACACTAATCAGCAATGGTAAGGCACATGAGGGAATGCCATTGCTATGGACGTCAATGAGACCAGGTAACGCCATCCACACTAAAATACTGTTCACAACAATTCATATCCAGCAATTACCCAATCCCTCTGAGTCTGTCCATACATTTCAGCTGTACAAAAACGTCTTAATACTGTTATCCAGAAATAATAATAATAAGTAAACAATCCCATCAAATTGAACAGAAAAAAAAGGCATGCTGGTTACAAATGGTCTACAGTAAAGATCCAAATATATATATCTTATTTGTCATTTGAGTCTACAGTCAGGCACCCACGAATGCTAGACACAGTATTAGTCAGTGTAATGCATCTATGTAAAAAATAATGTAGTGAAGAGCTTTTTTTCCTAAAGAATCCTTCAGCATGTTAGGTTCAAGTACTTTTTTTTTTCTGCATTCTCCCTCAGCATTCATTAAGTTCTAATGCTTTCGGTAAGGCTATGATTAAAAATAAAATGCTCCCAGTTGCCTGGTCAAGCAATATACATGCACATGCGTAGTTCCTCCGCCACACAGCGCTAGGATGGTTCAGTCTCTGGTCCAGAGGGTGGCTCTAACTTGAGTAGCATAATTGCCACAGAACACAGTTGCTGGCAGCCTCTAGCTCTTCCTTATTGGTTCTGTGGTGCAAGGCTGCTGTATACACTAGTGTTTCAGCGTACAAATCGAACTCACAGTTTCACAGTTGCACAGTGGTGAATTTCCGTCTACCAATTAAATATCTAAAAAATCACTCCTTTCTGGCTTTTTATTCTTTTTATACATATATATATATGTATCTAGAAGATTTCCAAAACACACACATATATGTATATATATATATACACATATATATATATGAAAGAAAACAAATGTGATTTGTATCTTCTGGTAATACAGAGTGTTTCTGCTAACAAAACAGCTAATCTGTCTCTTGGCTAAATAGTAGCAATTCATGTAAATGTTCTTAACACAACAAAATACAAATTCCTCCACAAAAAACAATCATTTTGCCTTTCCCAGTAAAAGGCAATCAACAGTCACTTGTTATTTTGAACAACCAAACATTGCTAACCAGGTCAATTATATCCCAAAATACACATATATAAATTTAATGCATCAATAAAACATAAGTAAAATTAGTTTAAACATTGGACTAAATGCAGGCTAATTAATACTGATAATATTTTCATCCTGATTTTATATATGGCTTCAAGAATTGTATGGTTATTTCATCTTCTCCCAAGAATTATGTACCAACCTTCATACAATAATCATCTGTTTAACATTATTTACCTTCCTAATCTGATTATTCCTGTTGCATACTTTATACAAAGAACTGTAGAAAAAAAAAGAATTTTCGCAGATAAATAATATTTTCTTCTGTTTATAACCTTGGCTTATAAAATAGTCACGAAAAAAAAAATCTCAGCTGTGTGTTAGTAAAATTAGTAGAAAAAGGTCTTCAGAGAATTTTTTTTTTTTTAAATCCACATCATTTCAAACCATAAGCTCCATTAGAATGGAGGTCTTAAAACTCTAATATACAAAAAAAAGATTACTTCAAAGATAAACAGGAACTTGCACAGATAGGAACTTGGATTTAGAAGAAATATCTGTTACCATTAGAATTTTTAACATCTAGAAGATTTCCAAAATACACACATAGTATAAAAAAATCCAAACAAAAAGACTATAGTCAAGTAATACTTAAGATAAATACATCAGTAAGCACAATTCATATATGAGTAAATATATCCGATATAGCTAAAAACTTCAAACTGTTCTTTCAACTGATTGTCCCTTGAAAACCTCACTTACATACTCACTTACTAGCGTATGTGTTTCTTGTCACTTTTCTGACAGATTTATCCTGGTTAACCCTTTAGGCAACGACAATATTTCTGTCAAGAGAGAAGGTGCGGATGATGGGAGCCAGTCTCACATCTCCTGTTGTCTGTTTCTTTTCATAAGGTCCAGGGGTAAAGTGCCTGAAGTCCCAGGCATCCACTTACTCATCACACAGGGCTGCTGAAAGTCATTAGCATTTGTCACAACTGTAGCCCACAACAAATGGACACCTTAAAGGCGTAGAGTCTAGGCTGACGTGTGTGTGTGTGTGTGTCAGTGTGTCTGTGCGTGTGTCAGTGTGTGTGTGTCAGTGTGCGTGTGTCAGTGTGTGTGTGTGTCAGTGTGTGCGTGTGCGTGTGCGTGTGTCAGTGTGTGTGTGTGTGCGTGCGCGTGCGTGTGCGTGTGGTGTGCGTGCGTGTGCGTGTGCGTGTGTGTGTGGTGCTACTGGTCACATGTTGGGGCAGTGTTGCAACTACACCTGCCTGCCTGTGGTGGGAAAGGTGTAGGAAGTATCTAGAAGAGGACTTGAATCAAAAAGACATAAGTAGCTACAGACCAAATGCTGGCAAATGGATTAGTGCAGAAGGAAACTTGATGGCTGTCTTGGAGAAGATGGGCCGAAGGGCCTGACCTGTGTCTCTAGGATTTCAGGTAGAAGTAGTGTAGCCGAGAGCTCTGAGTCTCGTCTGCAATATTTCATTTGCACTGGTTGTGGTTACTCTCCTCGTTTGGAAGTCTGTCCGGGACTTTCCAGGTGCCAGTAGCACACGCTGGCCAGGGATGAATTGTCACTGCATAATTCGGTGTGTGAATGAGGGTCGGTACTTGCAGTTCCTCATCCCTGAGATTCCAATCGAGGAGCCAGGAGTGAGGCAGAGCCACTCCCTCGCGCTGATGTGCCTTGGTGTTAAGATGCCGGCGTTGTGTGGGTGGGTGTGTGATGCCCAAGGTGAATGGGAAGGGGTTGCAGGATAGACTTTCACGTCAACCACTGCCCCTAACTTGTGGCCCACGTAAAAACTCAAAGAGGCAGTGTTATAAAGTTAATAAGTGGTCATCAGATGTCCATGGGGAGATGTGATCATATCAAGAACCACTTCAATAACAAACCATCATGGGAAGAGAGAGAGAGGAGATGAAGCAAGGAATTATTTATCTGCAATAAAAAGGAATTGCAGGTGCTGGTTTATTTCAAAGATAGACTCAGAGTGCTGGAGTAACTCAGCGGGTCAGGCTGCATCTGTGGAGAACTTGGATAGGTGACGTTTCACAGAGTGCTGGAGTAACTCAGCGGGACAGGCAGCATCTGTGGAGAACATGGATAGGTGACGTTTCACAGAGTGCTGGAGTAACTCAGCGGGACAGGCAGCATCTGTGGAGAACATGGATAGGTGACGTTTCGGATTTACTCCAGCATTTTGTGTCTTTCTTATTTATCTGCAAGGCTTCCGATAGAAGGTGAACGTCATAATGTTACACACTGCTCTTCCTCTTTGCAGATACCGACTGACGTGCCGTGTCTTTTCAGCATTATCTGCACATCGCAGCAAGAATCTGTGAGGCAACAACTGCTCTTATTAATCCATAACCATAGAGAATAAAGACATTTTAGTGCAGTGCGCAGTTCATGAAATGGCTTTCTATATTCCATTGGGACCAGGGGAGAGGGGCTTAATTCTAAGCCATGATAATTGACATTGATCTGAGGAATTCAACCTACAAAAGAATTAGTACGTGTGTCAGGGGTTATGGGGAGAAGGCAGGAGGATGGGGTTGAAAGGGAACGGTAGATCAGCCAGGATTGAATGGTGGGGTAGATGATGGGATGAATGGCCTAATTCTGCTCCTATAACTTGTGAACTTAAGTGAGACCCGTCAGCCTTCCCTGTTCACATATGTCCAGACCCCTTGCAGAATGAACCTGGTGTCCATTGGGGCCACGAGGTAGCTAATCATTTAGTGGATAAGCCAACAAAAACTCTGTTGACCAAAGTCAAGGGCCTGTCCCACTTACGTGACTTTTTCAGCGACTGCCGGCACCCGTCATAGTCGCAGCAGGTGGCCGAAAAATGTCAACATGTTGAAGATCCAGTGGCGACCGGAAAAAGGTACGACTCTTTGGGCGACTACTCACGACCATCCAGGTACCACCCCGCGACATGTCGACACGTGACGCCTGTACGGTCGTGAGTAGTCGCCCAAAGAGTCGTACCTTTTTCTGGTTGCCGCTGGATTTTCAGCATGTTGAAAATTTTCGGAGACCTGCTGCGACTATGACGGGTGCCAGCAATTCGCCGAAAAAAATCAGGTAAGTCGGACTGGCCCTTCAGTTTGTCCCTGACTACAAATCCATAGCAACAAATTACCTTTCTGGTGATAAGCCACTTAGTGCACCATGGTAAGTCTCTTCAATGTCACAAGTTGATACCTTCGGTAAATTAAAAGGTCTGAAGAAGGATCTCGACCCGAAACGTCGCATATCTCCTTCACTCCTTAGGTGCTGCTGCACCCGCTGAGTTTCTCCAGCCTTTTGTGTACCTTCGGTAAATGAATGGTCAATTGCTATGTACAGATTATTGTCTTTTATCGGCAACTTTTTAAGAAAGCACGCAACACAGAAATCTACCTTTCTGACTTGAACTATGAAACAATTCTATTAAATTCTACATCCTATGAAATAAACCTGCATCTCTTTGCAGATGTGGGCAGACACTCGTCTTCAGGGAGGTATCTGATTCACCATCAGTGTTCCTTCACGTTGCAGAACCACGCATTAATGTTGGGCTTCAAGAGGTTTGCAGGGTCCCATGTTTCGTTCATCAAAGTTTGAGTTACTCCGATGGATGTGAAACATGTTAGCATTGGGATAGAACCTGTGTGTACGGTACGTAGTGGTGGCGAAGATTGAAGGGTGTCACCAAGTGGGCGATTCCTACCACATTTAACCAGGGAGAGATGAACCAGCCGACGGAGATGATATGGTTCAATGGACATCGCAGACTGACCCCCTCTCTTCCACGCCCTCCCGCCCCATACACAGACCGCCAGCACCAACCACATCATTCAAGAGGACCCAACAGCCAACCCTAGGGCAACAATGGAAGAAAGGCGAATAAGACCTGGTGCCAAACACATGATGCCAAAAAATGTAAAAACAAGTTTAAAATGACAGGAAGAAGAGAAAACTATTAAAATTGACTTCAAAAATGAGTTAAAGGCACTTGGTGTTTGCTGGTTAAATTACTCTCAGAATATAAACAAATTCCCATAATAGTAATTTGCTGGACACTCCATTTTGTTTAGTGGGAGCAGGAAAGTTCTGTCCGGAACAGAAATATTTATCAGTAGCCTAAAGGGTTAACAGCGACTCTCTATGCTCGAGTCCCTATTTCATCGCACCCTCTACAATCCCAGACATATATGTCAGTCATCACTTGCCAATTACCATATCTCCTACATCTTTACGATTCTAATACTGATGCTCACCCGCTTTCTGAAAACAAAGGCCGAGAGAGGCTGGGTGAAGGTTTGCTCCTCATCTGACATTTCACAACAAACTGCTGTTGGCTTAAAGATTAGTAATGGCACAGCACAGCAGGGGACTGGTTTAAAGTATCAAGCCTGGTAAAATCGCCCCTTTTGCGTTTGTTCATGGTACAAAGTCTTTGTAAACAAAGAGTAGGCAACACACCATTTAAGGTGCTGCTTGCAACTGCCATTGGTAATACTGTTTCTGGTAGTTAAAAATAGTATAAATACAACATGGAAATAGACACAAACACAGGCAAGTCACATTCTACCAACATTAAGGCTTGTTAGTTGTCTGTTTAGAGCAGGGTTTTGGTGGATTCTTCTTCTTCAGCTGAGTGTGGTCTGTGGGCTGTCAGGCGTTGGGGGAGGGATGGAGAGTGGGGTGGGCCAGGGGCCACACGCTGGACCCACCACTCACTGTACCCGGCGGCAGTAATAGCCCAGGACCTTGCACTTCTCACACAGGTGTTGAGGATGTTCCTTGCTCTGATCCGACACGTCCAGCCCATCAGGTTTCTCCAGGGGTCTCTGGAAAGGAATCAAGATAACATGCAGATGAAAAACATGGACAGAAAATAGCAACTTACACCACGACCATGAGTCCATTAGATATTGGAGCAAAATTAATCAATAATCTATCAATCTCTGCTTAAAAAATGGCCACTATCTGGCTGAAGAAATGCCTCCTCATCTTCATTCTAAAGACATGTCCTTATATTCCGAGGCTGTGCCCAAGAACTACAAGACTCTCCCATTACTGAAATCATCACTTCCACTCTATCTGAGACTTGTGACTCAGGAAATTAGTATTATGTCTCATGTTTAAAGTAGAAACAAGGAACTGCAGATGCCTGGTTTACAAAAAAAAGAAACTAAATGATGGACTGACTCAGCGGGTCAGGCAGCTTCTCTGGAGAACATGGCCGATGACAAAGAAAGGACCCCACATGAAATGTCACCTTTCCATATTCTCCAGAGAAGCTGCCTGACCCTCTGAGTTACTCCAGCACTTTGTGTCTCATGTTTATTTGAGATCTCTTTGAATTATTATTTTTTATACTTTATTTATGCGTATTATCTTTGGAAGCCTCTAATGACGTTGCAAGTAATAATTGTATAATTCCATTGCGATACACGTGACAATTAAACATTCTTGACTCTCCTGTCTCTTTGGTAACATTTTCAGCTTTTGTCCATCTTGAAGGTATCTCAACTTCCAATAGGCAACGATATTTTCGTTTTTGTTCAGATTAGGCGAACATCATTTAGGAGTTTGGAGGCCCAGGACAGAAAGGGTGGATTTGGAATGGGAGGGGGAGTTGAAGTGCTGAGCTACCGGGAGGTCAGGTTGGTTAACATGGACCGAGCGGAGGTGTTCTGTGAAACGATCACCAAGCCTCTGCTTGGTCTGAGGTGAGAACTTTGTTCAGTTCAGTTTAGTTTATTGTCACGTGTACCGAGTTACAGCAAAAAGCTTGTGTTGCGCGCTATCCAGTCAGCGGAAAGACAATACGTGATTACAATCGAGCCATTTACAGTATTTCCACCATGGGGAATATGCCTCACAGATCTCTTCCACACTGAGTGACTCTCTGAGGTACCACCTCACGGGTGGCTAAAAACTGGCCTATGGCCCTTGTAAGCATCACCCACATCCTTAAATGAATATAAAATCCCGATCTTCCTCACAATTAGAGCGCGGCACAGTGGCGCAGCGGTAGAGTTGCTGCCTCACAGCGCCAGAGACCCGGGTTCGATCCTGACTACGGGTGCTGTCTGAACGCAGTATGTACGTTCTCCCCGTGACCTGCGTGGGTTTCCTCCCACACTCCAAAGACTTGCAGGTTTGTAGGTTAATTGGCTTGGTGTAAGTGTAAATTGTCCCTAGAGTGTGTGGGATGGTGTTAGTGTGCGGGGATCGCTGGTCGGCTCAGACTCTGTGGGCTTGTTTCCGCTCTGTATCGCTAAACTAAACAACACATTTGGGGAAAATAAACTTTAGTAAAGACTGGGGCATATCTGTAAAAAGTTACAGTCAAGTAGGAAGCTGTCAGCACCAAGTTAAAAATGTAGACTCTCTTTTAGCCACAACATGGTGGTGTAACCTTGGTTACCGCTGCGGTACTTTGAGTGACACAGACATTCTTCAATGTTTCCTACTTCACTGACTCCAGTTTCTCAGTTGCTCTCTCACAGTCCTGGCCTTCATCCAACTAAATCTGATGGTGCAGTCAGGATAAATGGGCAGCTTGCTCTCCCCCGCATCACTGTTCAAGCTCCAGAGGTTCCTAAACACTGACACACTCACAGAGATCTGGTCTCTGTCCCAAACTGCAGCAAAAACCAACTCCTCAAAGTCACATTACTCATAATTAAGGCCCACGGACCGGTACAACATGGAAACAGGCCCTTCGGCCCAACTTGTCCATGCCGGCCCAAGTTGCCAAATCAAGTTGGTCCCACTTCAGTTTAGTTTAGTTTTGAGATACAGCGCGGAAACAGGCCCTTCGGCCCAACTTGTCCATTCCGGCCCAAGTTGCCAAACCAAGTTGGTCCCACTTCAGTTTAGTTTAGTTTTGAGATACAGCGCAGAAACAGGCCCTTCGGCCCACCGAGTCCGCGCCGACCAGCGATCCCCAACACTAACACTATCCTTGCCACTAGGGACCATTTACAATTTTACCAGAGCCAATTAACCTACTAATCTGTACGTTTTTGGAGTGTGGGAATAAACCGGAGCATCTGGAGAAAACCCATGTGGTCACTGTGAGAACGTGCAAACTCCGTATAGACAGCACCCATAGTCAAGATCGAACCCGGGTCTCTGGCGCTGTGAGGCAGCAACACTACCGTTGCTCCACCTTATTTATTACAGTGGAGAAGTATTTGCCTTGGATCATTACTTCAATCAGTTGAAGAGACAATTGAAGAGACAATGGGTTACACAAAAAGCTGGAGAAACTCAGCGGGTGCAGCAGCATCTAAGGAGTGAAGGAGATAGGCGACGTTTCGGGTCGAGACCCTTCTTCAGACTCATTGATAGGCGACGTTTCGGGTCGAGACCCTTCTTCAGACAATTCTGTTTTGCTCACTTTCTGGCCACGAGAAAAATCAGAAGGGTGGATAGAGAAGAGCGAAGGGTTCTGGATAAAATACCAGCATGCCTGGTTTTGCCGAGGGTCTTGGTTGTGTTGCTATGTTGTCTGGGCATCAGTTTACCTCGACTCCCTGAGGTTCTGAGCTGGAAGCCAAGAGACATTGTGGGCTTGATGACTGTTTGACTGAGACGGTGCCCAAAGGAAATGCATCAGAATTAATCTCCTTGAATTGACTTGGATTCCATTCCCCAAGGGATTTATGCATTTCATTGGACTCAGGGCAAGACTCTTGGAAAAGAAACATATTGATTGCAAAAAACAAAGACTATAGTCCAGTCTATCTTTCCTGAAGCTGAAATATTGGGAACTAATGCAGACTCGGTGGCCCGAAGGGCCTATCTCCATGCTGGATCTCTGAACTAAACTAAAAAGCAGGTAAATGGGGCCAGCTTAGATGTTGCACCTTGGTCACAGAATTTGGCAAAGATCTGCGTTGATTTTCACTCCCCAAGCCTCACTGATGGATCACCAGATTTTTTACCTGTGCCTGCAATTCCTCTTCAGCTGAGAATTTACAGAGCAATCATTCTGCAACAGCTTGACTTCATTTCCAATTTTCCACAAGACTTTGCCAACTGCTGATATGTTCCACAGCATCAGTAACATCACTGTACTGGAGGAATCAGCATATTGAACCCAGGGTTTAGTCCATGGTCAGCTATTTATTTTTGTTACAAGTAAAGTGAGAAGCAGAGGTTTGCCTGCAGTGGATCTGTGTTTGCTGTTGGACAAAGTCGCATTCATTAAGATGCATTTCAGGTCAGGACCAATGGAAGAGATTCTATCCTGTCAGCTCGAGAGAGTTTTATGGCCTTTGGCAAAAGACTCAGAGGTGAGATGAGGTGAGAACTTTGTTTAAGGAAATACTGCAGATGCTGGAAAATCGAAGGTAGACAAAAGTGCTGGAGAAACTCAACGGATGCAGCAGCATCTATGGAGCGTAGGAAATAGGCACCGTTTCAGGCTGAAACCCTTCTTCAGACTGATGTAGGGTGGGGGGGGGGCATGGAGAAGAATGGAGAAAGGAAGAGGAGGAGCCCGAGGGCTGAGGGAGAGCTGAGAAGGGGAGGAGACAGCAAGGGCTACCGGAAATTGGAGGTCAATGTTTATGCCACTAGGGTGCAGACTGCCCAAGGGGAATATGAGGCGCTGCTCCTCCAATTTGCGGTGGTGCTCACTCTGGCCGTGGAGGAGGCCCAGGACAGAGAGGTCGGTTTCGGAATGGGAGGGGGAGTTGAAGTGTTGAGCCACCGGGAGGTCAGGTTGGTTAACGCGGACCGAGCGGAGGTGTTCTGTGAAACGATCGCCAAGCCTCTGCTTGGTCTGAGGTGAGAACTTTGTTCAGTTCAGTTCAGTTTAGTTTATTGTCACGTGTACCGAGTTACAGTAAAAAGCTTTTGTTGCGCGCTAACCAGTCAGCGGAAAGACAATACGTGATTACAATCGAGCCATTTACAGTGTACAGACACATGATAGGGCGATACGATACGATACAATAAAACTTTATTTATCTCCGGAGGGAAATTCTTCTGCCGACAGTCATAACACACAAGGTGCACGCAAACCTGAAATTAAAAGTGAGAACAAAAAGAAAAAGACAAGCGACAGTTGGCTCGCTGCCGTGTGCACAGTGCCTTCACCGCAACAAACGAGCAAACAAACACATGAACACAGACTTAAGCCCCTGTCCAACTATACAAAGTAATTCACGAGTTCTCCTGAGTTTTCCCCTGATTCGAACTCGGAGAATGTCCATTGCGGGTCTGTAGGAGTTCGTGGATGTCTCGTAGCGGCTTGTACGAGTAAAAAATAACATTTTTTTTTCATCACGAGTATTTTTTTACTCGTGGACATTTTTCGCAGCGTTGAAAAAATGTCACGAGTTTACCGGATGTCCCGGGTACCAACTGTTAGCATTACTAGCCGCTACGAGACATCCACGAGCTCATACGGACCTACTACGGACATTCTCCAAGTTTGAATCAGGGGAAAACTCTTGAATTACCTCGGACGGGCCCTTTATCCCCTGGGCAGAGGATTCTAAACTAGAGTGCCCCCCCCCCCCCCCACACTGGGTCCCCCATTGTCTTCCCCTCCCTCGGGTACTACACGAATAACGTTTCGTGCAAGGTAAAGCCAGTAAAGTCCGATCAAACATAGTCCGAGGGTCCCCGATGAGGAAGATCGTAATTCAGGACTGCTCTCTGGTTGTGGTAGGATGGTTTAGTTGCCTGAAAACAGCTGGGAAAAAAGAACTGAAGTTGTTGTTATATCTATAAGGCAGTGCCTGAAAGGGAATTAGATGAGCACATGAAGGCAAGACAGTTTCAAGGCAACAGATAAAGTATTTGGTCCTGAATTTGTTTCGTCATGGGATGAAGGCATCTCACTTCGTGGCCATCTGAGCAGAGGATTATTCTTATCCCACCCATCTTTGCCCAATTCCCAAACTTCTAAACTATGAAGGGCGGACTGGGATTTGGTTGTTCATAAATTCATTTGATAGGAGCATAATTAGGCCTTTCAGCCCATCAAGTCTACTCCACCATTCAATCATGGCTGATCTATCTCTCCCACCTAACCCCATTCTCCTGCCTTCTCCCCATAACCTCTGACACCCGCACTATTCAAGAATCCATCTATCTCTGCCATAAAATATCCATTGACTTGGCCTCCGCAGCTAGGGTTGCCAACTGTCCCGTATTAGCCAGGACATCCCATATATTTTGGGCTAAATTGGTTTGCCCCGTACAGGACCGCCCTTGCCCCATATTTGACTGCTACTTCTCGGGTCGAGGGGACTGTCGTGTTGGAACGTCTCAACCGGCCCCACTCACCCATCCCGACGTAGTGCAGCCCATGGAGTGCAGCAGCAGTGCCTCGCCTGTGGCCGACCGGCCAGCTGTCCAACCTTCGGACCTTCACTTACCTCCTCCTCATGGCCAATCATCGGTTCACGAGTTGGACGGGGCGCCGGACTTTGCGCGTGACGTCACGCTGCCGGGGCCAAAACTCCTCAGCTGGCCCGCCGGCTGGGCTTTGTGTGCAGTCCAGCACCCGGGGCCAACTCATCATTCACCCAGCCATGGCCGAGTCGGTCAGCGAATGGCCGTCGGGAACTTGTGCCTTATTTTGACCTTTTGTCCCTTGTTTGGGAGTGAGAAAGTTGGCGGCCCTAGTCTCTGGTGCCTGGAGACTACCTGCTGCATCACTGCGCCACCAAACCCACTATGTTTTAGTAAGTTCAATGCCTGCGACTTCCACTGAAACACTGTCTAATAAACATACTTAGATTATTTACATGGTCGAAGGTTGTTCACAGGGTAGAAGGTTATTTAAAAATAACTGGAGTGTGGTGATCTTGTTCCACGCCTGCCTCCTGAAATGATCCACTCATATGGTATTAGCATTCCATATAATTAGCCCCCATTTCAGTGTGCCAACAACACCATGTTTACTAACATCCTGGCCACAAGGAGGAGTAAGTTGGCCTTGTTTGATGTTAGTCTTTGCGACCTGGTTTCAATTGTAATTTTCTTCATGCTTGTTCACCGGTCATCAAAGATTCAGCCCTGAGCTTTGGCTTCTCCTGACACAGAGGACCAGAGCTGCTCTTGCCTCAGAGCTAATGGAGATGTTTCTCTATGGAGCCTCCAGCACTAAATACTGGGCCCGTGCGGTTGTGTAGTACCAGGGGAACTCCGCATTGGCTGAGGAGTTGTCCCTCAGTGGGATGGAAATGTAAGCCTCCATCTTGTGAATGTAGAAGATCCCTGGAACTATCTTGAAGAGGAGTAGGAGATATATTCCTGCAGATACCTGGAACTGCAGACGCTGGTTTACAAAAAAAGACACAAAGTGCCGGAGCAACTCAGCGGGTCAGGCAGCATCTCTGTAGAACGTGGATAGGTGACATTTCGGGTCAGGGAGGGTCCCAACCCGAAACGCCACCTATCCATATTCTTCAGAGATGCTGCCTGACCCCCTGAGTTCCTCCAGCATTTTTCATCGTGAGTCATTCCTTGAGCTTTGTGGACCTGATATTACAGATTAAATAGTTCTTCAGGGATGTGAGATGTCTCCAAATACTCCAACAAACTTTCACAGTTTAGTTAAAGAGATCCAGCGTGGAAACAGACCCTTCGGCCCATCGAGTCCACACTGACCAATGATCACCTGTGCACTAGTTCTATCCTACACAGTACAGACAATTTACAGAAGCCAATGGTCTGCAAAGCTACACATCTTTGTAAAGTGGAAGGAATCAGTCTTTCTTCAACAGACTGATTCCTGGGATGGCAGTACTTTCATATGAAGAAAGACTGGACAGACTCGGCTTGTACTTGCTAGAATTTAGACGATTGAGGGGGGATCTTACAGAACCCCAAAATTCTTAAGGGGTTGGACAGGCTAGATGCAGGATGATTGTTCCCGATGTTGGGGAGGTCCAGAAAAAGGGGGCACAGTTTAAGGATAAGGGGGAAGTCTTTTAGGACCGAGATGAGAAGATAATTTTTCACACAGAGAGTGGTGACGCCATGTTCTAGGAGAGAACAGCGCCAGACCAGCTCTTAAAAAATCTGGAAAAAAAACGGGGTTAGAGGAGGCTGCTAACACTACTTACCGTAGGAGATCGATTTTAAACGGCTCCGGGTGCGATTGTAAGCTGCGTGACGTCATCAGGCGCGCGACTTTAGCGACTCCGGTAAGAAATTTAAAATGAATCCCTCCTCCCCCACACAGCCGAAGAAAGGTTCCAGAAGGGAGGTAGGCCCCACCAAAGCTTCAGGCTCGGGACAGGCTGCCTCCCAAGAAGAGATTTCACTAAGAAAAGCTGAAATGGAAGATCTTAAAAAATCTCTGCTGGCTGATATGAGGAAAATGTTGAAGGAAACACAAACAGAAACACAAAAAGAAGTGAAGAAAGATTATAAAGAAATTAAGGATGAAATGAAAGCCTTAAAAACGGATATTCGAAAAATCAAAGAAGAATTAATGAGAGAAGTTAAAGAAATGGTAAAAATCATGATGAATGAATGGAAAACAGAACAGGAGGAGGAGATACATACTCAAATGATTGAGGTAACTGATAAACTTGCTGGGATGGAGCGAATGATGGAAGAGATGATGGATGCGAAAATAGAGGCGAGGTTAAGCCCTATGTCAACTGTACTGGATCAACAAAATGATACGATTAAAGAATTAACTGATGCCGCTCTGACAACTGCGAGGGAGAATGAGAAGATAAACGAAGAGAACAAACGCCTCTCTGAATTAGTACGTAAAATAAATGAGAAATGTATTGATTTGGAGGGGCGGCAAAGACGTAAGAATTTGCGCATAGTAGGTTTGCCTGAGGGACGCGAAGGAAACCATGACCCACGTAAATTCTTTGCTAAACTCCTGAAGGACATTTTGGATCTGGATGAAGAACCCCTGTTGGGCCGAGCCCACAGGGCTTTAAGACCGGCTTCTAGGAGTGGTGCACCACCAAGACAAGTAATTGTAAAGGTGGTTTATGACAGCGTCTTTGAAGATATGATGAAGATAATAATAAGAAAAAGAAATCTGAAATACGAAGGAGATAACATCAGTATCTTCAGAGACTACCCGGCCGAAGTGGCTAAAAGAAGAGCTCTATTCACAGAAACAAGACGCATCTTGAGAGATATAAAAGGAATAAAGGAGATCAGATATGGTCTGGTGTACCCGGCAATACTTAGAGTTACCTACGAGAAGAAGGATCTTCGTTTCACCAAGCATACATCGGCACTGGAATTCGCTCGGAAAATACAGAAGAAGGTAGAAGAAGGAGAAGAAGGAGAAGAAGGAGAAGCAGAGGAAGAAGGAGCAGACCCGACAGGAGTAATTGATGAATGAACTTTATGGACCTGCGGTTATGAACCACTCACTGAGAAAAAGGCGAAATAACGGACATTGAATTGTAGTATTATATTGCTTACTAATTAATTAATAAATACTAATTTGTAATTATTAATTGCTAATCACTAATTAGTTTGATTTCCCTTACTCCACTTATATAGTATTACTAATTATGATACTAATTATAGTTGAAATTAACAACTAAAAACTATTAATATGAATAATAGAAAAAGTTATTAAGAATATAAAGTTAGCACCCCCACCCCAATATATACAGTATTCCAAATAAGAGCTGGAATATTTAACATCTTTTTTTTTTAGAAAACGGAAGTCGCTAGATTAGTAGCCATGTTAGTGTGGCTTTCACCTGTGCACACTACACACTATAAAAGTGTAGTCTCTTTTTTTTCTGATCACCTTTTTATCACCCTTTACTTTTTTTATATTTACACTCGTTATTATTTTTTGTATAACACATACTTGATTTTATATTATATATTATATAATCATGACTTCTATCTATTTTATATAATCAGATTAAATGGATATGGTTTAATGGAATTGGAAATTCGCATCGGATTGAAGTTGGGGTGTAATGTCGGGCTGGAGGAGCCAAGAAGGCTACTCCAAAAAAAGCCACCCTAACAATAAAATGCAAGATATGAATGTAAGGAATGGGGGTGATGGAATCACCTTCTGTAGTTGGAATGTTAAAGGAATCAATGAACCAATTAAAAGGGGAAAGGTATTAGCTCAGCTGAATAGATTGAAATCTGGAGTTACGTTTCTTCAGGAAACACATCTTAAAAAAGATGCTCAATATAGATTAACAGCTAAATGGATTTCAAAAGTATATCATTCTTCGTTTATACACAAATCTAGAGGGGTTGCAATAATTATTCGTAAAGGTATACCTTTTAAACTTAATTCGATAATAGAGGATAAGGAGGGTAGATATTTAATAATTACAGGGGAACTATATTTAAAAAAAGTAATTCTTATGAATATATACGCACCTAATTTTGATAATCCACTATTTTTTAAGAAAATATTTAATAGTATTCCTATATCCACCCAATATAATTTAATAATTGGAGGTGATTTAAACTGTACTTTAGATAATTATTTGGACAGATCTTCTACAAAAAGTAAAGCTCTTTCTAAATCAAGTAAGCTTATAAATTCTTTTATTAAGACATCGAATGTTAAAGATATTTGGAGATTGGATAATCCAACCGGACGGGAATATTCATTTTTCTCGCCGGTATTCGGAACCTACTCGAGGATAGATTATTTCTTAGTCGACTCAAAATTACTCCCCTTTACGTATGATGCAAAGTATCATAATATTATTATCTCAGATCATGCTCCATTAACATTTAAGATAAAATTAAAAGATATAGTTAATAAAACTAATATTTGGAGATTCAACACACAGATATTAAAGGATAAAGATTGCTGTAACTATGTGGAGAAACAGATTAAATTATTTTTTGAAACTAACGATAAATCTGAGACTTCCCCATTATTATTATGGGATACATTTAAAGCATTTATGCGCGGTGCAATAATATCAGCACAAGCTCATTTTAACAAAGTAAATCGAAAAATGGAGCAAAAGTTAGAAAAAGAGATAAAACAATTAGATAGTGAAAATATAATACATCCTTCTAAAGAGTTGAGTAATAAAATTGCTATATTAAAATATAGATTAAATAAAATTTACTCTGATCAAGTGATAAAACTATATCAACAAACTAAACAAGTTCATTTTGAATTTGGTGATAAACCTCAAAAATTATTAGCACGACAACTCAGAAGATTAGACGATGAAAAAACTATACATAGTATTAGATCGGTACAGGGAAATACATTGACTATACCAAAAGACATTAATGACACATTTTTACAATATTATCAAAATCTTTATTCATCTAAATTAACAGGGCAAACAGATGAAATGGAAACATTTTTAGAAAAATGTCATTTTAATAAGCTAGATTTTGAGAGTAGGCAATTATTAAATGCTGAAATATCGGTAATAGATATCGAAGAATCAATTGGATCGTTAAAAAATGGTAAAACAGCGGGCCCCGATGGCCTGAGTGCAGAATTTTATAAAAAATTTCATGATCTACTTTCATCAAGATTACAAACAGTGTATAGACATACCTATGAGTTAGGAAAGTTACCAGAGTCTTTAAATGAATCTACAATTACATTAATTCCTAAATTAGATAAGGATCTGGAAGATCCTGGATCATATCGAGCGATTGCCCTTTTAAATACTGATCAAAAAATATTAACTAAAGTACTGTCTCGGAGGCTAAGCTTAGTGATTTCCAAAATAATACATTATGATCAAACAGGTTTTATTCCAAAACGTTATTCATCACATAATCTTAGACGCTTGTTTAACATTATATACTCGAGAAGAAGGAGAGATAGTGAATTAGCAGTTATATCGTTGGATGCTGAAAAAGCATTCGACCAGGTGGAATGGTCATATTTATTTAATATAATGGAAAAGTATCAATTGGGGGATGGATTTTGTAAATGGGTAAGAATATTATATTCTAACCCTACAGCAAGAATTTTAACCAATCAAATACTATCACCTAAATTTAGACTTTTTAGGGGATGCAGACAGGGATGTCCGTTATCCCCTTTATTATTTGCTTTGGTGATAGAACCTCTGGCCGAAAGAATCAGATCAGAACCCGAAATATATGGGTATAATACTGACACAACAAATAATAAGATATCTTTATATGCAGATGATATTCTGATTTATATTACTAAGCCGGAATGTAGTATTCCCAAGTTATTTAATGTTATAAATGAATTTAGCGTATTTTCAGGATATAGGATTAATTGGAATAAAAGTGACATTATGCCTATAATTGGTATAAATGTAAATATATTACAAAAATACCCACTAAAAATAGTTACAGATAAATTTAAATATTTAGGAATCAATGTGTCTAAATCCTATAAATTATTAATTAAAGCTAATTATTATCAATTATTAGAGAAACTTAAAAAAAACATTTTATATTGGAAAACACTCCCTATATCTATGATCGGTAGGATTAATGCTATAAAGATGATTTTTTTACCACAATTGTTATATTTATTTCAGGCAATTCCTTTTTTTCTCCCAAAAAGTTTTTTAAAAAAAATTGATACTATAGTTAATAATTTTGTCTGGGATTACAAAAGTCATAGAATAAGTAAAAAACACTTATGTAAGTCTAAGATAAATGGAGGGCTGGTACTTCCAAATTTTCTTTATTACTTTTGGGCAGTCCAGATTAAGAATATGAATTTTTGGTGGGTAAATATAGATGTTGAACCAATGTGGTTAAAAATGGAAAAGGAAGACTGTTCACCTTTCAATATAGAGTCGATTATTTTCGCACCTAAGGAAGTACAAAAAAAGACTTATAGGGACAACCCTATAATTCATAATAATAGGCGTATTTGGAAACAGATAGTTAAGACCCTATATCTGGATAATCTTTCTTTTAGGTTACCAATTAGGAATAACCCACTGTTTAAACCCTCAATCTTAGATGCGGGGTTTAGACTGTGGGAGGATTTAGGAATTAAAAGGATAGGACACCTTTATAGAAATGGAAATTTTTTATTATTTGAAGAGTTACAAGATATTTTTGGATTACCTTCACAACACCATTTTAGGTATTTACAAATTAGAGATTTTATTAAATGTAACACACAAGACTATAAAAAAAAAAGAACCAGGCTTATTAGATGAGCTGTTTAATTTACATCCAAATACGGATAAGCTTATAGCTTATATATACAATATTATTTTAGATAAAGAGAACCCAACAAATGAAACATATCGTCAAGCATGGGAAAATGAAATCGGATTACCTATAACAAAAGAAACTTGGGAAGAATGCTTACAAAGAATACATTGGTGTTCTTTGAATGCCAGACATACACTGATACAATTTAAAGTTATATATAGATTACACTACTCGAAAACCAAATTAAAAAGTATTTTTCCTAGTCTCTCCTCTATTTGTGATAAATGTAAGAATCTTGAAGCAAATTTAATACATAGTTTGGTAACGTGCCCACGGTTGAATTATTATTGGATTGAAATTTTTAAAGTTATTTCGGAAGTTCTTAAGGTTGAACTCGACCCAGACCCAAAATTAATAATATTCGGAATCCCGGAGCCAAATTTGGTACTCACGGTTAATCAAAGAAATTTTTTTGATTACTGTTTAATAATAGGGAAAAAAATGATACTTAAATTTTGGAAGGGAACATTATCTCCAACAATTAAAATGTGGAAAGCAGAGATGTTGGAGACGTTGAATTTGGAAAGAATTAGATTTGTCCTTTTGGACAGGTATAATTCTTTTGAATCGATATGGTCTCCATATATACAGTATTTAGAAAAGTAGTTATTCTTGGAATCACGGCTCGACGGACACCCTATGGATCCGATGCGAATAACTTACTTATAATTGATATTATTGTGCATTTATTAGAGATATTTCTGAATGAAATAGTATTTCGTATAATGACTTTAGTTTTTGTTTATATATATGTAATATTTTTGTTTTTCAAATTTTCCCTTTTTATTTTCTTTTTATTTACGATTGAAGTATGTGGGAAGAATTTTTTATTCTTTTTTATTTACTCTTTTTTCTTTTCTCTTTTATATATCTTTTTCTTTATTTCCAAAAAATAGAAGATATTAAGTATTGATATGTTATTTGTAGTAATATTGAATTAAGGTGTTAGTTTATAAAGTAAGCTTTACATTGTAAACGGTTTACTTCAAATAAAAAAATATTACACGAGAGTGGTGAATCTGTGGAATTCTCTGCACAGAAGGTAGTTGAGGCCAGTTCATTAGATATATTTAAGAGGGAGTTAGATGTGGCCCGTGTGGCAAAAGGGATCAGGGAGTATGGAGAGAAGGCAGGTACGGGATAATGAGTTGGATGATCAGCCATGATCATATTGAATGGCGGAGCAGGCTCGAAGGGCCGAATGGCCTACTCCTGCACCTATTTTCTATGTTTCTATGAAATCACCTAACAATAAAGTTGAACTTGAACCTAATACTCTGTTGTTGTTGCCATATGTTTACGCATGGCATGGCCACCACATTTTTCTACTTTTAAAACATGTCACTGTATTTCAGTGTATTACACTGTATTTTCAGTGAGGTGTTGCTCAGAGTTGATAGGAACCCGAGGGGTAACCTTTTTACACAAATATAGAAGGTGGGCGTATGGAACGAGCTGCCGGAGTAAGTAGTTTAAGTTTAAGAAACATTTAGGTGGGTACATGGATAGGATAGAGGAATATGGGCCAGTTGGTACTAGTGTAGATGGGGCATGTTGGCTGGTGTGGGCAAGTCGGGCCTGTTTCCACACTATGTGACTCTCTACATGTATCGCGGTCTTTCAGACACCCTGGAAAACGCTGCGGAAATACATGCATATCTTTTGGACAGGTACCAAAGAGTGACCAAGAGACCCTTCACACCCGTGTGTCAGTCCAGAGTCCATGAGTTGTGGAATAAGTGATGAGTGTGCTTAGATCAGCCACATTTTGTTTCGATATGCAGAATTATTAACAGATGATAAATTACGTTCAAAATGACAGTAAACACAACGGCAGCCAAGAGCTTGAAGTAATTAACTGTGGCGACACAGGAGATGGGCTCCATTATTCCGCTTGAGCCTGATTATTCAAAACCCTCATGGGCGTCACACATATGGGAAGAGAAATCGAGGATAAACTCGGAGCAAGGAGCTCAGTCCTGTACCTCATGAACCCTCACCATGGCTGCCAATGGAGTCAAACAGCACGGAAACAGGCCCTTCGGCCCAATCCCTTCATGCTGACCAAGGTCATAAAGTCATTAGTGTATTAGGAGTAGCATTAGGCCATTCGGCCCATCAAGTCTACTCCGTCACCCAATCATGGCTGATCTATCTCTCCCTCGCAAACTCCTGCCTTCTCTCCATAACCCCTGACACCCGTACTGATCAAGAATCTATCTATCTCTCCCTCAAAAATATCCACTAACTTGGCCTCCACAGCCTTCTGTGCAAAGAATTCCACAGATTCAACACCCTCTGAATAGAGAAATTTCTCCTCATCTCCTCCCTAAAACAACGTCCTTTAATTCTGAGGCCATGACCTCTAGTCCCAGACTCTCCCACTAGTGGAAACATCCTCTCCACATCCACTATCAAACCCTTCCCTATTCTGTACTTTTCAATGAGGTCCCCCCTGATTCTTCTTAACTCCAGCAAGTACAGGCCCAGTGCCGACAAATGCTCATCCTATGTTAACCTACTCACTTCTGGGATCATTCGTGTAAACCCCCTCTGGACCCAGCCTGGAAGGTGCCTCATCCAAGCTGAATCCATTTGCCCGCAGCCTAAATCTTCCCTGTCCATGTACCTGTCCAAAAGTCTTTTCAATGTTGGTATCGTACCTGCCTCTCAGGTTCCTATTAAATCTTTCCTCTCTCCGTTTAGTCAAGTCAAGAGCGTTTATTGTCACGTGTCCCAGATAGGACAATGACATTCTTGCTTGCTGCAGCACAACAGAATAATGTAAGCAAAAATACAGAACGGTTCAGTTCAATATACACATATTTCCTCTGGTTCTTGATTCCTCCGTTGGTTCAATACAATTAGCCCAACCCAGGACTACAACAGGTTACCATTTACACAGAGGCTGCTGAAGGTTTGGAACACTCTGCTGGTGGTGGTGAAGGAGACAGATACGATCTTGGCATGTAAGATGCTTTTGGATAGGAATATGGATAGGCAGGTACTGGAGGGATATGGATTCTGTGCAGGCAGCTAAGAGTTGGTCTTGGCATCAAGTTCGACACAGACATTGGACCATAGGGCTTGTTCCTGTGTGGTACGGTTTTATGGTTTCCTGGAAAAAAAATCCTTGATATCTTTCCAACAGTCAACGTTCACGGTTTGGATGGTCCCACCTGCTTGAATGAAGCCTAACTGTGACAATTGGCAACACCACTGCCCATCTTGTGTGGCGGTTTAGTTCATAAACCAGTCTTCAGAGTCCCAGAGAATTAAACCCGAGAAAGGAGTTCGAATCCCACCATGGCAGCTGAGGAAATTAAAGTCATTAAATAAATCTGCAGAAGTTAATCTCGCTGCAGCTAAATTTGGCCCTGGAGACACTGCACCTGGAACATTGTGCTAGGGTCTTCTCTCACCAACAAAGGAAGAAAATACTTCTAAGAAAGAGTGCAAGTGAAGTTCACCAGTTTGATCCACGTTGGGAATTGAATTGATTGAATACGTTATTGCCACAGTGAAATCATTTTGCTTGCCTACCTTGCCACGGTATGCCAATAGTAGCCCATAAAGGGCGCTTACAGTTACAAATGTGGGGAAATTCAAGAGATGAAGCAGACAAAGTCAACACTTGAGCCAAAGTTAGAAAAATGATGATCGGCACAAAATGCTGGAGTAACTCAGCGGGAGAGGCAGCGCCTTTGGAGAGAAGGAATGGGTGATGTTTCGGGTCGTGACCCTTTAACTCTTGTCGGAGAGAGGAGGAGAACTTCTTCAAGCTCGGCATACCTTGCAGCGATTTCGTAGTGAACTGTGTAGGAATGAACTGCAGATGTTGAGTTAAGGGTCTCGATCCGAAACATCTCCCATTCCTTCTCTCCAGAGATGCTGCCTGACCCGCTGAGTAACTCCAGCTTTTTGTGCCCACCTTCGGTGTAAACTGGCATCTGCAGTTCCTTTTGGAAATTGACTGATTATGGATCTGATTGACATGAAACTCTGCATGGACAATGTTTCCATTGGCTCAGGTGGTGAGATCTGGAATTAATTTTGAACTGAGATAAGAAGCAGTTTCTTTGTCGTGAATTCTTCACCCAAATCACTAGTGATAGGGAGGTGAAGTTGGCAATCAAACTGAGAGCAAAGAAGGCTGATATATCAGACAGAGATTCCATTTCAGATTAGTTTATTATCATTAATCTTAGAAACTGCAGCAAATAATTTCATTGTTCCGGTTCATATCTGGTACATACGACAATAAAATAAACACTCTCATTCACCACTCCTTATAACAGGGTGCTATCACATTCCGTCCTTGTTCACACATAGCTGAAAGAATAAGCAGCATCTGGACATGATGGATACAACAATAAATAGAACAACAGACGGAAAGGTTGGAAAAAGTGCTGGAGTAACTCAGCGGGTCAGGCAGCATCTGTGGAGAACATGGATAGGTGACGTTTCACAGAGTGCTGGAGTAACTCAGTGGGTCAGGCAGCATCTGTGGAGAACATGGATAGGTGACGTTTCACAGAGTGCTGGAGTAACTCAGCGGGTCAGGCAGCATCTGTGGAGAACATGGATAGGTGACGTTTCACAGAGTGCTGGAGTAACTCAGCGGGTCAGGCAGCATCTGTGGAGAACATAGATAGGTGACGTTTCGGGTCGGATCACAAATGGAAAACAGCAGAATGATTCTACAATTGCAATGTAATCTGAAGTAATGCAGAAAAAATTACTGAAGTGCAATAATAACGGGATGAGTTAGAGTTAAGAGTGAAAGTCTGAATAAGGGTCCTGGGTCGAAACGTCCATTTCTTTCCACAGATTCTGCCCAACATGCCGATTTCCTCCAGTACTTTGTGCTTTGCTTAAGAATGAGGGTGTATGGCCATCTCTGCTAAGCCGGTGTGAAAGAGAAGATTGATTCGGGATGCTGATAGCAGCGGGGAAGAAGCTGTTCCCAAGTCTGGAGGTCCGAGCTTTCAACATCCTGTATCTCCTCCCAGAAGTTCAGGGAGAGAAAATGGAAACTAAACAGTCCCGAGCGGTTAACGTCTGCACATGCACGCGTGTGCGCTGGACGGTATCCCTGCCGGCTAAGACCATCACGGATGCACGTAGATTGGGAACACCGTCCAATCATTCCTTGGAGCACAGGAAGGTAAGGGGTGATCTAAGCAATGTGTATAACATGATGAGGTGAATAGATACGGTGAATGTACAGAGTATTTTACCCAGCGGAGGGCAATGTCTGTCACCGTGCTATATCACTCTGTAGCATCCCAGATAGTCAAGAAACCACAAAGCCAGCTCTGCTTGAGCGACTGAACCAAATAACCTAACCTATCCATTATAAAGATTTTAGTTTGTTTTCATTTAGTTTAAGAGTAGTAGATATAGAGGGACGCAGGATACAATTTGCAGGACATGTACTCAGTATGTCACCAGAACGTGCACCTCAGGTAGCAATGGCATGGCAACCTGACGGAAGAAGGAAAAGAGGCTGGCCAAAACTCACGTGGAGGAGAACATTCCAGAAGGATCGGGAAGCCCGGGTCACTAACCTATCGGGGGTGGAAGACATCGCACATGACCGAACAGAATGGCGATAGCTTGCTGCCCAATCCACTCAACAGTGTGGGAGGAACTAAGTCTAAGTAAGTCTAAGTTAGTTTAGAGATACAGCGCGGGCATGGGCGGAAATCACGGGGGGGACACGTCCCTCCCATGTTTTGAGAGGTGGGAGGCAATCCCCCCATGATTTGTAATCCGGATTTTGAAATTCGGTGAAAAAAAATCAATTAAAATCTCCACTTTTCGCGAGACATTCAGGGGTGTCACTGTTAAGCGCTTGTTATATGTCACTATTAACATCATATTAACATGATGTGTCACCAATTGTGTTTTGACCTTCAAGTATTACTGAAGGTATTCACAGAGAATTTCTTAAAGCTGTCTGATGCGGGTACAATTACCATTTGAACTAATTGGATGTATTGGTGGATGGGAAAGATTTAAATGGGTATCAGATTTAAACGGGTCAGGTCATTAAAGGCTCCGGTCGAACAGGTTTCCTGGCTGGCTTGCACGTAAGTCCCTCATTCACAGTCACTCGCGTTACTTAGTATTTTTTTCTCATCTCTCTCTCTTTACCCCCTCCATGGTTGGTTCTTCTGTTTGCCTTTATTTACTTCAGTTTTATTTGTTTGTGTTATTTATCACATTGTAGCTTTTGAAAAATTCAAGTGGGTATCAGACACCTTCTAAGGGCTGAATCGGCCCATTCATGGGGGCTTTCATCGCTCGGCGCAATGAAATCAAACTGCTTAAAATCGCTTAAAATCACACTGCTGCATCGAGGCAATCAAGGCTCCCGATGTTGAAGCCCCATGATTCGGGCGGACGAAGCTGTTGTTGCTGGGGTTCGCAGTCGGCCACCAACCAGGTCAGCTCCCGATGTTACCGTCCACAGGGCCCACGGTTGAAGTCTCCAAAGCCTCGCACATGTGTGTGTGTGTGTGCGCGCATGCGCGTGTGCGGCCACCAAGAAATTGTGTGTCCCCCATGTGTTGATAGCAATTTCCGCCCCAGAGTGCGGAAATATACCCTATGGCCCACCGAGTCCACACTGAACAGCAATCCCCACACATTATACTATCCTGCACACACTAGAGACAATTTACACTTATACCATGCCAATTAACCTACAAACCTTCATGTCTTTGATGTGTGAGAGGAAACCGAAGATCTCGAAGGAAACCCACGTACAAGGGGAGAACGTACAAATTCCACACAGACGTCACATTATGGGAAGCCACCAATCCTATTTTCCAGCAGAGCTTGGCAGAGCACATCACCGCTGCTTACTTCAGTTACTCACCAATTAATTTAAGCCTGTCCACTAGACTTCCTATTGGATATTTATTTGGCAAGGGTCAAAATTCTAAAACCTGGACTCCTTCCAAATTGGAGTCAAGCATCAGCAATCTGCTTTGGCAATTGCTCATATCCATTTTAATGACAGTTTAGCTCCCAGTAATCCCACAACCCAGAGGCTGATTGACATAATCACCGCTTATGAAGTGTGCGTGTTGTTGGCGGCAACATTAGTCAAATTAATCAGAAGTTAAATTATTGGAGAGCTTAAAATTTCACAACAACTTTGTTTATACCATGCTTAATCAATGGTGTTTTATCATTAATGTTTTATTATTATTAATGTTTAGTGTTTTCTGAGTCATTCGTAACTGTCACTGTATGTCATGTTGTTACTTGTGGGCGGAGCACGAAGGCAAATTCCTTGTATGTGAATACTTGGCCAATAAACTTACTTACTTATACATTGCGTGGGCCTGAGAGGAATGTATTTTTTTGAAAATAAAAGAATGTCTTGAAGCAACAAATTGGTGTCCTTCACATCCAAGATCGTCCCAACTGGCAAAGCCTCTTATTTTATTGCCGAACTACAATTCCCTTATTTAGCATTGCCAGTGCCAGTTGTGTGCAGATCATAAAGGGCGAGATGGCATCACTGCAATGTCTTCCAATTGAAAGGACTGAGATGTAAGCTCAATGCAAATAGACCAGGCTCATTGTTTTCCTGATCACCTATTGGCTTTGTTCATCAATTGGACAAGTGTTGATTCGAGCGAACCTCCACTCAACTTGGATTCATGGCACAACTTGTCAAAATCCCGGCACAACTGCCTCCAGGTTCAGTTTTGGTCTTCCTGATATAGGAAGGATGCCATTTAGCAGGATAAAGTGCAGAGATAATTTACAAGGATGTCACCATGAACTGTAGGGTGAGGTTGGGCGGGCTAGGGTTTCAGTCCTGGAGGCTGAGGGGTGATCTCAGAGAGCTGTGCAAAATCATGAGGTGGATAGATAGGATGAATGTGCAGAAGTATTTTTTTTTCCCAGGAGTACAGTGTAAGAACTGGGCTTCCTATTTACGGAAGGATGTCAATGTGTTTTATAAGCTGGGAGAAGATTTACTGGTTTAATAGTTGGAAAAGGCAGGTTTTCTTTTGAGGAAAAGTTGGACTGGCTAGTTCTATAATTACTAGAATTCAGAAGGTGGGTGCGTTTTGGTGGAAACATGTATTTCAAGATTGCAGCATCTGCAGTTTCTTGTTTCCCTGTACATTATATTGTATTGTATTGTTATATTGCTGGTGAAACTGCCGCCTCATAGCTTCGGTACCCACCATCTATCAGGACTTCTGAACAATTAGATGCTGGATTATCTGAGTTAAGCCCCTGTCCCACTTAGGAGACCTAAACAGCAACCTCTGGTGACCTTGCCCACCACCCAAGGTTTCCATGAGGTCACCGGAGGTTTTGGTCACTCTCCCTAATGGTCAAAAGTGGTTTCTGCGTGCTCGAGGTTTCATCTAGGTTGCTGCTATTTTTTCATCCCGGCCTCGACTAAAAATAGGTTGCCATTATAAAAATCGATAATTTTTTAGTCGCAGGTCTAGTCAAAGCTGGTTTTCTTCATAGTCGAGGAAGGTTTTCAACATATGTGTGGGAGGTGGTAGGAGGTTGCAGGTCACCTCGACCTTGATTTTTTTTGGGTGTGGTCAAGGTCACCAGAGGTTGGTTTAGGGCTTCTAAGTGGGACAGGGGCTTTATACTGCTCATCCTTATGTAATGGCGATGTATGACCATTTGCATATATCTAACTGGGTAAAATTGATGTACATATCTAAAGTGGGCGGCACAGTGGTGCAGCTGGTAGAGCTGCTGGCTCACAACACTAGCGCCCCGGGTTCAATCCTGACCTCGGGTGCTATCTGTGTGGAGTTTGCACGTTCTCCCTGTGACCATGATGGTTTCATCCGGGTGCTCTGGTTTCCTCCTAAATCCCAATGGCGTGCAAGTGTTTAGATTAATTGGCCTCCATAAATTGCCCCTTGTGTGTAGGGAGTGGATGAGAAAGTGGGATAACATAGAAGTAGTGAGAATGGGTGATTGGCGGTGGGCGCGGACTCCGTGGTTGGAAGACTTTACAAAGAGCGTAATTCTCATAAAATCGCACTGCTTACTGCATTTAACCTTCACTTCATACAATTTAATGCAGATAATCTGATCATATATTTCGTGACCGTCTTTTGAGAATAAATTGGCTGCAATGTGTACACCAGTGGCCTCAGTTGACGGAGTTTTGCATTCACTGTGAAGTGCTTTGGGGCACTGTTAAAGGTGCTAATTAAATACAAACTTTCCCACTTACAATTGCAGGCATTTTCAGTACATTTCCACCCCTTAAAACATTCCAAAGGCACGCCCTGTGTAACAGGAACAGAACCCCACGCTGTGGGTGAAGGGGAGCTCAGCCACGATACAGACCCACACACACCAGAGGATTTATTATGACCATTGACGCCATTTATACCTCACGCTGCCTCGGCAAGGCCAGCAGCATCATCAACGACCAGTCTCACCCCGGCCACTCCCTCTTCTCCCCTCTCCCATCAGGCAAGAGGTACAGAAGTGTGAAAACACACACCTCCAGATTCAGGGGCAGTTTCTTCCCATCTGTTATCAGGCAACTGAATCATCCTACCACAACCAGAGAGTGGTCCTGACCTCCCATCAAGGAAGAAGGGCCTCGACCCGAAACGTCGCCTATCTCCTTCGCTCCTTAGATGCTGCTGCACCCGCTGAGTTTCTCCAGCCTTTGTGTAACCCTCCCATCTACCTCATTGGTGACCCTCGGACTATCCTTGATCAGACCTTACTGGCTTTACCTTGCACTAAACGTTACTCCCTTATCATGTATCTATACGCTGTAAATGGCTCGATTGTAATCATGTATTGTCTGTCTGCTGACTGGATAGCGCGCAACAACAGCTTTTTACTGTACCTCGGTACACGTGACAATAAACTAAACTGAACTGAACATAAAGCTCTGTCGCTTCGGAAGCAATTACTGTTGCAAAATTTTAAATGTTGTGCTGAAAAACGTTGAAGTAAAGTTGGGGTGTGGAGGGGATGGATAGGATACAGGGAGTATCTGCAGTGAGGTGAGGTCAGGGTCACCCTAGGACAAGTTATGGAGGTTGTCTGGTCAAATGGTTAATGTGCTTGGTGTGAGGGTGACAACACAATCAAAGATGTATAAGATCCTGAGAGGAATATATAGAGTCAATTTTAGAGCCCTTCGGCCCACTGAGGCCACATCGGCCAGCGATCCCCGCACATTAACACTACCCTACACACTATCCTAACCATCTGCCTATCTAAGATCCCCCCCTTCACCTGTACCCACCAATCACCCAATATCCTTGTGATTGAGGCAGTGCAGCGTAGGTTCACGAGATTGATCCCTGGGATGGCGGGACTGTCATATGAGGAAAGATTGAAAAGACTAGTCTTGTATTCACTGGAGTTTAGAAGTTGAGGGGGATCTTATAGAAACATATAAAATTATAAAAGGACTGGACAAGCTAGATGCAGGAAAAATGTTCCCAATGTTGGGTGAGTCCAGAACCAGGGGCCACAGTCTTAGAATAAAGGGGAGGTCATTTAAGACTGAGGTGAGAAAAAACATTTTCACCCAGGGAGTTGTGAATTTATGGAATTCCCCGCCACAGAGGGCAGTGGAGGCCAAATCACTCGATGGATTTAAGAGAGAGTTGGATAGAGCTCTAGGGGCTAGTGGAGTCAAGGGATATGGGGAGAAGGCAGGCATGGGTTATTGATAGCGGACGATCAGCCATGATCACAATGAATGGCGGTGCTGGCTCGAAAGGCTGAATGGCCTTCTCCTGCACCTATTTGCTATGTTTCTATGTTTCACCTGTATCCACCTGCACCTCCCTTCCTCCAGCTTTCCCACCCCACCACAATCAGTCTGAAGAAGAGTTCCGACCCAAAGTGCAGGGGTTCCCAACATTTTCTGTCCCGTTTAGCCCTGGCAACTTTAACAGCACATATCAATGTTATTCCACTGATTTATGAACAACTAATGATGAACAGATACCGGTATACCAGAACCAAACACAGTCAGTCAATGAGAAAAAAATGTACAAATCCAGAATCAACAAATTTACCCCCTGGGTAGGCGAAATATACCCCCTGGGGAATCCTTGCACTAGTGGGAGAGTCTCGAACTAGAGGTCGTAGCTTCAGAATTAAAGGACGTTCTTTGAGGAATGAGATGAGGAGAAATGTATTTAGTCAGAGGGTGGTGAATCTGTGGAATCCATTGCCGCAGAAGGCTGTGGAGGCCAAGTCAGTGGATATTTTGAAGGCAGAGATAGATAGATTCTTGATTAGTGCGGGTGTCAAAGGTTATGGGGAGAGTTACTCCGGCACTTTGTGTTTTTTCTTTCCATTTATTTGTTCCATTGCTGGAACATATGACAAGTCTTCTGAGTCTTCTGTTACCGCAGAAATGGACAGTTCCATCACAGATGGAGAGATGGACATCTCAAGAGGATGAATTCCACTAAAGGGCCTGTCCCACTTGGCAATTTTTTTTCGGCGACTGCCAGCATCATATCAGTGTCGCCAAAAGACTGAACATTGCAAAATCCACCGGTGACAAAAAAATTGTTGCGACACTTGAAAAAACACCGCGCGTCAATACGTCATCACGCTGTGAATGTTTCGGTGACCTGATACGTCAGTCAATGATGCCGGCAGTCGCTGGAAGAATCGCCAAGTGGGACAGGCCACTTTAGATTTTAAAACTAACTTGTTTTTTTTCTCATTCCCATTTCTATCGTGGTCCCAACTCCCTCTAAAACAGAGCGTCGTTTGTTTAAAAAAATGCAGGCCAGATATTTTCAGACAAGCTGTTTGGACTGAGTGCACCAAGTGTTTACCCACGACTCTCTCAGTTGTCGGTCCCAATCAATGTACGAGTTTATCCCTCTCAGACCGAGCCAAGACCACAACTCTTGCTATACACTGGTAAAGAAAACTCACAGAGGTGTGGCTGATGTGACAAACCATGTCTGCCACCTGTAGGGAGGAACCGCAGATGCTGGTTTACTCTAAAGATAGGCACAAAATGCTGCAGTAACTCAGCGGGACAGGCAGCATCACTGGAGAGAAGAAGGAATGGGTGTCGTTTTGGGTCGAGACCCTTCTTCAGACTTTCTTCAGGATCTGCAAAAGTCACTAACTCTCTCTCTCCAGAGATGTCAAGTCAAGTCAAGAGAGTTTATTGTCATGTGTCCCAGATAGGACAATGACATTCTTGCTTGCTGCAACACAACAGAATATTGTAGGCAAAAATACAGAACGGTTCAGTTCAATATACACATAATGCTGCCTGTCCCACTGAGTTCCTGCAGCATTTTGTGTTTGTCTGCTTCCTGAATGTTTCAAGGAAGTTTGTTGCTGTTTATGTGGTTTAGTGTGGAAACAGGCCCTTCGGCCCACCGAGTCCATGCTGACCATCGATCACCCGTTCACATTAGTTCTATATTATACCACTTCCTCATCCGCATGCCGCATGTTCGGGGCAATTTACAGAGTGTGAAGGGCAACGTCTTCATGGTGGATACAAGGAGCTAGTTGTGTCAGAGGGAACTGCTCGATCTTTCCGCTGACTAGATGGCACGCAACAAAAGCTTTTCACTGTACCTCGGTACACGTGACAATAAACTAAACTGAACTCAGTAATGCCCCTGTCCCACTTAGGAAACCTGAACGGAAACCTCTGGAGACTTTGCGCCCCACCCAAGGTTTCCGTGCGGTTCCCGGAGGTTTTTGTCCCCCCCGACAACCACCTTCAACTAGCATCGCAACCGGCTTCGACTAAAAATTTACCGATTTTTAAAACGGAAAACCCTTTTGACCATTAGGGAGACTGACAAAAACCTCCGGGGACCTCCAGGAACCGCACGGAAACCTTGGGTGGAGCGCAAAGTCTCCAGAGGTTTCCATTCAGGTTTCCTAAGTGGGACAGGGCCATCACTCCAACTCTTTGCGTCTGTCTTTGCAATGGTCCACATGCAGACTAACCAAAATTCAAAGAAGCTGCATGATGTACACACAATACACAAAGGGGTGTATTTGCCAATGCAGGTGCCACTGGGCCATGCGTGTGAATAGCGGGGTGTACAGGCGCTCCTTACCTGCTTGTGGGGGTAAACATTAATGTGGCACTTGATGCACTCTTGCCCCATGTTGGCCCAGGAGTTCCCGCTCATCCATTTCCGCTTACACTTGGGGCACTTGTATTCACCGAAGCATCGCTTCTTCCCCTGGTAGGGAGTCAGCCCTTCTCCTTTGGGTCGAGCCTATAAAATAAAACAGACACAAAGACACGTTAAAATGGCCGTGAGTTTTGTTCGCCTTCGCGGCTCCGTCTGATCAAAACACAAAATATTGCAGACGCTGAAAATCTGAGGGAAAACACCCTGAAAATGCTGTTAAATCTTGGCAGGTCAGGCACGCTGTTTCTCTCTCCACAGGTGCTGCCGGACCTGCAAAGTATTGGTCGCATTTTCTGTTTCCATCCCTGTTTTGTGTGCATTGTCCAGCTTGGATTTCCCAACTCAGCTCACACCAATCTCCACTTAGATCACCAAATATGGCTTCTAATAAGGGTGGCACAGTGGTGCAGCGGTAGGGTCCCCGCCTCACAGCGCCAGAGACCCGGGTTCCATCCTGACCATGGGTGCTGTCTGTACGGAGTTTGCATGTTCTCCCTGTGAGCTTTCCCCCACACTCAAAATATCAAGAGTCGAGAGTGTTTTATTATCATGTATCCCAGATACAACAATGACATTCTTGCTTGCTGCAGCACAACACAATATATAAACATAGTACACTGTAAACAATATGACAAACGAGAAAGAGAAAAAAAAGTTCAGTGTATATACCTGTATACACACGCCCCCAAGTACACACACGCACATATACATACACACACACACACACACACATATACTCAAAAAAACAACAATAGTAGTGCAATAATTATAATAATAATAGTCTGTTGTAGTTCGGAGCTTATTTGTTGTCGTGTTTAATAGCCTGATGGCTGTGGGGCAGAAGCTGTTCCTGAACCTGGACGTTACAGTTTTCAGGCTCCTGTACCTTCCTGTACCCAGGTACAGTGAAACGCCTTTTGGTTGCATGCTGTCCAGTCAGCACAAAGACTATACATGGTTAGAATCAAGCCGTCACAGTGTACAGGGTCTGTCCTACCAGCATCCGACTCCATGCGATGAGCGCGATCAAACTAGAAGCGGGGGCCGCGCAGAGGTCCAGTGATCCTTGTACAGGGCCGTTCCCACCAGCAAGCGCCTGCATGCGGCAAGCGCGACCAAACCAGCAGCGAGGGCCGCGCGGAGGTCGGGTGAGTGGCGCAACGCGGCGCAAAGTGAGGCGAACTTGGAGCGAAGTCTTAAAGGTAAGTTCGCCAGGACAGAGAGGGGCACATAGAGAGGGGCACAGAGGAACATACACAGAGGGCCATGGAGGCACACACATGGAGGGTCACGGAGGCACCTACAGGGAGGGTCACGGAGGCACGACAAGCCGTTGCCGCGCGGAATTTTTGAACATAGTCAGTTTTTCGGAGCCCCGCGCGATGTCGGGACGAACTCCGCATAATTCCAGCGATCGAAGTGGGACCGGCCCCGCGACGCCGGACGGCTCAAGTGACCACGTTAGGTCGTGCTCATCGCATGGAGTTGCATGCTGGTGGGACAGGCCCTTACAGATAAAGGATAAAGGGAATAACATTTAGTAAACTTCAATAAAGTCAGATTAAAGATAGTTGGAAGGTGAATCGGAGGTCAGGACCGCTCTCTAGTTGGTGAGAGGACGGTTCAGTTGCCTGATAACAGCCGGGGAGAAACAGCCCCTCAATCTGGAGGTGTGCGTTTTCACACTTCTGTACCTCTTGCCTGATGGGAGAGGGGAGAAGAGGGAGTGACTGGGGTGAGATTGGTCCTTGATTATGCTGCTGGCCCTGCTGAGGCAGCGTGCGGTGTAGATGGAGTCCATGGATAGGAGGCTGGTTTGCACGTTGGTTGGGCTATATAAAAGGCCACTCAGAGAGAAAGCTATTCCCAGCTCCTGGACTCAATAACCCTGCCCTTGCTAACATTTCCGCACACTGATAATATCCAGTGCCTATCATTTCACAGCTAATTTGAAACAGTAATTTTAGGAGCACTTGAACCTTATACTGTCTTTAGGTATTTTGTCGATCTAAATATTATTAGAATTATTATTTCAACCAAACAAAAATACGAAGTCCCGTCCCATTAACCTTGCCCCTCCACACCCCTCAAGGTCACTATTTTGTGTTGTCTTTAAGATGTCTGTCTGTGAGCCCGTTTCATGTGGAGGAAGGAACTGCAGATGCTGGTTTACACCAAAGATAGACACAAGATGCTGGAGTAACTCAGCGGGACAGGCAGCATCTCTGGAGAGAAGGAACGGGTGACGTTTCGGGTCAACACCCTTTTTCAGACTCCATTCTTGATAAGTGAGAAGGCAGGAGAATGGGGTTAGGAGGGAGAGATAGATCAGCCATGATTGAATGGTGGAGTAGACTCGATGGGCCGAATGACCTAATTCTACTCCTATTCTGTGGAATAACCTTGTCTGTGGAATTCTCTGCTTCAGGGGGCGGTGGAGGCCGGTTCTCTGGATGCTTTCAAGAGAGAGCTAGATAGGGCTCTTAAAGATAGCGGAGTCAGTGGATATGGGGAGAAGGCAGGAACGGGGTACTGATTGTGGATGATCAGCCATGATCACATTGAATGGCGGTGCTAGCTCGAAGGGCCGAATGGCCTCCTCCTGCTCCTATTGTCTATTGTCTATTCCTTCTCACCAGAGATGCTGTCTGACTCGCTGAGTTACTCCATATTTTTGTGCCTATCTAACTTGTTTCATGTCACTGTTGAGAGGTACACATGGTTCCCACGACAATTTAAAAGCCTTTTTATTTATCATCACATCATCCGATTGTATCCGTTCTCAACCTCACTCATTGGAACGGTCACCTACTCCGGCACCTGGACTCTGTACGAGGGACTTACACACTTCTACTCTTCCTTCTCAAGACGCACGTTAGTCATAAGCCCATACGTGATAGGAGCAGAATTAGGCCATTCAGCCCATCAAGTCTACTCTGCCATTCAACCATGGCTGATCTATCTCTCCCTCCTAACCCCATTCTCCCGCCTTCTCCCCATAACCCCTGACACCCGCACTAATCAAGAATCTATCTATCTCTGCCTTAAAAATATCTATTGACTTGGCCTCCACAGCCTTGTGTGGCAAAGAATTCCACAGATTCACCGCCCTCCTCATTCCCTTCCTAGAGGAACGTCCTTTTATTCTGAGGCTGTGACCTCTGGTGCTAGACTCTCCCAGGAGTGGAAACGTCCTCTCCACATGCACGCTATCCAAGCCTTTCACTATTCCGTTTCAATGACATTATCACCATTTGATTACAATGTTGATGGTTGGATTCAGTGCTCTTTTTGTAAGCAACAAACATCCCAGTAAACATATTAGTTTAGTTTAGTCATGGAATCAGACCCTTTGGCCCACGCTGACCAGTCAATCCCGTACACTAGCATTATCCGACACACTCCTGGGACAACTTACAATTTTTACTGAAGCCAAATTAACCTACAAACCTGGACATCCACAGTGTACAGATACATGATAAAGGGAATAACATGCTCAAGGGAATTGGCAGGGCATCACTGTGGGCCACTGAGCACGTTCCTGCTTCTACTCCTTGAAGAAGGATCTCGACCCGAAACATGCCTTATCCATGTTCTCCAGAGATGCTGCCTGATCCCGTTGAGTTTGAGTCTATCTGCAGTTCCTTGTTTCCAGTCCTTCTGCTCTGCAAAGCGGAGCCTCCTTGCATCAGAGTCGAGAGTATTTTTATTTTCATATGTCCCAGATAGAACAATGACATTCTTGCTTGCAGCAGCACGACACAATATGTAAACATAGCACATTTGTGGCTTGCCTCAATTTCTCTTTTCTTTTTGAAAGAAACATTCGTGGTGGCAAAGTCTGATGGCAGGAATAGACGGGAGGGCTGGGAGTAACCTCTGCTGCATGGTGACATGGTGGAGAATGGAATGTGTTGATGGATTCCAGACCTCAGCTCAGCAGCACACTGCATTTTATCAAAGGCACAAAAGTACTTTCTTAATTTGTAATGAAATCTATCTCATATCAATCTGCATACCCCTCGTACTTCTCTTCCAAATATACATCCCTCTATGATTTCTCAAAATCATCTTTGTCCCCCCCCCAGTACGCTTGTAAGCGGTGATTTCTAACCCTTTATGATATAAAATTATATATTTTACATATTAAATTATAAAAGGACTGGACAAGCTAGATGCAGGAAAAATGTTCCCAATGTTGGGCGAGTCCAGAACCAAGGGCCACAGTCTTAGAATAAAGAGGAGGCCATTTAAGACTGAGGTGAGAAAAAACGTTTTCATCCAGGGAGTTGTGAATTTGTAGAATTCCCTGCCACAGAGGGCAGTGGAGGCCAAGTCACTGGATGGATTTAAGAGAGAGTTAGATAGAGCTCTAGGGGCTAGGGATATGGGGAGAAGGCAGGCACGGGTTATTGATTGGGGATGATCAGCCATGATCACAATGAATGGCGGTGCTGGCTCAAAGGGCCGAATGGCCTCCTCCTGCACCCATTTTCTATGTTTCTATGTTTCTATGATTTTCACTGAGCATAGTTTGCTATACTAGCTACCAATAATTACAGCCAACAGGTATTCCCAGGGAGTGCTGGAGGAACTCAATGGGCCGTGCAGCATCTCTGGAAGGGATGGATAGGTGATGTTTCGTGTTGGGACCCTTCTTCAGACTCAGATGCCTCCTGACCTGCAGAGTTACAATTAGCCCTTTGTGTTTTGCTCAGGATTTCAGCATCTGCAGTTCCTAGTGTCTCCATTCCTAGTGTCTCCATTCCTAGTGTCTCCATTCCTAGTTGAGAGTGGGAACTACAGATGAAGAATTATTGTCCATTCTAAGCTCAGGTTAAGACTCGAGAGTCAAGTCGAGAGTATTTTATTATCATATGTCCCGAAATGGAAAAACGAAATTCTTACTTGCAGCCTCACAACAGATATGTAATCATCGAACTTTGTGAACACATCGCAAAGTCTGTCATAGAGACACGGAGATGGAGGTACCGGAGGGTGTCTGTCTGGGAGTACCATGGAAGGTGGGAAGATGCAGGGAGAGAACCACAGCCGTGGGTGGATGTTGACGAGCTAGGCACATAAATCTGTGGGGTCTCAACCTAAAACATCACCTATCCATGTTCCCCAGAGATGTTGCATGTGCAGCCTACACCCCAGCGGTATGAATATTGACTTTTCTACACATGTTGCCTGACCCGCTGAGTTACTCCAGCACTTTGTGTCCTTTAGTGTATAAACCAGCGTGTTTAGTTCCTTGTTCCTACACATAATTCTCTTTCCATCTGGAGCACAAACTCCACGGAGACGGATTTATTCTCCACCCTGGTCTCCCACGGCCGCTATGGCAGTGTTGAGCCAGCTGTTAAATCAGCCAGTCATTCCCTGCCACGCACTTTACAGATAGCACGGCTCAGATAAATACACACACACCGCACACACACACACACAGTTAATATTTAATAGCTGCGAGCCAGGTTGTCTGCCTGAATGCAAGCAGACTATGTGTGGATATCCCTCTGGGCAGTAAGAATGACTCAGCCCCAAAGTGTGAAGTAAGCCCCACAGGAAGTGAACCCCAACTACAGCTCTGGGACTGACAGCTGAGTTTAGCTTAGTATTGTAATAGTGTAGTAATGGTGTAGTAATAGTGTAGTAATGGTGTAGTAATGGTGTAGTAATAGTGTAGTAATAGTGTAGTAATGGTGTAGTAATGGTGTAGTAATGGTGTAGTAATAGTGTAGTAATAGTGTAGTAATGGTGTAGTAATGGTGTAGTAATGGTGTAGTAATGGTGTAGTAATGGTGTAGTAATGGTGTAGTAATAGTGTAGTAATGGTGTAGTAATGGTGTAGTAATGGTGTAGTAATGGTGTAGTAATGGTGTAGTAATGGTGTAGTAATAGTGTAGTAATAGTGTAGTAATAGTGTAGTAATGGTGTAGTAATGGTGTAGTAATAGTGTAGTAATGGTGTAGTAATGGTGTAGTAATGGTGTAGTAATGGTGTAGTAATGGTGTAGTAATGGTGTAGTAATGGTGTAGTAATGGTGTAGTAATAGTGTAGTAATAGTGTAGTAATGGTGTAGTAATAGTGTAGTAATGGTGTAGTAATGGTGTAGTAATGGTGTAGTAATAGTGTAGTAATGGTGTAGTAATGGTGTAGTAATGGTGTAGTAATGGTGTAGTAATGGTGTAGTAATGGTGTAGTAATAGTGTAGTAATGGTGTAGTAATAGTGTAGTAATAGTGTAGTAATAGTGTAGTAATAGTGTAGTAATGGTGTAGTAATGGTGTAGTAATAGTGTAGTAATAGTGTAGTAATGGTGTAGTAATAGTGTAGTAATAGTGTAGTAATGGTGTAGTAATGGTGTAGTAATGGTGTAGTAATGGTGTAGTAATGGTGTAGTAATGGTGTAGTAATGGTGTAGTAATAGTGTAGTAATGGTGTAGTAATGGTGTAGTAATGGTGTAGTAATAGTGTAGTAATAGTGTAGTAATGGTGTAGTAATAGTGTAGTAATGGTGTAGTAATGGTGTAGTAATGGTGTAGTAATGGTGTAGTAATGGTGTAGTAATGGTGTAGTAATAGTGTAGTAATAGTGTAGTAATGGTGTAGTAATGGTGTAGTAATGGTGTAGTAATGGTGTAGTAATGGTGTAGTAATGGTGTAGTAATAGTGTAGTAATGGTGTAGTAATGGTGTAGTAATGGTGTAGTAATAGTGTAGTAATAGTGTAGTAATAGTGTAGTAATAGTGTAGTAATGGTGTAGTAATGGTGTAGTAATGGTGTAGTAATAGTGTAGTAATAGTGTAGTAATGGTGTAGTAATAGTGTAGTAATGGTGTAGTAATGGTGTAGTAATGGTGTAGTAATAGTGTAGTAATGGTGTAGTAATGGTGTAGTAATGGTGTAGTAATGGTGTAGTAATGGTGTAGTAATGGTGTAGTAATGGTGTAGTAATGGTGTAGTAATGGTGTAGTAATGGTGTAGTAATGGTGTAGTAATAGTGTAGTAATGGTGTAGTAATGGTGTAGTAATGGTGTAGTAATGGTGTAGTAATGGTGTAGTAATGGTGTAGTAATAGTGTAGTAATGGTGTAGTAATAGTGCATAGCAGAGTAATAGTATAGTTATAGTAAGAGTATAGTAATATTGTAGTAATAATGTCATAGTAATAGTATAGTACAGTATAGTACAACACAGTATACATAGTATAGTATATTGTATAACATAGTGGTATAGTATAATTTAATATAATAAAGTATGTCAGTAAAGTAGTATAGTATATAGTATAGTATTGTAGAATATGGTATATAGTGCAGCGTAGTATATAAAATAATACAGTATATTATATAGTATGGTAATGGTATATAGTATAGCGTAATGTTCGGTATAGTACAGCGACTGGATTACAAAGCACTTCATTATCTAAGACGGTGCCTCAAGCCCCTGTCCCACTTTCCCTAGTTACTCACAAATTCTCCCGAGTTTTCTCCTCGATTCAAACTCGGAGAATGTCCGTAGCGAGTCCGTAGATATATGGTAGCGGCTCGTAATGCCAGCCGTGGGCACTCGGGGCATCAGGTAAGTCGGGACGTTTTCTCAGCATGTTGAAAACTGTCCACGAATGAAAGAAATAGCCCCGAGTACGGCTGGCATCTCCGAGTTTGAATCAAGGGGAAAACTCATGAGTAACTCGGGAAAGTGGGACAGGGGCTTGAGGCAGACAACTCTTTGAGAACTGCCCACAGAAGTGGATCTGCATTCATGCATCACAATCACTCCACTTCTTTAAACCTCTCCTCCAACAGCAGCATTTCTTACTTTATTCACGATATTCACTTTATCCTGTATCTGTACAGCGTGTGCTTCAACCGTAATCATGTATTGTATTTCCACTGACTGGTTAGCACGCAACAAGAAAGCTTTTCACTGTACCTCGCTACATGTGACAATAAACTAAACGGAACTGTGGAACACTTAAGGCGGTACGGTGGTGCAGCGGTAGAGCTACTGCCTTATAGCACCAGAGACCCGGGTTCGATCCTGACTACGGGTGCTTGTGTGTACAGGGTTTGTACATTCTCCCCGTCACCTGCGTGGGTTTCTACGTTCTCTTCGGTTTCCTCCCACACTCTAACAACATACAGTTTTCTAGGTTAATTGGCTTGCTATAAATATAAAAATTGTCCGCAGTGTGTGTGTGTGTAGGGTAGTGTTAGTGTGCGGGGATCGCTGGTCGGCGCGGACTCGGTGGGCCGAAGGGCCTATTTCCACGCTGTATCTCTGAACTAAACTAAACTTGGGGATATCAGGCATTCCTACAAGAATGCTCTGGACACCGCACTGTCTATTCCATAAATCAGAGCAAGATGAAGAAGGATTTTGACCCAAAACAGCACCCATTCCTTCTCTCCAGAGACGATGCCTGTCCTGCTGAGTTACTCTAGCATTTTGCGTCTATCTTCAATTTAAACCAGCATCTGCAGTTCCTTCCTCCGCAGTTTTTTATTTGCTTATTTAAAAAGACTCACAGCTTCATTTATTAATATGTTAAACCCCTCGGGAATCATTTGCCGGACTGGTGGTGTATAATTGACATGAGCCTGAAGAAGGGTTTCGGCCCGAAACGTTGCCTATCTCCTTCACTCCATAGATGCTGCTGCACCCGCTGAGTTTCTCCAGCATTTTGTGTACCCCCCATTGACATGAGCACACACACAAAGCAGTCTTGCCAAACCCTTTACACGATTACTATAGGCAACTGTGGGGGATTTTAATTACCGGTGTTAAAGTGGCAGCTGATAAATCCAAACATCAGCCAAGTTTTCAGACACAAAATAAATTGTTACTGTCTGAGCTCAAAGTATTGGCTCAGAGACATATAGCATGGAGACAGGCCCTTCAGCCCAACTCGTCCAAAATGCCCCATCCAACATAGGCCACTTTGCCTGCATTTGGCCCATATCTCTCTATCCATGTACCAGGCCAAATGATGTTCTGGTTCCTGCCTCAACTACCTCCTCTGGCAGCTCGTGCCATCGACTCCAGCCACACGTCACAATGCCTCAGCAAAATAGTCAACATATTCAAGGACCATTTTCACCTCAGCTATTCTCTCTTCCCCTGCAGGGCAGAAAACACAAAAGCCTGAACGCACTAGATTAAGGAATAGCTGTAATCAGACCTGCTGTTATCAGTCCTTTCATTGCCTTCTGAACTTTCTGAATTAGTAGTCGGCAGGGCATATAGTTTGGTTGTAGGCCCAATCTTCCAACCTATCTTATTGTGAACTTGGCACTGACACTTTTTTAAAAAATGGGCACTTTCTTCACAAAGTTCTAGAAGAACTTTTCCTGCAAAGTATGCCTATTTTGCTGAAGTTTTGCTTCACTCTCTGAAGAGAGTTTGGTGGGACCCTCCCTCCCCCTGCTCCCTCTCCGATTCCGGCTGCCCTCCTTCTTTTGACTGTCTTTTCAGTCTGAAGAAGGATCGCGACCAAAAATGCCGTCTGTCCATTTCCCTCCGCAGTTGCTGCCTGACCCGCTGAGTTCCTCCAGCACTTTGTGTTTTGCTCTGAAACTGGAGTCGTTTTGTCATCAATTGAAATGAATGGAGGGGGCAGACTAGGTGAAGCGTTTACTACCAAGGACAGAGCAATGTCTATCTAGATGCTTGGACATGGTCCCACATAGGGATTGAAGCCAGTTTAATTCAGTCACGTGTACCGAGGTACAGTGAAAAGCTTTTGTTGCGTATTATCCAGTCAGCAGAAGACTATACATGATTACAATCGAGCCATCTACATATCGATACATGATAAGGGAATAACGTTTAATGCAAGGTAAAGACAGTAACATTTGATCAAAACTAGTCCAAGGGTCACCAAAGAGGTAGATAGTAGTTCAGCACCGCTCTCTGGTTGTGGTACGATGGTTTAGTTGCCTGATAACTACTGAGAAGAAACTGTCCCTGAATCTGGAGGTGTGCGATTTCACACTTCTATAGCTTTTGCCCAACGGGAGAGGGGAGAAGAGGGAGTGGCCGGGGTGCGACTGGTCCTTGATGATGCTGCTGGCCTTGCCGAGGCAGCGCGAGGTGTAGATGGAGTCAACGGAAGGGAGGTTGGTTTGTGTGACGGTCTGGGCTGCGTCCACAATTCGCTGCAATTTCTTGCGGTCTTGGACGGAGCTGTTCCCAAACCGGGCTGGGATGCGCCCCGCCAGCTGACGCCGGCCTTTCCTTGGAGAACGAACAGTAGATTCACCAAAATATTGCACCTTGTTTAACAGGTTTTTTCCCCCCCAATCTTAGTCACGGGCAGTCACAGTTGGGGGTGGGAGAGGAGGGGCACGGGGGGGGGTGGTGTATGGGAGTGGGGCAATGAGAGAATACAGTAGACCAGTGTTGGCGTGCACTGCAGAATCTGGCGGTGGACAGGCATTACATTGTTGGGACAAGCGGGACAGAGGCAGCACTGTGAGCCGGTGGAATAAAGGCACAGTGTGGAGAGAACGCATTGCAGACACTGGCACAGTGTTACCGCGGGTGAAAGCTGCCCACCGTTACTGGGGTAACAACACCGGGTGCCAGCATCAGTCGTCTCTCTCAACTCCAAACACACAATGGACTCCACTTCATCTCATCCCTTATGCAACACCACTTATTTTCCCTGAAGTCCCTTTCTTTCCAAAAACAAATTAAGTCCGAGTTGGGGGTAGGATGGATGTCCTCTCCACATCCCGGATAGAGTGGATGTGGAGAGGACGCTTCCACTAGTGGGAGAGTCTAGGGCCAGACGTCACAGCCTCAGCATAAAAGGACCTACCTTTAGAATGGAGATGAGGAGGAATTTCTTTAGTCAGAGGGTGGCGAATCTGTGGAATTATTTGCCACAGAGGCTGTGGAGGCCAAGTCAGTGGATATTTTTAAGGTGGGGTTGGCATATTCTTGATGTGTACAAGTGTCAGGGGTGATGAGGAGAAGGCAGGAGAATGGGAGGGAAGAAACAGATCAGCCATGATTGAATGGCGGAGTAGACTTGATGGGCCGAATGGCCTAATTCTGCTCTACAGCTTATGGAAGATTTAATAGGAACTTGATGGGTAAGTTTTTCATGATGGTATGGAACGAGCTGCCAATGGAGGTAGTTGAGCCAGGTATGACCACAAGGTTTAAGAAACATTGAGATAGGTACATGATGTAGCGATAAGTCACCTCAGTGTAGTCTTCAACAAAACCAAATAGAGATGATTTTAAAAGGAAATTTGCAATGGGACCAAGATGCTTGTTAACAGTTAAAGCTCACAATGACCGTCTCAATAATCTTAGAACACGGCTGAGCAGATGCCAGGACTATGTGGCTCACCAGTCCCCTGTTACAACACAACATTTGGAGCCTGTACTGAAGTTTTGAAACTGTTGGAAGGACTTAATGGCATTTAACAGACTCTACTGTAAACACAGCCTCTGGTGGATAAGCAAAGGAAAAAATGGCTCCTTGTTAGCTACGTAAATTGTTGCTAAGCAATGCCAAGGAGACAAAAGGGTTCCAAATGGAGCTCTCTAAACAGAAATCAAATTCACCGCCAATGTGTTGGGATCAGACTAAAGTTTGCCAATGGACAACGGCAGTGGCTGAGGTGACTGTCTTGGGCAGAGGGTCAAGTTTCTGCTCCAGTTCTTGTGGAAGTGAAACACCTCTATGGGCAGCACAGTGGCGCAGCGGTAGAGTCGCTGCCTGACAGTGGCGGAAAACCAGGATCAATCCCGACCTCAGGTGCTGTCTGTACGGAGTTTGCAGACAATCCCTGTGACCGCCTGTATTTTCTCCGGGTGCTCTGGCTTCCTCCCGCACTCCAAAGATTTGCAGGCTTGTTGGTTAATTGCCTTCGGTAAATTGCTCCTAGTTTAGTTTAGAGATACAGCGTGGAAACAGGCCCTTCGGCCCATCAGGTCTGAGCCGACAAGCAATCCCCGCACATTAACACCATTCTACACCCACTAGGAACAAATTTTACATTTACACCAAACCAATTAACCTACAAACCTGTACGTCTTTGGAGTCTGCGAGGAAACCGAAGATCTGGGAGAAAACCCACGCAGGTCACGGGGAGAACGTACAAACTCATAGTCGGGATGGAACATGGGTCTCCGGCGCTGCCTTCGCTGTAAGGCAGCAACTCTACCGCTGCGCCACCGTGACTGCCCGTGACGCCGTAGTGTGTAGGATAGAACTAGTGCTGGTCAGTGTGGACTCGGTGGGCCGAAGGGCCTGTTTCCATGCTGCATCCATAAACAAAACTAAACAAGAATGAGAAATAAAGATTCTCATTTCTACAACATTATGATATCAGATGCTCCAAACTATTTTACAGCAGTGAAGCACTTGTGAACATCTGGGTTCATCTTTGATGTGAACATCTTTGTCGAGTAGGGAGCAGGGCTGTCAATTCCAAGTTTAGTTTAGACACAAAATGCTGGAGTAACTCAGCGGGACAGGCAGCATCTCTGGAGAGAAGAAACGGGTGACGTTTTGGGTCGAGACCCTTCTTGAGTCTCGAACCTAAACGTCGCCCTATCCGTCTCTCCAGAGATGCCGCCTGTCCCGCTGAGTTACTCCAGCTTTTGGTGTCTATCTTTGGCTTAAACCAGCATCTGCAGTTCCTTCCTACACCAAGTGTAGTAGAGTTTATCATTGACACTTGTAACAAGGTACACGGAGAAGGTCTCACCAACAATAAATGTAATAATAATCTGTGTTATAGATATTGACCAAGCCACATGGAGAAAGGAAAGATCGGTAAGTATGATCTTTGTGCAAAATTACTTGCCAAGAAATTGCATTTGTCATCATTTCCTTTGCCTTCTCCCATGGCTAGAAAAGGCAGCAGAGACAACTAATGCGCTACAGATGTGGCTGAACTGTTTACAAGGAAATAGTAGCAGGAGTTGGCCTCCTGGTCCCTCCAGCTTGCCCGGCTATTCAATATGATCATGGCCGATCTGTGCTGGCCTCAACTGCTCCTCAGTAACAGTTCCCCATGGGCCTAAGTTCCTTGAACTTTCAAATAGTTATCTCTCCACAGACTCCACTGTAAATATGTCAGGGACAGTTTCTTCCCAGCTGTTATCAGGCGGCTGAACCATTCTATCAACAACTAGAGAGTGGTCCTAAACTACAATCTACCTCATTGGAGGCCCTCAGACTATCTTTAATCGGACTTTATGTTGCACTGAATGTAGTTCCCTTAATCCCGTGTCTGTACTCTGTGAATGGCTCGATTGTAGTCACGTGTAGTCTCCCACTAGTGAACACATCGCAACGCCCACCCGGTTAAGCCCCCCTGAGCATCTTACTTGGACTTGACTCTCCGACCCACACACCAGACCCTTCAGACTGATGAAGGATCCTGAGATGGTGCCTGGCCCATTGACTAGCCAAAGGCAAACTTTCGGGAAACCCATCTTCCTCTTGCAACAGCATTAAACTACACCCTAACAAAGTGTAGGCTCTATGACCTTGTTGAAAAGAATTGTCCATACAGTTACAGTGTGGAAACAGGCCCTCCGGCCCAACTTGCCCACACTGACCAACACGTCCCATTTACAGTAGTCACGGCTGCCTGCATTTGACCTGCATCCCTCTAAACCTGTCCTATCCATGCACCTGACCAAATATGGCTTAAACGTTGCAATACTATCTACTTCAACTACCTCCTCCGGCAGCTCGTTCCGTACAGCCACCACCCTTTGTGTGAAATGTAGAAGAGGTTTTTTTATAATTAAAAATCTAAAAAAAATGGTAAATACTAAAAATCTGAAATGAAAAGAGTGGAAAATGCTGGAGGCTTCAGTAAGTTAGTATCTGTTAATTCTGTTTCACTGTCCACGAGTTATGCTTCAATTGATTTGTGTTCCCGCCATTTGCTGTTTGATTTTGTCTGTCCCTCTGACTGCCTCCAGCACCTTGTGAAATATGGAGCAGGGCGGGCAACATCTGGGCATGGTGTTGGTTTGTAATGGTCACGTTTATGCAGGTAGAGTGAAAAGATTTTGTTTGTGTGCTATCCACTTCATTCATATAATATTATACAAGCATACAATCATACCATGCACAAGTACATCAGATAGTGCAACAAGAACAATACCAGATGCAGAATATAGTTTTGCAGCATTGTGGTCGAACAGTTCCAGAGAAAAACTCCAATTACCTTAATGAGGTAGGTTGGAAGATCAGGACTACAGCCTAGCTCATGGGAGAACCATTCAAAAACCTGAAAACAGGGGGGGGGGGGGGGGAAACGAAGGAAAAAAACACAAAGTGCTGGAATAACTAACAGGTCAGGCAGCATGTCACTGTATGTTGTTGTCACTTGCGGGCGGAGCACCAAGGCAAATTCCTTGTATGTGAATACTTGGCCAATAAACGTATTCATTCAACTTATTCATTCGTTCATTTGTTCATTCATTCATTCATCTCTGGAGGACAAGAATAGGTGATGTTTCGGGTCGGGTCGGATTGTTCATAAGTTCAATGGGTTTTCACATGGGTTTTCTCCAGGTGAAACATAGAAACATAGAAATTAGGTGCAGGAGTAGGCCATTCGGCCCTTCGAGCCTGCACCGCCATTCAATATGATCATGGCTGATCATCCAACTCAGTATCCTGTACCTGCCTTCTATCCATACCCCCTGATCCCTTTAGCCACAAGGGCCACATCTAACTCCCTCTTAAATATAGCCAATAAACTGGCCTCAACTACCTTCTGTGGCAGAGAATTCCACAGATTCACCACTCTCTGTGTGAAAAATGTTTTTTCTCATCTCTGTCCTAAAAGACTTCCCACTTATCCTTAAACTGTGACCCCTTGTTCTGGACCTTCCCAACATCGGGAACAATCTTCCTGCATCTATCCTGTCCATCCCTTAAGAATTTTGTAAGTTTCTATAAGAACCCCCCTCAATCTTCTAAATTCTAGGGAGTACAAGCTGAGTCTATCCAGTCTCTCCTCATATGAAAGTCCTGACATCCCAGGAATCAGTCTGGTGAACCTTCTCTGTACTCCCTCTATGGCAAGAATGTCTTTCCTCAGAATTGGAGACCAAAACTGTATGCAATACTCCAGGTGTGGTCTCACCAAAACCCTGTACAACTGCAGTAGAACCTCCCTGCTCCTATACTCAAATCCTTTTCCTATGAATGCTAACATACCATTCGCATTCTTCACTGCCTGCTGCACCTGCATGCCTACTTTCAATGACTGGTGTACCATGACACCCAGGTCTCGTTGCATCTCCCCTTTTCTTAATCGGCCACCATTCAGATAATAGTCTACCCTCCTGTTTTTGCCACCAAAGTGGATAACCTCACATGTATCCACATTATACTGCATCTGCCATGCATTTGCCCACTCACCCAAACTATGCAAGTCACCTTGCAGGTGCTCTGGATTCTCCTCACCTCCCGTACACGTGTGGGTTTGCAGTTTAATTGGCCCCCTGTAAAAATTGCCCCAAATGTGTAGGTTGTGGATGAGAAAGTGGGAAAACATGGAACTGGTGTAAACGGGTGATTGATGGTTGGCATGGACTTGGTGGGATGAAGAGCTTGTTTCTAAACTAACCTGAAACTAAATTAATACTTAGCTGAAAACCTACTCAGGAAACCAGGGAGGTTTTTTCCACCATTCCCAGGTCTTCTAGTAATAATGACATAGAGATAGGCCATTTGGCCATCAGGGTTCATGCTAGCTCTTCTCTCCTCATATGATTGTACCCATGGAGCATATTCCCTGTCATGCATGCCCACATCCCTTTGGTTCTTTGTGCCATGAACCTTCATTAAAGATGAAACTATCTCAACAATATGAGGCAGCAACTCATATATGGCATGAACACATTGAATGGCGGTGCTGGCTCGAAGGGCCGAATGGCCTACCCTTGCACCTATTGTCTATTGTCTATGACAGACAAATAAGGCATGTGCATGGAATGGAGTTGTAACGAACCGCAGATGTTGGGAATCGAGAGATAAACACAAAGCGCTGAATGAACTCAGCTGGTCAGGCAACATCTATGTAGGGAATGGACAGACGCATCCATTCAAAGACTAAAGAAGGATCCCAACCCTAAACATCGCATTGTCCATTCATTCTCTCCAGGGATGCTGCCTGACCCGCTGAGTTCCTCCTGCACTATGTGTTATCCACATGTTGCACATGGGTAAAGAATATCCTTGCCTTTAGCACTGCCAAACAAACGAAGCAAACTTTAATCTTACCACTCAGAATAGAGTCTAGTTGACAAATTGGTCCATTGCAGTACAATTAATGAAGTTTCCAGCAGCAGCCTAGAGGAATATCTTGTCTGCCTGCGCACATTCTTGAACAAGGGCTAGTCAGGTCAATGAAAGTATCAATGTAGGCTGAGGGTACTAATCTGGAAACATGGGGTTAAATTTGGGGCCTCAGTAACACATGTCACTCAATATCATTGCGTGCTTTACATTCATCACCGAGTTATGATATCAGCTTTTAACTAAATGAAATATCGAACTATTTTTAACAAAGGGCATGACCTGCAGTCTGGGCCAGTTAGAATACGGTCTGCATGATCAGAATCTATTGGCATCTGAAACACAGCAACTGTATTACCCCCTGCCCCACCTTGCCCACTGCACCTTCTCTTTTCCTTTATGCATTATGGCCCCTTACAATACAATTGCCCCACCCCCTCGATCATTCTGCTAAAGGGCCTGTCCCACTTGGGCGACCTAATCCACGAGTTCTGGCGAGTTTGCCCTCGACTCATACTCGCGGCATGGTCGACAAGAGGTCGTACAAGGTCTTCGTAACTCTCCTTCATACTCAAGAGTGGTCTCCACGAACTCAAGGCCTCAGCTAGGTCGCGGCGTTTTTTCAACATGTTAAAAAATGCCCGCGAGTAAAAAAAGGTCGCCGTGGAAAAAATCGATACTTTTTTTACTCGTAGATTTAGTCGTAGTAGGTCGTAGTAGGTCGACATGTTAGTCGTAAGTAATTGAGGGTAGTCGTAGATAGTCTTCATCATAGTTAAAGGGAGGTTGAAGGAGGTTGTCTTCACTCTCCACTATTTGTTGCCCAATTTTCCCGAAGTTAGTTGTAGCTGGTCTTCAACATAGTCAAAGGAAGTCGAAGGAGGTCTTCAACGTGTCATTTTTTCAAACTCTTCTAAACTTGCCAATTATGTCTCCCAAGTGGGACAGCCCCTTTACCCTGTCCCTCCACCCTTGCCAATACCCATTCCCAATGCTGGTCAAACTGAATCTGTACCAATAACTTGCAAAGTTTAGGGACTATAATTCAGTATTTATGAAGTGGCTTACCAAAGGCAGGCAACTGTCAAAATACATTCCCTTTCCGAGATTATTGTCCAAGGCCTTCCCATCTCACTGCCTTCCACCTCCATTATAGATGGGGGACTTCCTACAGACACATTCACAGAAGCTAGTCTTGTCTTTCACTAACTGCGATCTTCTTTACTTCCTTAGAAACTCATGTAACATGTAGAGTCTGAAGAAGGGTCTCGACCCGAAACGTCGCCTATCTCCTTCGCTCCTTAGATGCTGCTGCACCCGCTGAGTTTCTCCAGCTTTTTGTGTAAACCTAGAATAGATCATTGTTGGCTGGGGGAAGGGGATAACGAAGCAAACAGGCGTAAAATGTAATGAGGGGGACAGTCAGACTGATCGGAGAATGAGGATGTGGGCGGGATGGGGAGGGAGCAGGAAAGCAAGGGTTACTTGTAGTGGAGTTACCCTGATAGGTGCCTGCGAGATCTTGGCAAGTGGAACTCGTGCTGCAAAGAATTTCCTGTAAACCGACATATAAAAGTATCTTTGTGAAAGTACATGTCAAAAATGGCTAACGATCTTTCCGCCTGACACCTGCTCTCCCAAATCCATGTTTAATTTGGCTCAGGACACAAGCCTGCAATCACTTGAAGCGATTACGTGAAGGGGATTAAAGCGGGGCTGCCAAACGCTTTCCACTGGCTTTGTAGAGTCTGTCAGGAGAGAGCTGCAGCCATTGTTTGCGATGTTATGCTGCTGCTTGGGCCATTCATTAACCGAGCTGCAATCAGAAAGGAAATGTCCCCCCTGGGGAAGCGAGTATCCCGCTCGCTCAATGTTGCAGGAAAGAACTGCAGATGCTGGTTTAAATCGAAGATGGACGCAAAATGCCGGAGTAACTCAGCGGGACAGGCAGCATCTCTGCTGATTCTTCTCTCCAGAGATGCTACCTGTTCGCCGAGTTACGTACTCCAGCATTTTTGTGTCGATCCCGCTTAATGGTGGCAAGGTTCACCGGGACAGACACCGCAACCACGGTCCGGCCGAGGCCCGGATGCGTGGCAGAGCAGTCAAAATCAGAAGCAGATGGTGTTGCATCCGAAACAATGCAGGGAATTCCAGGCCCCAGCAAGCAACGCAATGGTTCCAATTAAGCGCGGCTCTGAGCATGCAGGCAAAATCTCACTGGTGGGGTGTGGCTGGTGAATACGCCACAATGTCAGCCTCAGCCACACAACCCTCTCTAGTCAGAGGGTGGTGAATCTGTGGAACTCATTGCCACAGAAGGCTGTGGAGGTCAAGTCAATGGATATTTTTAACGCAGAGAGAGATAGATCCTTGATTAGTTTAAATTAGACACAAAATGCTGGAGTAACTCAGCGGGACAGGCAGCATCTGTGGAGAGAAGGGATGAGTGACATTTCGGGTCGAGAGTCTTCTTAATATGTACACTCACACACACATATATATGCGGATATATACGCATACATATATATACTCGTATATAAATATATATAATCTGTCGAGCTGCTGACAGGGTGACAATGTTGGACAGATGCAGACTCAGTCAGTCAGTATCAGACACCCAGTTATAAGTCCCCCCATGTTCCCCTGTTATCTGCTTGTCTGACAATGGAAATAAACACATTCTTCCTGCTCCCTCTGTCTGGTCCTCCCTTCATTAAATCTCCCTTCAGTTTCCTTTGTCCCAAAGAAAATAATCATGGCTAACAAAGTGTCTCCTGAGGAATAGGGTTCTCCAGCCCCGACAGCATCATTTGGCAACCCCCCCCCCCCCCCCCCCACCCCCGCTATACAGTGTTATTCCCGAGTACTCACCCTCCCATTCCCAGTCTGACCCGTCTGTCCTGGGACTCCCCCATTGTCAGAGTGAGGCCCAGCGCAAATTGGAGGACCAGCACTTCATATTTCGCTTGGGTAGTTTGCACCCCAGCGGTATGAACATTGACTTCTCTAACATCAGATACCCCTTGTTTTCTCTCTCCATCCCCTCCACCTTCCCAGTTCCCCTACTGGAATTGGTATGTTTTAAGACAGGGGAGACTAGAGGTACATGAAAAGGTACAGAACAAATCAGAGCCGGCACGGATGACCAAGGAAAGGTGGAGGCCAAGCAGGTTGTGGAAGAGGGGATAGCGAGTGATGTGAACAGTGGAACTAGCAGGAAGACTAGGGTGCGGGAGGGATAGAGAGAGAGGGAATGCAAAGGTCACTTGAAATTAGAGCAACCAATATCAATATCAATATCAATATCAGCAATATCAATCATACCCGCTGGGTTGCAAGCTTCCAAAGGAAAATACAAGGTGCTGCTCCTCCAATTTGCGTGTGGCCTTATTCTGACAGTGGGGGAGGCCCAGGACAGAAAGGTCAGTGTGGGAATGGGAAGATGAGTTAAAATATCATCTGTCCTTTGCCAGGCTTTGTCCCTCCTTCCTCCCCCATCTCCCTTTTCCAGCTTTCTCCTCCATACTCCAATCAATCTGAAGAAGAATCCCAGGTAGACAAAAGTGGTGGAGAAACTCAGCGGTTGCGGCAGCATCTGTGGAGCGAAGGAAATAGGCAACGTTTCGGGCCAAAACCCTTCTTCAGACTCATGTAGGAGAACTGAGAAGAAAGGAGAGAGCAAGAGGAGGAGCCCGAGGGCTGAGGGAGAGCTGAGAAGGGGAGGGGACAGCAAGGGCTACCGGAAATTGGAAAAGTCAATGTTGATGCCGCTAGGGTGCAAACTACATCCCAACAGGAAACATCGCCTGTCTATTCCCTCCACAGACGCTGCCTGACCCGCTGAGTTCCTTGTAAATTTTGCACAGTGGACTAATTCTTTTTTTTACACACAATCTAAAATAAATGACCACATTCTCTGTTTCAGCCAACGAAGGCAATCATCGTTCATGAGATATTTTTGGAAACTAGAGTTTAATTATAAATGTAAAATTAGTTTAAGGGGAAAAAATATATTCTATTTGCTGACAGCCGTTATCTTATTTTATCAGTGTGTGCAATCTCCTTTACTGCTTCAGGTAACAATTTATCAAAGCCATCGCAACCCTAGAGTGGCCGACTTATTAGTTTTATGTCTGTACCTTGTGTGGCCAAGCGCTGGAGGCAAGTGTTGGGACATATTTGTAACATTAATATCAGAAGTGCAGGCAGTGGATATGAAGTGTGCCAGGATTTATTACTCCATGGAGCAGAGTTAATTGTTGGTGCCTCCATCACAGACAGAGTGTAGTCCTGAGCAATTAAATATTTATCCTCGTTTAATCGACTGACAACACCAATTAGAACGGTTAATTGATGTGGAGACAATGTGGAAATCCCTGTTATTACTGCAGCAGCGTACCCGAGGTCAAACGCTGTCAACTGATTCCTGCAATAATCTAAATGCAGTTTGTTTTCTTCACACCAGCGTGCGATGGTTACTTTTGTTACCCAGACTCTCTTTATGGTGAACGGCATTTAAGGTGTTGGATCCGCACAAAAGGTCATTTAACTGCAAGGGTGGATCTCTCGTCTGTCAGGTTTTCAATTTGAATTCGCACCGTAGAGCTAATAAGACAAGCCCACGCACCCACACTCTGTGGCAGCAAAGGTTTCACATCTTAAGGGCCTGTCCCACGTAGACGATCTTTTTCGGCAACTTGCCGGCACCCGTCATAGTGGCAGCAGGTCGCCGAAAGTTTTCAACGTGTTGAAAATCCAGCGGCAACCAGAAAAAGGTACGACTCTTTGGGCGACTACTCACGACCGTACAGGCGTCACCCCGCGACATGTCAATCAAAGACAGTCCGATGGTCTCCAATGAGGTAGATCGTAGTTCAGGACAGCTGGACTAGAATGGCTTATTCCAATTCAAAACCGACGCTAGGGTCGGGGTGAGCGGGCGTAGGGAAGGGTAGTGCGATATACCCACTTCTTTTTTCATTTCTACGTTAGTTCAGGGGTTTTTCTTTTTTCCGATTTACTTATTAATTTATAAAATGTTAAAACTGAAGCTGTGCGGAAATTGTATCATTGTGATGTCGATTACTTTCCCCTTGTACAATTGCTTCTAATAAAATTAATATTTTTTAAAAAGGCTCATTCCTCATTCTGATCAGACTCCTGAAGCAATCACCTCTCTCACTCCCCTTGTCGGTGCTGCCATTCACCCTTCCCTTCATTCTATCCCACTCTGTTATTCCAGTTTTGCACATCAGTTTTTTATTTACATTTTAACCCTTCAGATTGCAGAACAATCTCTACATCGTCACATCTCCAGATCCAGGGACAGTTTCGTTCCAGAGTTTATCAGGGACAGGGGACCATAGGTTTAAGGTGAGAGGTGAGGGAGGAAAGATGTAATAGAAATCTGGGGTAACTTTACCCCACGAAGGGTGGTGGGTGTATGAAACGAGCTGCTGGAGGAGGTAGTTGAGGCTGGGACTATCCCAACATTTAAGAGACATTTAGAGAGATACATGGATAGGACAGGTTTAGAGGGATATGGGCCAAGCGCAGGCAGATGGGACTAGTGTAGCTGGGACATGTTGGGTGATGTGGACAAGTTGGGCCTGTTTCCACTCTGTAAGACTCTAACACTGAATCATCCTATCAACAACTAGAGAGCGGCCGTGAGCTATTATCTATCTCAATGGAGACCCTTGGACTATCTTTAATCGTACTTTACTGAACATTTGCAATTAACGTTATTCCCTTTACACATTCCCTGCATCTGTACACTGTTGATTGTAATCATGTATTGTCTTTCCGCTGACTGGTTAGCACGCAACAAAAGCTATTCACTGTACCTCGGTACACGTGACAATGAACTGAACTGAATAAGGCTTTCTGCTGTTTTGCATTTGTATTGTATGTATCATTACTCTGAGATTTATGTGAACGAGATCTGAATCTGAGAGAGTGTGCGTATGCATCGTCATCTGTAAAGAATCTCTCCAGCTCCCCCCCACCTCGTCCCACACAAAAGCCAGTGAACCGAGACAAGGAATTGGACTGTTGCCCGTCTCCTTAGCAGCAGCGCACACTGGCTGATAGCTCCAGAAAGTTAAATAAATAAATGAATTAATTTGCTTTAAGCTTAGCAATTGAGTTGAACAGATTTCCTTTCAAGATGAGCTAACCGCAGGAGAAATGTCACGGTTATTGGGGGCGGCACAGTGGTAGAGTTGCTGCCTCTCAGCGCCAGAAACCCGGGTTCGATCCTGACTATGGGTGCTGTTTGTACGTTCTCCCCGTGACTGTGTGGGTTTTCCCCAGGCGCTCTGGTTTCCTCCCACACTCCAAAGACGTACAGACTTGTAGGTTAATTATTTAAGAAGGAACTGCAGATTTGGGAAAATCGAAGGTAGACAAAAATGCTGGAGAAACTCAGCGGGTGCAGCAGCATCTATGGAGCGAAGGAAATATGCAACATTTCGGCCTGTTTCCTTCGCTCCATAGATGCTGCTGCACCCACTGAATTTCTCCAGCATTTTATCTGCCTTGTAGATTAATTAGCTTTGGCAACAATTGTAAAATTGTCCCTCGTGTGTGGTATGTGCCCGTGTACAGGGACCGCTGGTCGGCGCGGACTCGGTGGGCCGAAGGGTCTGTTTCTGCGCTGTATCTCCAAAGACTAAAAAGTCCATGGAGGTACCACCTTTGGGAGGTTATCAGATTTTTTGTTCCGTCCCTATGGTAATTTTGTCGGCCGGCACCAGGAAGGTGGCGACTCTCGTGTACTGCTCGGGCGCGGTCTGCTGCGCGAGTTTAGCGGCTCGGATGCACAACGAAGCATTTCACTGCACCGCGGTAGATGTCACAGTAAAGTATCATTGAATCATTGGACTGTTTTATGTTCGTTGTCAAATGGCCGAAAAAAAACCCTCGCAAGGGAAATCAAGCTTAGAACCTCCTCAACCATGTTAAGCACTTTAGCCGTTGTTAAGTTTGCAGTGGTCTTGGCTGGTCAGGCAAGGTCATAGAGATGACAACAGACCCTTTGGCCCATCTAGTCTGTGCCGACCATCAATCACTATTCCCATTTTATGATTATCGACATATTGCCGTCAACTTTGTCACCAGCATTCCCACAGATTCCATCTCTCACCTGCATGCTTGGAGTAAATTAAAGTGGCTAATTCGCCTTCTCTTGAGATGTGGGAGGAAACCAGAGCACGCAGAGAAAACCCATGTGGCCGCTGTGAGAACATGCGAGCTCCACACAGACAGCACCAGCGGTCAGGATTGAACTCAGGTTGCTGGAGGTTGCCCGTAGGTTCTGAGGAGCAGGCAGGAGAATGGAGTTGAGAGGTGAAAAATAGATCAGCCATGATCAAACGGCGGAGCAAACTCGATGGGCTGAATGGCCTACTGCTGCAACTATGTCCTATGATCTTATGATCTGTGAGGCAGGGTGGCTGCGGTGCGCAGCGGTAACTCAGCGGGTCAGGCAGCATCTCTGCTGAAAAGGGCTAGGTGACGTTTGCGGTCGAGACCCTCCAGGGATGCTGCCTGTCCCGCTGAGTTACTCCAGCTTTTTGTGTCAATCTTTGGTTTAAAACCGCGTCTGCAGTTCCTTACCACACAGTCACTCTCGCTCGGTTGGTCAGTGGCGTTTGGTTTGAGGCAGGGAACTGGTACACGCCCGCGGTTTCCAGTATTTCTCTGCGGAGGAAGTGGCAAAATTCCCGGCCAGATGGGTTTTATTCCCCTCATGGTGAAACAAATCACTTCTTATTCTGGGATAGGGTGGGGCGAGGGGGGGTGTACAGGGTATATGGTGAGGGGGGTGCAGGGGATAGGGTGGGGGGTGGGGGGTGCTGGCTATAGGGTGGGGGGGTGAAGGGGATAGGGTGGGGGGTGCAGGGGATAGGGTGGGGGATGAAAGGGATAGGGTGGGGTGGTACAGTGTATAGGGTGGGGGGGTGATAGGGGATAGGGTGGGGGGGGGGTGCAGGGGATTGTGAAGAAGTGGGGGTTCATGTTGCAGCTGTACATCTGGAGAATTTGTGGGTGCCTGGATGAAGAAATGTGGTCAGAAGCAACTGGCAGGTGCGGAGCTCAGACACAGAGAGAGAGAAAGAGAGAGAGAGGTTTTTGGCAGAACACAACATTTGATTGTCAAGACCCAGTGTGTCTTGGACTCCCCCTCCCCCCCTCCCCCACCGCACAACCCCCAACCTGCTGTTTAAGTGTAAAAGAAGTCTTGTCAAGTCCCAGGCAATTCCCATCCCCACTGGAACTTTGCACAGTTGTGTAGCGAGCCGGGGAGGGTGTGGAATAATCCCACTCTGTGCGTTTGAAACCAAGTACAAACACCAGCATTATTCCACCACCCTGCTACTTGTCAGGCAGACAGAGACAATGGGACCTTTCAGACGGGGCAAGAGAAAGGGTTGGCAAAGCAGCACGGGATGAAAGACCCTCAGAAAGCCCCAGTTATCAAACGCGTCTGTAAAAAAAAAAAATCCAGAATCTTGCATTTTTTCTCTCTTTCTCCCTCCCCCTTAAATAAAAATAATGAGCCTCCTTCGACCGAGGGTTTTGTTTGACCTGCTGGCTCAGTAAAACCTGAACTCTCTACCACACGATTCCTGCAGCCTTTGCCATGACTGCAGCTCTTAGCACAGGGGCCTTGTTACTAAACAAAACAAAAAAAGCCTTTCATAGCAAGGCACAAGAGCCTCTGGAGAGCCTTGTGAGATTGCTGGTCCGTGCCAAATAAAACACACACACACATATACACAGTATATATAGATATTTTTTACAAAAAGCAGGTTTCATGGAATAAGACCGCATGGTGTATCCACAACTCGGCATCCCTCAGGAGATGAAACTCGGGGTTGTGTCTCCTCTCACGACTCTATTGTTTACTCTGATCGGTTCCAGATGTGAAAACATCAGGCTGCCAAACGCAGGAACTCATTTGATTTGCCGGAATATTTTGGGAGCAAAATTTGTTTGTGTGTGTGTGTGCGCTCTGCAAAATGAAGGCAGGCCAGGGTATCGAACAAAGTTAGTTGGTTGGCCCCTATCCTTTCAGGGAATAAGGGAGCCAGATTTCCACACAGCACCACTGCAGTAAACTCCATCTGCATGCAGCTAAAGTTGCAGCAGTCAGGATGTACAGGTTTGTAGGTTAATTGGTAAAATTGAATATGTGTCCCTGGTATGTAGAATAGAACGAGGGTATGGGGTGATCGCAGTTTGGTGTTGCGCAGTGCACCAACGGGCCTGTGTCCTGTCTTTATCCCAAAAGCCTAAAATCTATTAGTCTAAAACCTACGATTGTGTGAATTGTTGAAGAGAGGCACAAAACGCTGGAGTAACTCAACGGGACAGGCAGCATCTCTGGAGAGAAGGAATGGGTGACGTTTTGGGTCGAGACCCTTCTCCAAACATTACTGTGTGGAGCAGGTTCTTTATACTTTAGAGACACAGGCCCTTCGGCCCACCGAGTCTGCATCGACCACCGATCCCCATATACTAGCACTATCCTGCACACTAGGGTCAATTTACAATTTTACAGAGGCCAATTAACCTATGACCTGTACGTCATTGAGGGAACCGGAGCACCCGGAAAAAACTCACGCAGATCATGGGGAGAGCGTACAAACTCTGCACAGACAGCACTCGTAGTCAGGATCAAAACGGGGTCTCTGGTGCTGTGAGGCAGTAACTCTACCGCTACTCCACCGTACCGCTCTTTTTTAATGAATGCACCTCCTATAAGTCTTCTCTATGGTTGGAAGGTCATTATCTGTGATATCTACCACTCTCTTACATGCAGACACAAAAATCTGGAGTAACTCAACTCAGTTCTTCATCTGAAGAAGGGTCTCATCCCAAAACGTCACCCATTCCTTCTCTCCAGTGATGCTGCCTGTCCCGCTGAGTTACTCCAGCTATTTGTGTCTATCTTCGGTTTAAACCAGCACCTGCAGTTCCTTCTAACACACTCTCATATATATGTTTGCTGACTGGTTTTTCACTGTTTAAAAGAAGTACCTCAGGTGATTTTATATTTGTTTTAATATTTAGAAATGTTGATATAATTGTTTGTTTCATTGCAACAGATGTTTTAATTTTTTTTTCAGAGTCAGAGACATTTATAGCTATTTAAGATTTCGACAGCTGGTAAAGCTTGGGGGAGACGTTCATCATATATTTGAGAGGTTTAATGGGTGGGGCTTGTCCTGGCACAGTCAGGCACCTCAGTTACATCACATGAGGCTCCACTGTATGCCAGGACCTCAGTGGCTCTCCTGCTGACAATGCCCCTATGGTAGTGTTTAGCTTAGTTTAGAGATACAGCACGGAAACAGGCCCTTCGGCCCAGCGAGTCCGCGCCGATCACTGATCCCCGCATACTAACATTATGCTACACACATCAGGGACAACTTACAATTATGCCAAGCCAATTAACCTACAAACCTGTACGTCTTTGGAGTGTGGGAGGAAACCGAAGTTCTTGGTGAAAACACACACAGGTCACGGGGAGAACTGGCGCTGGAAGGCAGCAACTCTACCGCTGCGCCACCGTGCTGCCCCAAACTGGTTTGTTGTTGTGGTGTGTGTCGAGCTGAAGTGTAAATCTTTATTTGCGTGCTATCCAGTCAAATGGATGCAAACAAGGGACACATGTTCAGAAGTGGATTTGAGTTAATTATCGTGTTGCACAGGGAGCCAAATGCAACGGAATTTCGTTTCGAACTGCATATATTGATGTATTTCTAAATGACAATAAAGTTTGTTTGACTTTGACTTTTCACTTGAGTTGGGATCTCAAGTCACACAGAAGATCTAGATTGCCAAACTTGCCAGGTTTTTCCATTTTGTGTCTACCCCCCAGGTAGACACAAAATGCTGGAGTAACTCAGCGGGACAAGCAGCAACTGTGGAGAGAAGGAATGGGTGACGTTTCGGGTCGAGACCCTTCTTCAGACAGACTGTCCCACCCCCACCTCTCTCCCCTCTACTACAATCAGTTTGAAGAAGGGTCTCGACCTGAAGTGTCGCCTCTTCATTGCACAATTGCTGCTCACCATCTCTGAAGGAAACAAAAAGGTGATGTTTCAGATTGGAACCCACTTCTGACAAATAAAATACCATTGAACCATGGAAGGGGGGGGGAGGGGAAGTGGTTTGGGGGTGGGGGGATGTGGGGGAGGGGGTAGAGATAAAAGTAAAATGAGATTTAATTTAATATAGTTTAGAGTATCAACATGCAGGCCCTTCAGCCTGCTGAGTGTGTGCTCACATGTACACTAGTGATATTCTACACTTTACAGACGGTAATTAAGCGACAGACCCGCACGTCTTTGGAGTGTGGGAGGAAACCGGAGAACGCAGAGAAAACCCACGCAGGTCACGGGGAGAACGTGCAGACTCCCTACAGACAGCACCCGCAGTCAGGATCGAACCCGGGTCTCCGGCGCTCTGCGGCAGCAACTCTACCGATGCGCCACCGTGTACTTTGTTCAACTATTTCAGTTCTTCCACTAAAGGAGCCTCAGCCGCGGACTGTGGTGTCAGTCGAGGTTTTGTGTTCAACGAGCCAAGTGGTTCTAGCTGGAAAGCACCAGCCTTTCACACAGAGAGCGAGAGAGAGAGATGGAGACTGTAAACAACGTTTCTGCATGACTTCGATAATTCCATAACTAATATATCACATGTTGGAAAAATCCATCTTTAACATCATCCCAGCTGTCCTGTGACCATTTTAGCACAATGAGTTCTCTGATGTAATGTACTATACATGTGCCTTTGTTGGAGATGAGGATAGAGGGCACATTTGCTGCAGTTTTCTGACTGATGTTCTGATAAAACCTCTGATCATCTGTCCAGTGCCTAAGGAGGTCCTAATAGACACCAGTGTGTTTTACATGCTTACAGCATTGCCTTCCCATTTCATTGCTGCAGCATCAAAAACAATTGATATTCATCATCATCACTGATGCAACTGACCCGAAACGTCACCCATTCCTTCTCTCCAGAGATGCTGCCTGTTCCGCTGAGTTACTCCAGAATCTTGAGTCTATCTTCAACAAAAACACAATTGCACTATTAGACTTTAGACTTTTGAGATACAGAGTGGAAACAGGCCCTTTGGACCACCGAGTACGCACTGACCAATGATCACCCCATACCCTCATTCTATCTGAAGAAGGCTTTCGGCCCGAAACGTTGCCTATTTCCTTCGCTCCATAGATGCTGCCGCACCCGCTGAGTTTCTCCAGCATTTTTGTCTACCTTCGATTTTCCAGCATCTGCAGTTCCTTCTTGAACCCTAGTTCTATCCTACACACCAGGGACAAATTTTCAATTTTACCAAAGTCAATTAACCTAAAGTCTCTGGAATTCTCTGCCACAGAAGGTCATTGAGGCCAGTTCATTGGCTATATTCAAGAGGGAGTTGGATGTGGCTCTTGTAGCTAAAGGGATCAGGGGGTATGGAGAGAAGACTGGTCCGGGATACTGAGTTGGATGATCAGCCATGATCATATTGAATGGCGGTGCAGGCTCGAAGGGCCGAATGGCCTACTCCTGCACCTATTTTTCTATGTTCTATGTTTCTACAAACCTGTACATCTTTGGAGTGTGGGAGCACCCTGAGAAAACCCACATGGTCACAAGGAGAACGTACAAACTCTGCACTGACAGCACCCGTAGTCAGGATCGAACCTGGGTCTCTGGCGCTGTGTGGCAGTAGCTCTACCGCTGTGCCGCCATATTAGGAGTGTAAGGTCACACCAAATAGTTTGCAATGTCTCTAAGGGAACTGCAGTGGGAAAAAGAAAAATAGTCAGCAAGATGATCACCTGCTAAGAGAACAGTAAAATGAAAAGGAGCTTTTATTTGGACCCATAAAACAACTCTTTTGAAAAGGATCTCATATGATTTTTGGCCAAGTTCTGGCACATTCCTTAAAGCGTTTGAAAATATGTTTTTTCAATTGGGATGTGGCATGTTTGATAGTCGAATACTGAAAGGCGGTAAAGTGGATGCGGAGAGGATGTTTCCACTAGTGGGAGAGTCTAGGACCAGATGTCATGGCCTCAGAATAAAAGGATGTCCCTTTAGGAAGGAGATGAGGAGGAATTTATTTAGTCTGAGGGTGGTGAATCTGTGGAATTCTTTGCCACAGACGGCGGTGGAGGCCAAGTCAATGCATATTTTAACGGTGGTGTTTGATATGTTCTTGTTTATTGCGGGTGCCAGGGGTTAAGGGGAGAAGGCAGGAGAATGGGGTTGAGAGGGAAAGATAGATCAGCCATGATTGAATGGCAGAGTAGACTTGATGGGCCGAATGGCCTATTCCTGCTCCTAGATTTTATGAACTTATGACCTTAGCAATAGGGCTGAACCCCTTTGGATCAGAAACATGTTCATCTTCATTAAATTCTTCTTCATAAAACAAGTGAAATAAATGAGGTGAAGATTTTAGACGTGTCAGAGTCTGTATAACTCGTTCTCACCCAGCCCACAGCTAACAATGGCCTGTTTCCTTTATCATCGTTACTTTTTTTGCATATCTTTCATTCATTTGTTCAATGTCTCTCTACATCATCGTCTATATCTCCCGTTTCCCTCTCCCCTGACTCTCAGTCTGAAGAAGGGTCTCGACCCGAAACATCACCCATTCCTTTTCTCCGGAGATGCGGACTGAACCCTTGCGTTACTCCAGCTTTTTGTGACTACCTTCGGTTTAAACCAGCATCTGCAGTTCCTTCCTACACATTTCAGACATGGGTTCAGATTGGTAATGTTGACTTGAATGCACCATGTGCAGTGGAGAGAAACAGGAAGCAAAAGGCCTGCATCCTTTAACTGTGAAAGGTCATGTTTTTACAGCGCTATAAATGGCTTCACTGATAACATTCTGAAGTCAAAAAGGGGGGGAGGGATCTGGACTTACATTGGGGAGGGTTAACTGGAAGGGTGCAGCAACTCTGACTGTGGTCCCCCTCAGCTGGAGATCGAGGAACAAATATACAAGATAGCTGGCAGCAAAACAACACTGAGCAGATATTACTGAAGAAATTCACTCTGCTGTGACATTTTGCCTTTTCTTTGCAGTTTCGATCTGGAGGCTTTTTACCACCATTAGATTTTTAATGAACAAATAAACAGTGAACCCAGATGTGAGGAAACGTAGAAACATAGAAAATAGGTGCAGGAGGAGGCCATTTGGCCCTTCAAACCAGCACCGCCATTCATTGCGTCCATGGCTGGAGTGTAATTCACCCAATGCATGGGGCTCAACACTGAGGCCACGGCTCAGGATCTGGGTGGAGAGAGACCTCCCTTGAAGACAATGGACATCCCACCACAGACTACGTGTGGGTCATGCCGAGAGTCTGCCTGCTCCACCAATGGAAGATGTTTGGTGAATGGGGTCAGGAGAGTAAGGAGGGCCGTCGGGAAGCGAGGAAGGCTATCAGAGATATACTCAGTGCTAGTGTGTGCATCCGCCGCATGAGCATACATGTATGCTTACACATGTACACACACACATACATGTACACACACGCACATACACACACACATACACACACATGTACACAAACATGTAGACACACATACATGTACACACACGCACACACACACATGTACACACACACATACATGTACACACATGCACATACACACATGTACACACATGTACACAAACATGTACACACACATACATGTACACACACGCGCACACACACACACACATTTACACACACACATACATGTACACATGCACATACACACACATGTACACACACATGCACACAAACATGTATACACATACACATACACACACGTACACACACACACACATGTACACACACACATGTACACACACACATGTACACACACATGTACAGACACACGTACACACACATGTACACACACACACATACATGTACAAACATACATGTACACACATACACATACACACACACACACATGTACACACACACGTACACACACATACATGTACACACACACACACGGCACCACAGTTTTCAGCAGCCTAACATGCCAGGCAATGTCTAAGGTTGAGTGTGAGACTACCACCCCCCCTTCAGTCACACAATACTCCAGTTTTCAAAATGTTAAAACTCCTGCAGAAGTGATTTCCAGTCTTCAACTTCTAAAATTGAGCCATCCATTTAGGCAACAAAATAATATTTACCTAGAAGTCTGATTTCTGTTTATCGGGCGATTTCTGTTTGCTCCCGACACCTGTGGAATCCGCATCATCTTTTCCCTACAAAAGCTACACGGAACATTTTGGTTTCGAATTTTGACGGTGAAATGACTTTGACATTTAAGTGAATTTTGACATTTAAGAAACTTTGACATTTGAGCAAATTTCGCAGTGTGTCAGCTGTTGTTCTGTACCATGAGATACACTTTATCCCAGTGAAATAAAAGCAAACGTACAAATGACGGTGAGGCATTGATTGCCGTTTCTCTGCGCTTCTCCTGTGCCTGACTGCCTCCTCGTTACAGCCTCAACGTTGACTTTCTAGCTGTATCTCCAGTCTGACTTTCCCACAATTTTCCATTATTTCTTTGTTTGTGGATGGAAGGTTATCCTTCCTCTCTTTTTCTGAAGGTTTGTGCCTCAAAAATAGGAATTCCATTCTTGGCCTTGGCACCCATTCCTTGTGTATGCGGTGGCGCAGCGGTAGAGTTGCTGCCTCACGGCGCCGGTGACCCGGGTTCGATCCTGACTATGGGCGCTGTCTGTGCGGAGTTTGTGCGTTCTCCCCGTGACCTGCGTGAGTTTTTTCTGGGTGTTCCCGTTTCCTCCCACACTCCAAAGACGTACAGGTTTGCAGGTTTATTGGCTTGGTGTCAATGTAAAATTGTCCCTAGTGTGTGTGGGATAGTATTGATGGTTGGTGCAGACTCGGTATTGGTGACATTTGGACTACCCTTGATTGGACTTTGCTGGCTTTACCTTGCTCTAAATGTTATTCCCTTATCACGTATCTGTACACTGTAAATGGCTCGACTGTAATCATGTATTGTCTTTCTGCTGATGGGATCGCTTGTAACAAAAGCTTTTCACTGTACATCAGTACATGTGACAATATACTAACCTGAACTGCACAGACTAATCTCCGACGGTGGCAAGCATTTAAAGCATCCTTTGACTTAATAACGTGTATCAGTGCACTAACCACCCCAACAAAGACTAATCCAGCATCAGCACATCCTTCTCAGATATGGGGCAGAAGAGCCTGTTTCCACACCATCTCCAAACTAAACCCAACCCTAATCTAACATAAACAGCTGATTGCCACCGTCTACCTCCAGCAAAACTATGGACTAGTTTCTTCCACTGTTTTTTGAAAGTGTTCTTTTTTTGCAGACTTCCTTCTTTTGGAATTTTACATGTAATTCATATATAACTTGTTTGTGTGCCTAAAATGAGAAGAATCGAATATAGGAGCAAAGAGGTCCTTCTGCAGTTGTACAGAGCCCTAGTGAGACCACACCTGGAGTATTGTGTGCAGTTTTGGTCCCCTAATTTGAGGAAGGACATTCTTGCTATTGAGGGAGCGCAGCGTAGGTTTACAAGGCTAATTCCCGGGATGGCGGGACTGTCATATGCTGAGAGAATGGAGCGGCTGGGCTTAGAGGAGTTTAGAAGGATGAGAGGGGATCTCATTGAAACATATAAGATTGGTAAGGGCTTGGACACGCTATAGGCAGGAAACATGTTCCTGATGTTGGGGAAGTCCAGAACCAGGGGCCACAGTTTAAGAATAATGGGTAAGCTATTTAGAACGGAGACGAGGAAACACTTTTTCTCACAGAGAGTGGTGAGTCTGTGGAATTCTCTGCCTCAGAGGGCCGTGGTGGCAGGTTGTCTGGATGCTTTATAACCATATAACCATATAACAATTACAGCACGGAAACAGGCCTTCTCGGCCCTTCCAGTCCGTGCCGACCATTCATTTTCCCCTAGTCCCATCTACCTGCACTCAGACCATACTCCTCCATTCCCTTCCCGTCCATATACCTATCCACTTTACTTTTAAATGTTAAAATTGCTCCTGCCTCCACCACTTCTGCAGGAAGATCATTCCACACAGCCACCACTCTCTGAGTAAAGAAGTTCCCCCTCATGTTACCCCTAAACTTCTGTCCCTTAATTCTCATGTCATGCCCTCTTGTTTGAATCTTTCCTACCCTCAATGGGAAAAGCTTATCCACGTCAACTCTGTCTATCCTTTTCATCATTTTAAAGACCTCAATTAAGTCCCCCCTTAACCTTCTGCGCTCCAAAGAATAAAGACCTAACTTGTTCAACCTTTCTCTGTAACTTAGTTGCTGGAACCCAGGCAACATTCTAGTAAATCTCCTCTGTACTCTCTCTATTTTGTTGACATCCTTCCTATAATTAGGCGACCAAAATTGTACACCATACTCCAGAATTGGTCTTACCAATGCCTTGTACAATTTTAACATTACTTCCCTACTCCTATATTCAATGCTCTGATTTATAAAGGCCAGCACACCAAAAGCTTTCTTTACCACCCTATCTACATGCGATTCCACCTTCAGGGAACTATGCACAGTTATTCCTAGATGCCTCTGTTCCACAGCATTTCTCAATTCCCTACCCTATCAAGAGAGAGCTAGATAGGGCTCTTAAAAATAGTAGAGTCAGGGGATATGGGGAGAAGGCAGGAACGGGGGTACTGATTGTGGATGATCAGCCATGATTGCATTGAATGGCAGTTGGCTCGAAGGGCCGAATGGCCTACTCCTGCATCTATTGTCTATTGTCTATAATGCTGAAGCAAGATTTGTCATCGACCACAGTGAACTCATGCCTGTGACAATTGACGCAACTTGCATATAAACTGGATACTTTCCCAGGCTTCTTACGCCCAGGGATATTGGAGCTAACTCCCGTCTCTAGGGTGGTTGAAACAAAGGATAGCATGGGATAGAGATCAGACTGAAGAAGGGTCCCAACCTGAAACGTCACCCATCCCTTTTCCCCAGAGATGCTACCTGACTCGCTCAGTTACTCCAGCACTTTGTAAGTAAGATTATTGGCCAAGTATTCACATACAAGGAATTTGCCTTGGTGCTCCGCCCACATGTAACAACATGACATACAGTGACAGTTACGAATGACTAAACACTAAACATTAATAATAATAAAACATTAATGATAAAACACCATTGATCAAGCATGTGAACCAACAAAATGTGTCTGTCTTTTGTATAAAGCAGCCACAGCAGTTCTTGATTTCGACAGCTTTGAACTTTCTTGATCTGCTGGAGATGTGAGTGACAAGATGAGGGCAACATGTATAACCAAAATGTCCAGAGGACACCATGCAGACACTCTGATGTGTGCTGCCTTGAAGAGCGATCGACACAGTTTCAAATTAGAACTGAATAGAACAGAGGACAGACACAAGATGCTGGAGTGACTCAGCGGGACAGGCAGCATCTCTGGATAGCGGAAATGGGTGATGTCTCGGGTCGAGTCCCTCCTTCATACATGGAACAAAGAACAACGCAGGAACCAGCCTTTCTGCCCATAATGTCTGTGCCAAACATGATGCCAAGTTTCAATTTTAATTCAGAGATACAGTGCGGAAACAGGCCCTTCGGCCCACCAGGACCGTGCTGACCAGGGACACACACTTGGGACAATTTTTACATTTACCAAGCCAATTAACCTACAAACATGTATATCGTTGGAGTGTGAGAGGAAACCAAAGATCTCTGAGAAAACCCACGCAGGTCACGGGGAGATCGTACAAACTCCGTACAGACAAGCGCCCGTAGTTGGGATCGAACCCGCGTCTCCGGCGCTGCATTCGTTGGAAGGCAGCAACTCTACCGCTGTGCCACGTTAAACTAATCTCTTCTGCCTGCACGTGATCCATATCTCTCCATTCCCTGCATATCCATCTGCCTATCCATAAGCCTCTCAAATGTCACTGTCTTATCTGCCTCCACCATTACCCCTGGCAATGCATTCTAGGCATCCACTACTGTCCACTACTGTGTATAAAACCAGCTCCCACATATCTCTTTTAAACCTTCCTTCTCTGACCTTAAAGCTGTGTTCTCTCGTCTTTGACATTTCCACGCTGGGATAAAGGTCCTGACTCTCTATCCTATCCACCACTCATACAATGTTACAGTTACAGCATAGAAACAGGCTCTTCAGACCAACTTGTCCATGCCGATCGAAGATAGACACCAAAAGCTGGAGTAACTCAGCGGGTCAGGTGACGTGTTGGGTCGAAACGCTTCATCACACCGATCAATATACCCCATTACCTGTCCATGTTTGGTCCATATGCCTCCAATGCGTTCCTATCCATGTACCTGGTTCAACTACCTCCTCTGGCAGCTCGTTCCATAAACCCACCACCCTGTGTGTGAAAACATTCATACACATCTACCAGGTCGCCCTTCAACATCCAATGTTCCAGGGGAGACAATCCCTAGTTTGGCCAATCCCTCCTTCCAGCAAATACTCTGGGCAACATCACAGTGAATCGGTTCTTCTCCAAAGCCGCTACATTTAGAGATGTACAGATACAGTGCGGAAAAAGGCCCTTCGGCCCACCGAGTCAGCGCCAACCAGCGATCCCCGCATATTTATGGGCCTGGCCCAGTTAGACGTTTTTTGGGGCAACTACAGTGCAAAATTTTCAATATGTTGAAAAATATTCAGCGTCAGTGGCGACAATTTTTGTTGTCGTTGTTGCTGTCGTAGATTGACGCCAGGTGTTGAAGGTGAACCATTAAAACTAGTCCCTGGCAGTCGCCTAACATTACCCCACACACACTGGGGACAATTTACAATTATACCAAGCCAATTAACCCACAAACCTGTACGTCTTTGGAATGTGGGAGGAAACCAAAGTTTTCGGAGAAAATCCATGCGGTCACGCGGAGAACGTACAAACTCCGTACAGACAGCACCCGTGGTCGGGATCAAACCCGGATCTCCGGCGCGGCAAGTGCTGTAAGGCAGCAACTCTACCGCTGCGCCACCGTGACCGCCTTTGATTTATCCTTCCATTTATTTTATTTTATTTTATTTGACTTTTTTTAACTTAGCTTTTTTATCTATTTAGATGAATAAATAAGATAAAGGAATAATGAAATAAATAAATCCGCATAAAGCTGGCCTTCAAAGTGTATAAGCTCTTTGCAAACCAAGAAGACCAAGTGCCCGTGTGTACATGGTGATTTATTTTCAAATGGATACCACATGATCAGTTCTTTGTATCTCTCCTCGACTCACTCACTCTCCCGCAAACTCCATATAATGTCTGATCAAACTACTTCCAAAATACCCTTTTGTAGTTCTCTCCCATTCCCCAAGCCATGGCAAGCAAGTTCTAAAACATTGGGTCTACTTTGCATTCAATTAGACTTTAGGCTACATGTTATTTATAACATACTTTGCAGCTTCCCAGAAATTCATGGACATCAAAGTTGCCTCGTATATTTGTCTGTATTTTTCTCCCATGCATGATGCCGCGACTTTAATGAACACAGAGGTTGATTGTATCCAAGTTCCTCCCTGGAATGAACTGGTGTACTGCTAGGCTGAGCATAGCCACCCTCCCTGGAGACAGACCATTTGCTGCCTGGTCGCCACTTTGCGTTTGTCAACACCTCTGCCCGGTGTGTCCATGCGTTTCTCAGGCCATTCGCGATCACGGTTCTATTCCCGGCTTATCCAGATTTTCACCCGAGTTAAGGTTGAACAAGTTAGGTCTTTATTCTTTGGAGCGCAGAAGGTTAAGGGGGGACTTGATTGAGGTCTTTAAAATGATGAAAGGGATAGACAGAGTTCACATGGATAAGCTTTTCCCATTGAGGGTAGGGAAGATTCAAACAAGAGGGCATGACATGAGAATTAAGGGTCAGAAGTTTAGGGGTAACATGAGGGGGAACTTCTTTACTCAGAGAGTGGTGGCTGTGTGGAATGATCTTCCTGCAGAAGTGGTGGAGGCAGGATCGATTTTAACATTTAAAAGTAAAGTGGATAGGTATATGGACGGGAAGGGAATGGAGGGGTATGGTCTGAGTGCAGGTAGATGGGACTAGGGGAAAATAAATGGTCGGCACGGACTGGAAGGGCCGAGAAGGCCTGTTTCCGTGCTGTAATTGTTATATGGTTATATGGTTAAGGCGGAGATTGACAGGTTCCTGAATAGTGAAAGGCTTGGATTGAGTGGATGTGGAGAGGATGTTTCCACTAGTGGGAGAGTCTAGGACCAGAGGGCACAGCCTCAGAATAAAAGGACGTTCCTTTAGGAAGGGATTGAGGAGGGTGGGGAATCTGTGGAATTCTTTGCCACAGAAGGCTGGGGAGGCCAGAGAAAGATAGATTCGTGATTAGTACAGGTGTCAGGGGTTATGGGAAGAGGGCAGGAGAATGAGGTTGAGAGGGAGAGATAGATCAGCCACGATTGAATGGTGGAGTAGACTTGATGGGCTGAGTGGCCTAATTTTGCTCCTATCACTTATGAACACGATTTGAACTAGTCCGGCAAACTCTGCACAAACAAGCACCTGAAGTCAGGATCGAACCCGGGTCTCTGGCGCTGTGAGGCAGTAGCTCGACCGCTGCACCACCGTGCCTGCTTGGGGTCAGGTGCCATTTCTGGTGGAGATGCATCTTCAGTAGTCTGCAGAAGGGTCCCGATGTGACCTTCCCTTGCCCACCCGGCTGCAGTGAACAGCTGGCTGCACACCTGTACCACTCTCTCTGAGACTGTAGGTAATGGTTACCTGTGTTCACCCCACCAGTGGCACTTCCTTCCCCAGCGGAAGCAATGGCCAAAGATTCTGCCCGCTCCCCCCCCCCCCCCCATCAGACAGGACAGGTCCAGCACCAGGAAGCCAGAGAATCAAGGGCCGCACACCCAACTCATTCTCACAGCAACAGAGAGAGGGAGGAACATTCAGGCACGGCCTTAGACCTAATAATAAACCCCCCATGAAAAGAATGAAGAATATTATTTACGAGGTTCTGGAGTGTTTAGAACACTTGGTTGAGAATGAACGGGAATTCCTCACAAACTAAGCGATAAGTAACAACCGGAGAGCTTTTATCTCCCATTGTTGTATGTCCTATTTTTTTATTTAAAGGAATGCACTGCCATCCACAAGGAAGGAAATCAGACCTTGGAGATGTGTCGTTTGTTCAGATTCAGATGCGTTTTGTGTCATATTGGCCAGGATACAATCTGTTTCTTCCCCTTTGCTCTACCTATTGTTCTTGAGATTAAACTGACTGTATCTATGTGTGGGATACCTGACTTGACAACGTTTTTCATGTGACAATAATAAGCCTAAGATTCTTTAGTCTTTACATTAGTTTGGAGATACAACAAGGAAGCAGGACCTTCGGCCCAATGAGTCCGTGCCGACCAACATTGCCCCACACAGGAGGGACAATTTACAATTTTTATTTACTGAAGCCAATTAACCTGCACACCTGTTTTTCTTTGGAGTGTGGGAGGAAACCAAAGCCCCAGGAGAAAACCCACGCAGGTCACTGGGAGAGCGTACACACTCCGTACAGACAGCACCCGTGGTGAGGATCGAACCCGTGTCTCTGGCGCTGTGAGGCAGCAACTCTACCGAATCCTTCTAAAGTCAATGATTAAGCACTGAAGATGGGGACGAATGCATGAATAACATGAAAGTTGGGATGACCAAGTCATACTTTAAAATCTGAACTTCCTTCTATGACAAAGTGTATTTCACTGGAGCCCAGGCCACATCCACTATGAGATCTGAAGTGAATGTGTGCACATTCAGCTGCGGTATATAGATAGAAGCTGGAAAACATTGCAGCCACTTGGGAGTTTCCTGGACTGTTTTATCCGTCCCCGGCATTTGTTTGGAATGCCAGAATAACAGGCCAACATTCCATGCGGAAACCTACATTACATGATCTCTGCTTTCCGATTGGAATTATCTCCATGGAAAACAGAAATGCAAGTATTAAGTCTTACGAGGAAACTGATTTTTTTTTTTACATTGGGAAAAATCTCTTCAGATGGTCGGCACTGTTGAATAACTGTGTGAAAGGGGAACACTGAAAGCACCAGATTAAATGAAACACAAAGGGCTGGAGTAACTCAGCAGGTCAGGCAGCATCTCTGGAGGTCTTGGACAGGTGACATATTGGATCGGGATCCTTCTTCAGACCGATTGTAGAAGGAGGGAGAAAGTTGAATGAGAAATGAGGTGGGACTAAGCCTGACAAGTGATAGGTAGATACAGGCGTGGGAGGCTGGATTGGTAGGTGGGTGGACAAAGACGAGATGAACAGGAGACAAAAGAATGTCCGAAACCTTGAGGAATTGATTGGATGTCTGCAAGTTGCATTTTACAAAATTAGTAAATTCGCAATGATGTTTGCTCAGGAAAGGCCACTTTATCTTTGACTGTCTGTACATCTGAAATTTCATAAATTCATGTTATAGGAACAGAATTAGGCCATTCAAGTCTACTCTGCCATTCAATCATGGCTGATCTATCTTTCCCTCTCAATCCCATTTCCTTCTCCCCATAACCTCTGACACCCGTACTAATCAAGAATGTATCTATCTCTGTCTTAAAAATATCCACTGACTTGGCCTCCATTGTCAAATATCCATTGTTGGCCAAGTTGAAGGGGGGGGGGGGTGGGGTGTCCATCTTCAGAATAGTGGGCTGAAGATGTTTCCATGCTCCATCTCTGAACTAAACTTAAATGGTTAAATGTTACAACACATTGCTTTATAATTTGAAAATGGTCTCATGACTGTTCACTTCAGGAGTAAAACTAATCAAATTAAACAATCTGGTGCTGCTTTTTTTCTGAAAATTGGGATTGTCAAACTCTCAGAGGGAGTGGGGGGTTACACAAAAAGCTGGAGAAACTCAGCGGGTGCAGCAGCATCTAAGGAGCGAAGGAGATAGGCGACGTTTCGGGTCGAGACCCTTCTTCAGACACTGTTTGGGGAGAAGTGGATTGGTAGAGTTCCCAGTTGACTTCATTGTTTCAGAGCCTGAAGGAGAGAGGTGTGGCCGTTTATGCCAGGAACGCATGGTCCTGCAGCAGCAGTAAAGATCGCACGATGATTAAGGAAGAGGAAAATCATTGGCAACATCTTTCTTCATTTGGAAGTTAAAGATTCCAATCCTGCCTGAGAGATTGGAGCTGAGGGGTCTAAGCTGACGGTCTGCGGTTGTTCTACTGTTGTGCGTGCCCTTTTACACGAGTAGTAAGAGGGGCTGGGCAATGCGCCGATAATGGACCTACCGTGGGTTAGGGGTGGGGGAGGGGAACAAGGGAGGACCCGGCATGGAGGGACCACCATGAGGGGGGAGACAGGAGGGGGTTGGGGGGAACAGAGAACGGAGGAGGACATGCGTGGAGGAACCGCCATGAGGAGAGGGAGAGAACAAAGGAGGACCTTGCCCTATGACGGTGCCCTTTGAGTGACGACTATTTGCATACCGTGTGTACGTAAAGCAAGAAATATCACTGTGACTTGTCACATGTGACAATAAAGTATTTATTTATTCATTCATTATTGCTCAATCAACCCACAGAAACAGACTATCCGATCATTATTACGTTGCAGTTTCTGTGAGCTTGCAATTGCAATTTGCAATTTGTTACCTGCAATACACTGCAGGAGTTGCATCTCTGCAGCTCCTGATGCACTCCTGTAGTGAACCCACTACAATATAGAATAATGATGCACTCGTGCTGTGAATCATAAGAGATAGGAGTAGAATTAAACCATTCGGCCCATCAAGTCCACTCCACCATTCAATCATGACTGATCTGTCTCTCCCTCCTGCCTCCTCGCCATAACATCTGACACCCATACTAATCAGGGCTGGACAGGTGCTATAGACCTGCACGCGAGGTAGACACTCCCACCCCCACGAGTCTCGGGCAGATGGGACTCGTCAGCCTGGGAAGGCAGTCCATCTAGGAGAGGGAAAACTCTGATTTAAAACCTCCACTGCCTTGTGGCCATATCCAGTCATGGAAAAGGCTCCAGGAGGAAACCTCAAGAAAATCCGGAGTCGGAGCCCCTAAGGCAGTTCATCGTTGTCTACAACCTCGCTCTGGCAGCTCCTGCGACGGCGTTGGTGCCAAACTGTAACGGCCCTGCTGTTCCTTTGGATCGATCAGCGACGTGGAGAGGGGGGGACGTGCTGCATGGGCAACAGCCTGTCCTCCATATGACATCGCCCAGGCTTGCATCCGACCACACATCACCTGCAAACTGGGATGCATCACCCATGGTCAGTCATGACCGAGGGGGGCCTACTGGTACTAATCAGGAATCTATCTCTCTCTGCCATAAATATATCCACTGACATTGCCTCCACAGCCGTCTGTGGCAAAGAATTCCACAGATTCACCACCCTCTGGCTAAAGAAATTCTTCCTCATCTCCTTCCTAAAAGAGCATCCTTTAATTCTAAGGCTAAGACCTCTGGTCCTAAATGACACCAGAGTTCCTGTGTCCGCTGCCCTCTCCAGGAGCCCATCATGTATCGTCTTTCTGCAACAAAAGCTTTCCACAGTATCTTGGCACACGTGACAATTAACTAAACTGAACCCATCCTGACAAATCAGTCTCTTGGGATGGAAAATGTCCTTTTCAGACCTCCAGTTCCTCCCCCCCACCCCCAACTACTTTCAGACCTAATCTGAGCAAGAGACTCTGTACGTCTATCCGATCTATTCCCCTTTGGGCGGCACGATGGCGCAGCGGTAGAGTTGCTGCCTTACAGCGCTTTCAGCGCCAGAGACCCGGGTTCGATCCCGACGACGGAGTTTGTACGTTCTCCCCGTGACCGCGTGGGTTTTCTCCGGGATCTTCGGTCTCCTCCCACCCTCCAAGGATGTACAGGTTTGTAGGTTAATTGGCTTGGAATAAATATAAATTGCCCATAGTGTATGTAGGATAGCGTTAATGTGCGGGATTGCTGATCTGTGCAGTCTCGGAGGGCCGAGGGGCCTGTTTCCGCGCTGCATCTCTAAACTAAATACGCAGGATTTAGTACACCTCTATAGGATCGCCCTTCATCCTCCACAGTTCTCTCAGTTTAAAGTAACCTTTCATTGGAGAGGATACTAATGGGTGACAAGACAGAGGCCTGTGAGATTATGAGAGAGTTTGATAGTGTATTTATAGCTCCGAAATGTGATGTGATCATTTGAAATCAGAAACCTACTGTGAAGATCAAATGTCCCCCTCTGCAGCGTTTAATAACTCTCGCTCTGGGCACAGCCTGGTCTGGCTTGGAACAAGGGCGCCTCTCTCTTGTTGGGCGGAGAGGGCCAGTCTGCACTGTAACATCTTCACAAAGCGACCTATAAACTTCCCAACACATCTCGGAACAAGACCATCTCTCACTCTGAGCCCAGGCACACAGAGGGCAGCAGCGGTAGAGTTGCTGCCTCACAGCGCCGGAGACCAGAGTTCTATCCCAACTACGGGTGCTGTCTGTACGGAGTTTGTACGTTCTCCCCGTGACCGCGTGGGTTTCCTCCGAGATCTTCGGTTTCCTCCCACACTCCAAAGACGTACAGGTTTGTAGGTTAATTGGCTTGGTGTAAATGTGAATAGAGTGTGTAGGACAATGGTAGTGTGGATAATGGTAGGATCGCTGGTCGGCACGGACTCGGTGGGCCGAAGGGCCCGTTTCCGCGCTGTATCTCTAAACTGAACTGAGACCAGAACACCTTCACACTCATTGAAAATCAATTAAGTTAGTTTTCTTTATTGTTGTCGTGTACTGAGGTACCGTGATCTGCTTTTTGTTGCGTGCTACCCAGTCAAGCCATTCACAGTGCACAGATACAGAATAAATGGTATATAATTCAGAGTAAGATTAAGTCCAGTAAAGTTCGATTAAAGATAGAAACATAGAAACATAGAAAATAGGTGCAGGAGGAGGCCATTTGGCCCTTCGAGCCAGCACCGCCATTCATTGTGATCATGACTGATCGTCCCCAATCAATAACCCGTGCCTGCCTTCTCCCCATATCCCTTGACTCCACTAGCCCCTAGAGCTCTATCTAACTCTCTCTTAAATCCATCCAGTGAATTGGCCTCCACTGCCCTCTGTGGCAGGGAATTCCACAAATTCACAACTCTCTGGGTGAAAACTTTTTTTCTCACCTCAGTCTTAAATGGCCTCCCCTTTATTCTAAGACTGTGGGCCCTGGTTCTGGACTCGCCCAACATTGGGAACATTTTTCCTGCATCTAGCTTGTCCAGTCATTTTATAATTTTATATGTTTCTATAAGATCCCCCTCATCCTTCTAAACTTCAGTGAATACAAGCCTAGTCTTTTCAATTTTCCTCATATGACAGTCCGCACATCCCAGGGATTAATCTCGTGAACCTACGCAGCACTGCCTCAATTACAAGGATGTCCTTCCTCAGATAGTTTGCAGATCTCCAATAGGGTAGATGAGAGGTCAGGACCACTCTCTAGTTGGTGAGAGGACGGTTCAGTTGCCTGATAACAGCTGGGAAGAAACTGCCCCTGAATCTGGAGTTGTGCATCTTCAAACATCTGTACATCTTGCCTGATGGGAGAGGGGGGAAGAGGGAGTGACCGGGGTGAGACTGGTCCTTGATGATGCTGCTGGCCTTGCCGAGGCTGCGTGAAGTGCAGATGGAGTCAATGGAAGGGAGGTCGGCTTGCACAACCCTCTGTGATTTCTTGATTCCCCGACTTGGAATGTGCTGTCCTGAAAACATGCTCTGATGCATCCCGATAAAATGCTTTCTGCACCGCATGTGTATAAGTAGTGAGAGTTGTTGGGGACATGCCAAAGTTTTCTGGTGTCTGAAATCCACATTTGTACATTACGCAGATGCAACTGAGGGAACAGGGGAACTGAAAAGCATGGATCCATCTACACTTCCTACACACGAGGGACAATTTACAATTCTTACTGAAGCTGAACCTACAAACCTTTAGGTCTATGGATCGTGGGAGGAACTGGAGCACCTGGGGTAAACCCACTCGGTCATGGGGAGAACATGCAAACTCCGTACAGACAGCACCCATAGTCAGCATCAAACCCAGGTCTCTGGCGCTGTGAGGCAGCAACCCTACCACTGCGCCAGAGCCGTGACAATTTCAAGTTGATTCACCCCGACTTATTTTGTAATCAGAATGTCTATTCTCCCGGAAATGGATTTTAAAATTGCGTCCTGCATCTAAAGGGCCTGTCCCACTTGGGCGACCAAATCCGCGAGTTCTGGCGAGTTTGCCCTCGAATCATATTCGCAGCATGGTCGACACAAGGTTGTAGGAGGTCTTCGTAACTCTCCTTCATGCTCGAGAGTGGTCTCCGCGTACTTGAGGCCTCAGCTAGGTCGCGGCGGTATTTTCAATATGTTAAAAAAATGTCCGCTAGTAAAAAAAGGTCGCCATGGAAAAAATCGATACTTTTTTTACTTTTAGGTTTAGTCGTAGTAGGTCGGCATGTTAGTCGTAGGTAGTTGAGGGTGGTCCTAGATCGTCTTCGTCATTGTCGAAGGTAGGTCGAAGGAGGTCGTCTTCACTATCCACTATTCGGTGTCCAATTTTCCCCAAGTTAGTCGAAGCTGGTCTTCAACATGGTCGAAGGGTGTCTTCAACATGACATTTTTTCAAACCCTTCTAAACTCGCCAATTAGGTTGCCCAAGTGGGACAGCCCCTTTAGTTTACACTCACAGCTAGGCACAGCTCGGGTTTCCAGTTCCCCGTTGTTACGTAAGCAAGTCAAAAAGCAATTTTTTTTTTACATTGAGACCGCCACCTATTTCCTGCAGTGGATTTGTGGCCTCCAACAAATTGAATCCCTGAGAAACAACATCTGGATCTGGGGGAGAGTGGAATCTCCCTACAAAATCAACGTTCATTTCCAGCTGGGACATGGGGAAGGAAGTTCTTTAGTCAGAGGGTGGTGAATCTGAGGAATCTGTTGCCACAGAGGCTGTGGAGGCCACAAGTCAGTGGATATTTTTAAAGCAGAGATAGATAGATTCTTGATTAGTATGGGTGTCAGGGGTTATGGGGAGTAGGGGAGTAGGGGAGTACATATGATGGGCCGAATGGCCTAATTCTGATCCTATCACTTCCGGCATCAAATTTTACACTGCATCTTCAAGTTATAACCCCTCTACCCCCTCCCCCCACTTCTCCCACCATCCCCCACCACCCCAGTCACTATCCTTCCCCCTCCTCTGTATGTTCATCACCCAAGTCCCATCTTTCCTTTCAATTTCCCCTCTTTCCTCTCCCCCTTCCACCTATATAATTCCCACCGGTTTTACATAATCCCCCCCTCTCTCCTTTTCTAATCTGACCATTTTGTCTCCTATTCACCTCCAGCCTTTGTCACCCATCTGCCAACCCTCTCACCTGTATCCACCTATCACTCGCCAGACTCTGTCCCACCCCCACCTCTCTTTTCCAGCTTCAATCCACCCCCCCTCCCCCGCTACAATCAGCCTGAAGAAGGGTCCCGACCCAAAATATGGCACCTCTCCAAGTTCTCTAGCGTTGCTGCCTGATCCACTGAGTTACTCCAGCTTTTTGTGTCTATGTTCGGCGAAGGACTTGATTTGTTGTCGGAACTATCGACAGTCACTGAGCGAAAGTGGGGCTGGTCGGACCGGGAAGAGTCACGTGTACAAGTACACAAAATAACTCTACTGCAAGAGGAAAGCCCATGTGAAGAGCAGAGGACGCAGAAACTGCAGCAACTGCCCCCAATAAAAGCAAGGAAACTTTCCCAGAAGATTCAGCGAAGGATAGCTACATTTGAACTGCCTTCCCACAATGGGTTCCAGCACCAGGAATAACTTCTCCATGGTGTCCAAGTTGGCTGGAAACATCGTCGGCAGATGCAGCTCCTATTAATCCAAAGGGTGAAAGCTGGAGATACTTTAATCACTCGGACTAATTAAACACGCAACAAACAGCTGTAGCCTGGATTAGACACATTCCACATTAAATGGAAGGGCACATTGTGTACTGCACAATGCACAGAGAGATTCATTTCCAGCAATGTCATGTAAACCTTGCTGGAAACGTTTAAAACCCAAAGTTACGATACGCCGACTTTGATGAACAACAGCCTCATTTCCTAAGAATGGCATATTTTCTAGTACAGTAGCTACTGAATGATGGAATGGAATACTGTATTGGCACATGTCACACGGCACAGTGATCGTCTTTGCCTGCGTACCCAGGGTATGCAAATAGGCTCCACATAAAGGCGGTTAACAAAGTTACAGGTTCCTGCTTTGTTCCTCCCCCACACCAGGTCTCCGTTGTCTATTGTTCTTCCCCACGCCACGACGGTTCCCCCACGTTTTCATCGATCGCCGATTGATCCGCGAGGCTTCGCTGCCCGTCGATGAAAACGCCGGCAGCGTTTGGCCCAGGCAGGCTTTGCCACCCGGCTTTTCCGCAACCTCCTGGGAAGCCTGTCGGGGCAAGTTGGGCCTACTGGCGGGTGCCAGTCCGCGGTGCGGTTGTATAATATCTATATAATATAATATACATATATAATATATATATAATATATAATATATTATAATATGTGTGTTTAAAATACATTTGGACAGGTAGGTGGGTCAGAAAAGTAGAAAGGGATATGGCAGGGCTGTCAACATTGGGTGAGAGTTGAGAGTGAGCTTTTGCATTTTTCAAACTGTGCAATCTGGTGCATACTGTAGCGAGTCTTTTAACTTACACTTGAATGCAACATTTATGCTTTAAATTGGATTAGGCATGAATAAGGTTAGGCTAAATTACATTCCTAATTACATTCCGTGGTAGAGCCAGGCTCTGATCAACAGGTGCAGCACATGAATAACCTTAGTATATTCATATATGGAAATCAGATTATAATTCATGCTGTTATGCAAATATATAGAGAAAAAAACAGAGAAACAAGGCAAGATTTGGACTTCCATCACTGTTCTGCACAAATAAACCAATCAACCTTACGCTTTGACTATAGAAACAAGACGAAAATAATGCCACATATTCAAACGTATATGGTTCAATGAAATTAAGAAAAATATGTAAAACATATATATGGCAACAGGCCCTTCAGCCCACCAAGTCCACACCGACCAGCAATCTACCATACACCAGTTCCATCCTACACGCCAGGGACAGCTTACAGAAGCCAATTAACCTACAAACCTGCACTTCTTTCGGATGTGGGAGAAACCGGAATATCCAGAGAAATCCCACGTGGTCATAGGGAGAATGTACAAATTCTGTACAGCCAGCACCCGTAGTCAGGATCAAATCTGGGTCTGTGGTGCTGTAAGGCAACAACTCTACTGCTGCACCACCGTGCCACCCCATTAAATTATTTTTTCTGTCATATAGTTATTATGGTGTCATGTCAATAAAGATGAACACATATTCTGATTTCTGCCCTTGGTTGGATAACACACATCTCCAGTCATTGTTTTATGGCTAGTTTTCAACCTCCAGTCTGAAGGTCTCGACCCGAAACATCACCTACACTTTCTCTCCCGAGATGCTGCCTGTCCTGCTGAGTTATTCCAGCTTTTAGTGTCTATCTTCAGTTTAAACTAGCATCTGCAGTTCCTTCCTACACTCTTTGTTAAGCGAAACAGGTCCTATTCTCATAATATTATTCACCTCAACTAAGTCTTTTCTTCATTTCCGTTGCTGCAGAGAATATAATCCCAGTTATAAAATCTTTCTTCAAAGTGAAAAAAAAATTTCAAGCCCTGCCAACATCTTCATCAAACCGCCCCTAGATCCTCTCCGGAGCAATTGCACCCTTTCTACAATGTGTCATAGTCTTACACTATGGAAACAGGCCCTTCATCCCAACTTGTTCATGCAGAGATCAAGATGCCCCATCTAAACTAGTCCCATTTATCCGCATTTGGCCCATATCCCTTTGAACCTTGTGTGTGAGAGAGTGTGTGTCAGTGAAGCGGCGGCAACATCCGGAGTGAGCAGAGTCTTGGCGATGCCCGGGGAGCGTTTCCCTCTCCCCCCCCCCCCCCCCCCGTCTCTGAGAAATTTGTGATCAACCTCTGAGCGTGAGAATTTTGTGAAATGCGCGAGTCTCACGCTCAATGCGTGAGAGTTGGCAGCCTTGGGTATGGGCCAAACACAGGCAATTGGTCAGCTTGGACAGGTTGGGCCGAAGGGCTGGTTTCTGTGCTCTATATCAATTGGATGAAGTAAAAGGTGAGAGAAAGGCTAAGCAAAAGGGCAGATAAATGGGATTAAAATAATGGATCACATGGAATATAAAGATGAACGTAATGACTGGACCAAAGAGTTTGTTCTCCTGATATAAATAACAGGATTGTCAACAACTATTCCACCCCTTCACCCAGCGCTTTGGAAAATCTGGTCACGGTAATATTTAGGCAGCTATTACCCTGGGTGTTATTTAAAAGAAAGTGATTCAAATTCCAAATATAACCAACAATATAATGTCGTGTGTACGTCTTCTGCTTCAGACAGGAGTGTGATGCCCAATGAGCCTTGGCTGGTACAACAGCACCGTAACTCACAACTAGGATGGCAGTGCGTGCATCTTGTCGCTGTATACAATGCCAGTCCTCACGGACTGGCATTCATGTAACAGTGCATAAGCTCTGATACAGAATCAGTAGGAAAACACATACTGGGACTGAACAGACTATAATTACAAATCCCCTCACTCTTACAGAACACATTTAAGGGCCTGTTCCACTTACGCGACTGTTCAGCAGACTGCCTGTGACATTCAAGCTCGCGGCACTCGTCTGAAAAACCGCGAGCTGGAACAGCGACCGTCAGAGTGGAACTCGCGCGGACACACACAACACACACACACATCGCAAAGGCGGGGGGCCAGGGAAAGCGGGGGAGAGCTGTCTGAAATTCACACAGTGCAAAGCCAAGGTGATACAGACACACACCACGATGAACAGGAAGGTTAAGACAGCTAGCACAGTGTACGGCAAGTCCTTTAAAAGAGGGGGGAGTGGAGAAGTAGTGGGGGGGAGAAGTGGGGGGGAGAAGGGGGGGGAGAAGGTGGGGGAGAAGGGGGGGGAGAAGGTGGGGGGGGGGGAGACACACTTTTAAGAAGCCAGACAACTTTTAATAAGCCAGAAATGCTTGGTGTAAATGTAAATTGTCCTTAGTGTGTTTGGGTAGTGTTAATGTGCGGGGATCGCTGGTTGGGGCGGACACGGTGGGCCGAAGGGCTAATTTCCGCGCTGTATCTCCAAACTAAACGAAAAACACTAATCTCAGTGTACATGACAATAAACCGAAACTCCACTCAAAACCACCACAATCACATTATTGGTAGACAAAAATGCTGGAGCAACTCTAGAAGCCTCACCCACTTCTTGCGTATGGCGTGCACAGCCAAACGTTGTAGGACAACTTGTTCTATTTGATCTAATTTGACTGAGCACGCCAGTCATGCATTCATTGAAACAGGGCGGACCAGGAGAAGGTTGCAATCTCCCACCCCCCTCACCTGCTGAGTTCCTCCAGCATTTTTTGTTCTACTTTCGATTTTTGTAGCATCTGCAGTTCTTTCTTAAACAATCACATTTTTGGCCATTCTTTCACGTCATTTAACTTTGCATCAGTTTTTGCTTCTTGAAGAACCTTGAGGAACATTTTGCTGAATTTAAGTGACTACATAAATGTAATTTTGATATAATTATTACTTTTAAAAGACATTTGGACAGGTATGTGGATAGGAAGGGTTTAGAGTGCTATGGGGAAAATCCAAACCAATGGGGCTAGTCCAGTCTGGCTATTTGGTCAGCTTGGACAATCTCTATGACTCTATGACTAAGATACCTCAATCATCAATGGAAGCAATGATAAGGACCAACAACATGCCCAGGGAATGTTTAAGAAAGAACTGCAGAAGCTGGAAAAATCGTAGGTAGACAAAAAAGCTGGAGAAACTCAGCGGGTGAGGCAGAATCGATGGAGCGAAGGAATAGGCGATGGTTCAGGTCGAGACCCTTCTTCACCCGCTGAGTTTCTCCAGCTGTTTTCGCTGCCCGGGGACTGTGATCGCTTTCAAACTATCAAATGATCAAACTTGCTCCCTTCACAAATGATTAACTTTTGTTTCTGGGGCTTTTGTTTAACGTGCCTCAAGGAACTACTTTGCTTATTATGTTTGGCAAATGCAGAGGTTTCTCATGTGGGCGAACACACTATTAGTTGCATGATTTCAATCTCTTTCTGGCTCCAATGGTCACTGGAACACTGCTGGAGTTGGAGAGGGCCAGGTCTCTCATGAAGAGGTGGACCTCCTCCAATAATTGCTCTGCTCACGAGCGGCACCTCCCCCCACAGTCACACTGACGCTCGGAGCTCCCAATGCCTGAAACGTGGGGCGCGCCACGTGATAGCTGCCAAGCACGAAAACAAGTGAATGGAATCCTTGGTTGGCAGTCTGGGAATGCCACAGGAAGGGGGATCCAGGTTCATTATTGCACACACAATGTGTAGGAAGGGGCTGCAGATGCTGGTTTAAACGGAAGATAGACACAAAGTGCTGGAGTCTGTTTCTATGCTATACGAATCTTTATATTTATATACACACACAGAACAAAAATGTTAGCATCAATGAAGCGTTGAAGTGAATACAATCCTGTCTTCATCAACAGAGTTGCTGCAGAGATGGTTTGCAGCTTCAACATTCTACGCATCAATAGACAATAGACAACAGGTGCAGGAGTAGGCCATTTGGCCCTTCGAGCCAGCACCGCCATTCAATGTGATCATGGCTGATCATCCCCAATCAGTACCCCGTTCCTGCCTTCTCCCCATATCCCCTGACTCCGCTATTTTTAAGAACCCTATCTAACTCTCTTGAAAGCATCCAGAGAACCGGCCTCCACCGCCCTCTGAGGCAGAGAATTCCACAGACTCACAACTCTGAAAAAGTGTTTCCTCGTCTACGTTCTAAATGGTTTACTCCTTATTCTTAAACTGTGGCCCCTGGTTCTGGACTCCCCCAACATTGGGAACATGTTTCCTGCCTCTAGTGTGTCCAAGCCCTTAACAATCTTATATGTTTCAATGAGATTCCCTCTCATCCTTATCGATATGACCACCTGTTTACTGAATGCGAGTGCGATACTTTTTGTCTTTCTATAACTGGATCAACTGAAATCCGAGAAAAGAAAAAACTAATTCATTTTAAAGGGACAGTATAGTTAGACAAAATGTGTAGGAAGGAACTGCAGATGCTGGTTTAAACCAGAGAAAACTATGAGATAGTTGGACATGTACGGACACAGCTGGATACCTGGTTCATGCAACTGCCAGGCTCTTGCTCTGCGGGCCATGAAGGTTTGGCATTCTCGCTACCTATTCAGGAAATTTCCAAGAATATTGATGGTTTCCGGCCTGACTGCAACTACCAAGCAGCGATTTCCAGACTCCCCTCACCCCACGCCCTCTAACCAATTCAGTTAACACGCCCCCAAGTGATGGACCACTCGATGGAAATAGATCGCCCTTGATCACCTTTGCTCGGTCTCCCAGCTTTCATGCACCTCGATTAAATTCTCCCCCTCAGCCTCGCCTTCCAAAGAAAACAACCCTTGTCTAGCCAACGTCTCCACTGAACCAAACTTCTCCAAGCCTGGCTGCCTCTTCGCAAATTACCTCTGAGAAGAGTCTGCACTCCGATGGAATAACGGTACTTGATCAAGTTTCTCCCTGGCACCAGACAGGAAAAAGACACAATATAAAATGTAATTCTGTGTTTGGCCCAGCAGGCCAAACTACACAGATGTTCCTCAGTGCAGTTCAACGGTGGGACGGGTTCCCAATTTACATTTGAAAAAGACGGTCACGAAATGCTGGAGTAACTCAGTAGGCCAGGCAGCATCTCTGGAGAGAAGGAATGGGTGACGTCTCGGGTCGAGACCTTTCTTCGGACTGAGAGTCAGGGGAAAAGGGGAACGAGCGATATAGACGGGAAACGTCACCCACTCCTACTCTCCAGAGATGCTACCTGTCCTGCTGAGTTACTCCACCATTTTGTGTCTATCTAAGAGCTATAGATGGTTCTTCAGAAGACGTGCAAAAAGCAACGGCGATCAGTGAGCGAGTTTGGGTTAAATTGTGGTTGTGGAGCCAGAGAGAAGAAGGAATCACAGAGGGGGAGGATGTTACAGAACCCTCGTCAGAGAGAGGAGGACTTCTTCAAAGTACTCAAAGACCCTCCTGTCAACGGGGGGCTCGAGGCCCCCGACCAAAGGAAGAACAACAAGGGAACAACATGGGAAGGACGTGCAACTTTATTTTCGCCTTTCATCACAGTGAGGAATGTGTAGGAGTCACTGTGATGGTTGTTTATGTAAAAATGTGTCTTCTGAGTGTTGCTTTTTGTACCTTGAGGAGATTGTATAGTGGAGCAGAACGCTATGCCCTCTTGATCCCTGGTGCATTGACACTCGAACCATTACCTGTAATTGTTGAATGGTTCCTCTGCTTGCAAGGTATTCATCTCACCAACAGCTCAGCCCCAATCCAATATAGTAACGCCTTGTCAAGCCTTTAGCCAATTTCAATATTGCAGGATGGAATGAATAAGCCCAAATCTATCAATTCTACCTGGCCCCTTTAACGGTGAAAATCTTAACTGCTGTCAAAGTGGTTGGGTTAACAGTGCCAGAGTTAGTGGGGCTGTCGCAACAACAAATAGCCTTCTGGCCAAGTCAAAGAACTCAGAGTCAGGCAGTACAGAAACAGGCCCACAGCCCAACTCATCCAAGCAGATAAAATTGCCCCATCTAAGCTAGGCGTATTTGCTTGCATTTGCCACATAACCTTTGCTATCCATGCACTTTGGCAGCTCATCCCATACACCCACTACCCTCTTGCCCCTCAGGTTTCTGTTAAATCTGTCTCCTCTCTCCTTAAATCTGCATTCTCTAGTTTTTGACCACTCTAATTTGGGTAAAAGACCCAAAGGCATTCACCCTATCTATCCCCTTGATTGTTTTAAAGACCTCTATTAGATCACCCCTCAACCTCTTGCTGTCCAAGGAATAAAGTCCTAGCCTGCCAAACTTCTCCCATTAGCTCAGGCCTGGAGTCCCAGTAACATCTTCATAGATTTCTCTGCAGGGTGACCAAAACATCTTGCTCCGTCATCTCAAGTCCTGGTGACCTTCATGCCCTTCAGACTGGGGATGGTATTGCTTTACAATGACTGAAGCAATTTGCTGAGACCTTAATCTAAATGAATAATTCCCTGATATAAGTCTGTGAAAAAACAATGTTGGGTTTATGCGAGGATTCGTCTGATCGTTTCCCAAAGGTGGACATTCTTCAAAGTTAAGAGGTTGTTTAAGTGGCAGTGAGCTCTTAGACCCATTTCTAACATCAATAATACCAAGAATTGTTTCAAAAAACGTAATACAATAATGCCATTGTTATATACAAATATCGCACGCACTTGGGTACTTCCTGCTTTGAAGAATGTAGAACAAACCACAGAAATGCTTTACTCATTTACAGTCAATATGAAGACGACTTGTTTTGGAGTATGTGATTAAGACTCTGAGGAAAGAATCATTACTAATGCCTGCCCACAATCTCTGTGCTCCAAAGCCTCTGGGTCACCTATTATGGTATTTTTGGATTGTGTTAACCTTTGTCATGTATTAGCCCTGTCCCACGGTACGAATTAATTCCAAGAGCTCTCCCAAGTTTGCCCTGATTCGAACTCGGAGATTTACGGTAATGGCCACTCGTCGGTACTCGGGGCTCTCATGGACATTTTTCATCATGTTGAAAAATCTTCACGAGTCTTCCCGTGCTTACCTGCCGTTAGCGCGTCTTCCCGAGTACCTGCCGTTAGCGTTACAAGCCGCTAAGAGACATCCCGAGCCCCGATGTACCCGCTACGTTCATTCTCCGTGCTCACCACGAGTTTGATTTTTATTAAACTCGGGAGAGCTCTTGGAATGAACTCGTACCGTGGGACAGGGCTTTAAGGAAGGTATTGGTTTGTTATTGGCATCTATAATGAGATCCAGTGAAGAACGTTTGTTTGCAGCGTGCAACCCAATTTAATCAAATCACACTCTGGATCAGCACAATCTAGCCATACCTCTTCATCGTGCAGCTTCAATACTCATGCCCACATGAGTGAACAAGTTACCCCTCAAGTCCCCTTTACATCCTCCATCTCAAGTTAACCATTTGTCCACTAGGTTTAGACTCCTCTCTCCTGGTGGGAAGACCGACATTCCCCTTATCTCTGCCCCTCACGACTTTATAAACCTCCCTTCAATAAAGTTCTCCCTCAATCTCTCTCATTCCAGAGGAAAAATCCCTTGTCTATCCAGACTCTCCTTACAACCCAAGATCTCCTGCCCTGGTGCCATGGTCAGTAAGTCATGGAAGTACAAGTTAAACTGTTGGTTGACACAAAATGCCGGAGTAACCCAGCGGGACAGGCAGCATCGAGGAAGAGAAGGAATGGGTGACGTTTGGGTTGTTACTGTTGCTTACTTTCTAACTGGGCTCCTTGTGTGGATCCCAAACCCGGGTGTACAAGGCTACATATCCATCGCACTGTTGAGCAAATTGACTCTAATTCTTTCCTTCCCCTCAGAACTGTGAGCAATGTTCCTGCTTTTAATAGACACTTGATTGCTTACAGCAGGAAGGATTTAAACACAATTCCACTGTCTCGCTGCTCGGAGCTGAAGGACTCGGGTGGATCTGGTAGGAACAACCACAAATATAAAATAGACACAAGCCAGACATTTGGAGACAGGTGACAGGTAATATCAATGAGAACTAAATCGCTGCCACAGATGTGCTTTAGATGGTCTTCCTTGTGTTTCTGATGGGGGACTGTTACATCAGTTGGCAACTCTCTGTCACATGATCTCTCCTTTTAATTGTATTGGAAATTCCTCAACCAAACTTGCATGGAACTCCCATAAAAATATGAGTTTCATAGTGGGCGGCACGGTGGCGCAGCGATCGAGTTGCTGCCTTACTGCGCCACAGACCAGGGTTCGATCCTGACTACGGGTGCTGTCTGTACGGAGTTTGTACGTTTTATTTTATGACCTGCGTGGGTTTTCTCCAGTTACCTCCCACATTCCAAAGATGTACATGTTTGTAGGCTTTTAACTGGCTTCGTATAATTGTAAATTGTCCCTGGTGTGTGTACGATAGTGTTAATGTGCGGGGACCGCTGGTCGGTGCAGACTCGGTGGGCCGAAGGGCCTGCTTCCGCCCTGTTTCTCTAAACTGAACTAAGATGCTGCCTGACCCGCTGAGTTACTCCAGCACTTTGTTTCCAATCATATAAACCCATCTGGTTCACAAATTCCTCTTGCAACATGAGATTTCTTTGTGCGGCTTGGCATATGGATTCTGACTCACACGATGTGGTGGACTCCTACCTAGGTCAAGGACAAGCAACCCTTTCCATTCCGGGCCGATGCAGAATTGGAAATTCCAGTGACACTTGTATCTACTGAGGAAGTAACATGATACACTTGCCCTTCAGTGCAATGTTGTACAGATCAGTTTAGTTTAGAGTTTAGTTTAGAGATACAGTGCAGATACCGGCCCTTCGACCCACCGTGTCCGCGCTGACCAGCGATCTCCGCACACTAACACTACCCTACACTCACTAGGGCCAGTTTACATTTATACCAAGCCAATTAACCTACAATTCTTTTGGTCTTTGGAGTGTGGGAAAATAAACCCACGCGGTCACAGGGAGGACGTACAAACTCCGTCCAGACAGCACCCGTAGTCGGGATCGAACCCGCATCTCTGGCACTACAAACGCTCTAAGTCAGTAACTCTACCGCTGCGCCACTAATGGTTAGTTTCAATTATCTACTACCATGGTTTAGTTCCAGTACCTTATAAACACTGACTTCACTCTGGTTACAGAAAGGATCCAACATTCATGGCAAACCTTGTGATCACGTGCCCAAAACAAGATTTCTACAAGCGGAAAATATTTTTAAGATTGAAAAACAAAAATTTTGCTGGAAATACTCAAAACGCTGTGGGGACAAATAACTTTGAACTTTGGGGAAGGAGAAACAGAGGAAAAGTGTCAGGCCGATGAACACCGCCCGGATTCTGAACATTCGCAGTTTTTAGTTCTTCAAAACTATGATCGTAGTATGTTTATGTTCATGTTCTACACAACATGCTGAGTGTGACTGAGGTTGGATTACACAGTATCTGTAAGCAGTGCTATTTTTACAGCATGCATATCAACTATAAATTACAGAACAGAGAAAAGTTCAAAGCAACAAGTCCTGCGGCCCCTGATGTCTGTGCCGAACATGATGCTAGTATAAGCTAATCGCCTCCGTCTCCATTCCCTGCATCACCATGATCCTATTCAAAAGCTTCTTAAAACCATCTATTGTATCTGCCTCTACCACCAGCCCCGGCAGCATGTTCCAGGCACCCACCATACTCTGTGTAAAAAGTTGCTCCACACCTCAGTCACGGTGGCGCAGCGGTAGAGTTGCCACAGCGGTACAGCGCCGGAGACCCGGGTTCGATCCCGATTACGGGTGCTGTCTGTACGGAGTTTGTACGTTCTCCCCGTGACCTGCGTGGATTTACTCCGAGATCTTTGGTTTCCTCCCACAATCCAAAGACGCACTGGTTTGTACGTTAATTGGCTTGGTATAAATGTTACTATTGTCCTTGAGAAACTCAGCGGGTGAGGCAGCATCTATGGAGCGAAGGAATAGGTGACGTCTCGGACCGAAACGTTGCCTATTTCCTTCGCTCCATAGATGCTGCTGCACCCGCTGAGTTTCTCCAGCACTTTTGTCTACCTTCGATTTTCCCGCATCTGCAGTTCCTTCTTAAAAACTGTCCCTTGTGGGTGTAGGATAGTGTTAATGTGCGGTGATCGCTGGTCGGCACGGATTCGGTGGGCCGAAGGGCCTGTTTCTGTGCTTTATCCCTAAACTAAACACTAAAAATCTATTTAAACTTAGCCCCTATTACCTTAAAGTTATGCCCTTCTCGTCTTTGATATTTCCACCCAGGGGAAAATGTTCTGACTGTCTTTCGCTTCTGTGCCTCTCATAATTTTATATAGTTCTATCAGGTCTTCGCCCAACCTCAGATGTTCCAGTGAAAACAACCCAGGTTTGCCCAACCTCTCCTTGTAGCCAATAGCCCCCCATCCAGGCAGTGTTGAACCAAACTCTCCTGTTATGGGGCAACCAGAAGTACAGGAAATTTCAACAATATTTTCCCATCAACATTGCGGACACTTCAACTTGCAATATCTGAACTCAAAGTTTAAACAAATAAATGTTCTAATTCATTCCATACCATTATCCATTAGAGAAGCATGATTAATAAACACGTCATGTTAGAGATACTGAGATACAGCGCGGAAATAGACCCTTCAGCCCACGCCGATCAGCGATCACTCGGACACTAGCACTATCCTACACACTAGGGACAATTTACAATAGTTACCCAAACTAATGAACATACAAACCTGTACGTCTTTGGAGTGTGGGAGGAAACTGGAGCTCCCGGAGAAATCCCACGTAGGTCACAGGGAGAACACACAAACTGCGTACAGACAGCACCTGTAGTCAGGATCGAACCTGGGTCTCTGGCGCTGTGAGGCAGCAACTCTACCGCTGTGCCACCGTGCTGCCCAGAACACAGGCATGGTTGTAAGCATGAGAGGGATGATACATCACTGCTACATTTCATCGTGGATCTGACCTGTGCCTCAGAAGGTGGCCATTTGGAATAACAATCAGAAAATAAGCCGTTCACCAGTCCCCCAACTCCTTGCCACATTTCCTGTTGAGGATTAAAATGTGACATGAGGGAAATTTTGCGCTCATTTTCCATCCATTCGCCTGCATGGCGTGAAGGTGTTGTGGAGTCTGGAAGAATAGCAACGTAGTGGAATGTTCCGCATCAGACTTATTCTTGCAGCGGTATAAATACAAATCAAGGCAAGAGTAGCTGGGCACAAGCAAGTCACCTCTGACACTCAAACAACTTTAAGAGTATAAAGATGGGTCTCGACCTGAAACATTACCCATTCCTCCACTCCAGAGATGCTGCCTGTCCCGCTGAGTTACTCCAGCATTTTGTTTCAATTTAAGATTATGGAAAATCTATCAAGAACAACTAGGCTATCTTGTGGAAGGGCAATTTATCTTGCTCAGATCCCACACCCATTTAGACTGGAACATATTATCCTTCCTTCAGTCTGAAGAAGGGTTTCGGCCCGAAACGGTGCCTATTTCCTTCGCTCCATAGATGCTGCCGCACCCGCTGAGTCTCTCCAGCATTTTTGTCTCCCTTCGATTTTCCAGCATCTGCAGTTCCTTCTTGAACATCCCTCCTTTAACCTTGCAGCCCAATTGGTTGGCAGCTTATTGTTACATGTACCAGTGACAAGCTATTGCTGAGTGCTATCCAGTCGGTGGAAAGACAATACATGATCTCAGAACACAGATACATGATAAAGGGAGTAGTGTGAATAATGTTTAGTGCAAGATAAAGTCTCGTAAAGTCCGATCAAAGATAGTTCGAGGGTCTCCAATGAGGTAGATGGTAGCTCTGGACTGCTCTCTAGTTGTTGGTAGGATGGTTCAGTTGCCTGAAAACAGCCGGGAAGAAATTGTCCCTGAATCTGGAGTTGTTTGTATTCACACTTCCGTACCATTTGACCGATGGGAGAGGGGAGAGCTTAAATCGGATTTAAAGTTGGATTGGACCTTAAAATCACTTTATAAATTGGCAGCACGGTGGCACAGCAGTAGAGTTGCTGCCTTACAGCGCCAGAGACCCGGGTTCGATCCTAACTACGGGTGGTGCGTGTACGAAGTTTGTACGTTCCCCGTGACCTGTGCGGGGTTTTTCCGGGTGCGTCGGTTTCCTTCCAGTAAAGACGTCCTAAAGACATCCAGGTTTGTGGGTTAATTGACTTTGGTAAAATTGTAAATTGTCACTAATGTGTAGGATAGTGTTAGTGTGCGGGAATCGCTGGTCAGCGCGGACATGCTGGGCCAAAGGGCCTGTTTCTGCACTGCATCTCTAAAGTAAACTCCAAGTGTAAATAATTAGCTGTAGTTTTAGCCAATTATAATTAAAAAAGGGCCTCGTGTTCTTTTTTCCATTCCTGTATTTCCACGTTGTTTCTGCATTGATGAAGAAGGCAATTAGTAACTTGAATCGTGGTCCCTCTACAGCCATCCAGAGGGAAGGTTGCTGCACACCAGCTCTGTCTGCCAGCAACTACCACTGAGGCAGAGATGTCAACGAGTCCCACTCCACATTCCATCATTGTGTCGTACTTTCAGCTCAAGTTTTACAACCTAAATTTCCAAATATTTTGTGCGTTTGTGGCAAATTTATTAAAGTCACTGGTTTTGAAACAACCAAGCCAATTCTGGCCTATTGCTGTTCAGGGTTTAGTTGGGGATACGGTGCAGAAAAAGGCCCTTCAGCCCACCGAGTCCTTACCGACCGGCGATCCCAGCGCACTAACACTATCCCACACACACTACGGGAAATTTACAATTTTACCAAAGCCAATTAGCCTACATCTTAGGAATGTGGGAGGAAACTGGAGCACCCGGATGAAAACCCACGCAGGTCACAAGGAGAAGGCGGACACTCCATACAACAGCACCCATATTCAGGATCAAACCAGAGTCTCTGGCAATATAAGGCAGGAACTCTACCACTGCGCCACAATGCCGCCCCATGTAGAGAAATTCTGATACTATTGAATAGTCACCGACATAAAATGGCCAGATGAGAGGCCCTTTGAACCGAATGTTTCAGCAAAAAAACTTCCCAACAGCTTTCAGAAAGTCAAGAAGATTAGAGTTACACAGGGAGAAACAATTCAGAACACATGTTGGTCGGTGTTCCAAAGATTTGGCTTTTCTTTTTACATAATTTGGCTCAAAGAAGCATGAATAAGAAGGGCAGCTGGAAAGTGTGACGTGGCCCCAGTGGAACACCCTCAGCTCAACCTCCACACATGCAAACTCTCTGCAGCAAAGTGAGGTGAGAACAACTATCGCCAACTTAATGCACCTCGAGACTCAGTGCATCAACCGCCCCTCTTCATGTATATTGGCAGTGGTTTATGATTGTCACGTGGACTGGGGTACAGGGATTCCGGGGTGGCATGGTGGCAGAGTTGCTGCCTTATAGCGCCAGAGATTGGGTGCTGTCTGTGCGGAGTTTGCACGTTCTCCCTGTGACCGTGTGCTCCAATTTCCTCCCACACTCAAAAGATGTGTGTGATTGTAGGTTAATTGACTTTGGTAAAATTGCCAATTGTCCGCAGTGTGCATGATAGTGCCAGTGTATTGGGATAAACATTGGTCAGCACAGACCCGGCGGGCCGAAGGGCCTGCTCTATGCTGTACGTCTAACGTCAAGTGTAACGAAAAGCTTTTGTTTTCTTGCTGCCTTGGCACATCATGCATGAACACAGTCAACTCATACACAAGTATACAAGGTAGAGCAAAGAGTGAAATACCAGTGTTGAATATACCAAAGATCCTATAGCAAGCAAGATAGTGCACTCCTGCTAAAACCAAATGGCTTACGTGTAGTACACTATGGAGCGGAACATCAGCCTTTTCATCGGCCATTTCAGCAACCCCGACCCGACTTTGTAAATCCTTCTCGTAGTGTAATCAGTGTTGCAGGGGACCTTTAGAGAAATGAGGAGGAATGTCTTTAGCAATCTGTGGAATTCTTTGGCACAGAAGGCTGTGGATATTTTTAAGGCAGAGATAGATAGATTCTGATAGTACAGGTGTCAGTTTGTGTGTGTGAGATATAGTGTTAGACCCATTATTCATAATTCCGTTCATTCATTACTCATCTATTTTTTGTTAATGATTAATATGTCAATAAATTATAATTCTGTTAATTTTCTTTTTTTTTTAATTTAAATGTCTTTTTAAATGGCTCATGTGCTGTGTTTGAGTTGATGTTTGTATTAAACTTGCACTAGGATCTTTGGATCAAAGATCCCATAGAAAGCTATAGTATCTTGCTGTAGGATCTTTGCTTTGGATGGGAGTGCGGAGACGGAAGTCGGTTACGGAAATGGGGCCGAAGATAACCCATGAATCTGCCCATGACCCTACTACACCTTTTTCGTCGAGTGGGCGATCTTGCTTGCTATAGGATCTACTGTTTCAAATGCAAATGGGACTTGCCCAATATGGTCTCATCCCCACCTCTCTTCGAACCCCCCCCCCCCCCCCATCCTTCCCCACAACAATCAGACTGAAGGAGGATCCCAACTCAATTAAAAATTAAAGGACGTACCTTTAGAGAAATGAGGAGGAACGTCTTTAGCAATCTGTGGAATTCTTTGGCACAGAAGGCTGTGGATATTTTTAAGGCAGAGATAGATAGATTCTGATAGTACAGGTGTCAGGTGTTATGGGGAGAAGGCAGGAGAATGGGGTTGAGAGGGGAAGATAGATCAGCCATGATTGGATGGTGGAGTAGACTTGATGGGCCGAATGGCCTCATTCTGCTCCTATCATTAATGACCTTTTCAACATTAACTATGACTATAGATTTGTACATTTAATTAAGAGCTTGTGCCAACTTTAATTGGATCAGAAATTACTTTCCTTTCCCTTCAACCTCTTCTACTTAAACAAACAACACACGTGCTCAGTGTGTGACACCACATAGACACAGCCAGGTTTCAGTTACTGGTGTCCACACACCAAATATAGGTAGGTTACTGTACACATATCCTCCATTGTCAGTCCATAACAGCTCTCTGCTCAGCTTCCTGTCTGACCTATGCATGTAATTATATATATTTAACTCAAAGTTTTATATTCACAAAGAGAATCTGCCTTGTGTTTCCTCCCTGTCCCAAAATCACCATTCCCTGGAATGTCAAAAATGCTGAGTCTGCAGTTATAAAACCAGAGACCAAACAGAGTCTGAGCCACAAAGCTGCAGCCCAAATATCTGAAATGTACACTTTCAGTACTTCAGAAACTGTCCACGAGAGGTTCAGAATATTTAGTATAGAAAGTTCAGCAGCTGCTTTTACTGTTTGTGAATACAAATCAGTTCCCCTTGCTGCCTCAGTTATAGACTTGGTTTCAGGTAACTTATTTTCCTTGCTCCCTCTCTCTCGCGCTCCCATTCCCTCTCTATCTCGCTCTCACACTCTCACTTTTGCTCCCTCCCCCTCCCTCCACCCTTTTCCAATCTCATTCTCTCTCCCTCTCCCTTTCTCGCTCCCTCTCCATCTCCCACTCCCCCCTCCCTCGCTCTCTCCCACCCCCTCCCCCTCCCCCACGCCTCGTGATCCCCCTCTCTCTCCAAAGAAGTGACTGCATTGTTCCGTGCCAATGTCATTCATTTTTTCTCATCTGCTGTTTATATAAAGTACTGACACTATCGCAGAGACCCCCCACTCGCTCACCCCCCCCTCCCGTTCAATCCACCTCTCTCCACAACTTAAAACATGATGGGACTTCTCATTTTGTGGAATTCCCTGCCACAGAGGGCAGTGGAGGCCAAATCACTAGATGGATTTAAGAGAGAGTTAGATAGAGCTCTAGGGGCTGGTGGAATCAAGGGATATGGGGAGAAGGCAGGCACAGGTTATTGATTGGGGACGATCAGTCATGATCACAATGAATGGCGGTGCTGTCTCGAAGGGCCGAATGGCCTCCTCCTGCACCTATTTTCCATGTTTCTATGTTTTCCCCACATTTTTCCATACAGTCCTTGACCAGAGCGATTGTCAGATTCTCTCCCCACAGATGCTGCCCGCTCCACTGAGTGTCTCATTGCAATCGGTTTCCACACCTCCTGCACCATGAAGACAGGGTTTCACCACTTTCTTAAGCACACACAGGGCTGGGAGGTGATAAATATGTGGAGAGACTGGGCTGTGGATGTTTTCTTTGGAACGCAGGAGACTGCACGGAGATTTAATTGAGCGACGTAAAATCTTGAGAGGACGGTAATAAGTGAACAGTTTGGACACACTTCCTTTAAAGGGGCAGCCAGTAACAAGTGTTGAGGAGCATGGGCCCATGTTAATCAGCGGCAGGATTATAGAGTCATACAGCACGGAAACAGGCCCTTTGGCCCAACTTACCCATGCTGAGCAAGATGCCCCATCTATACTAGTCCCACCTGTCCACATTTGGACCAACTTTTCCTATCCATGTACCTGTCCAAGTGTCTTTTTAACATTGCGATAGAAACATAGAAAATATGTCGCCAATTTTTGTCTCCATAAATGCTGCCTCATCCGCTGAGTTTCTCCAGCATTTTCTGTCTACCTCTGTCTTTCTGGAGTAACTGTCTCACCTGCTAAATATTTCCAGCAATATTCTTTTTACATTTCAAATAACTGTATCTAGAAGGTGACCCTCGGACTATCTATGATTGGACTTTACTGGCTTTATCTCGCACTAAATATTATTTCCTTATCATGTATCTATGCACTGTAAATGGCTCAGTTGTAACCACGTATTGTCTTTCCGCTGACTGGTTAGCACGCAGCAAAGAGCTTTTCACTGTACCTCGGTACAAGTGACAATAAACTAAACTAAACTAAATGAACGGGTGACGTTTCGGGTCGACACCCTTCCTCAGACTTCAAGTATCTTTGGTGGAAACTAGCATCTGGAGTTGCTTCCTGCACATATTATATTCTACCTCCAGCTCCCTGACTCCCCACGTGAAAAAATAAATTTAAACAGCAGTCATTAAAAGCTCATAAACAATTCCATTCCCCGTCAGAGGAATCGATACCATTTGTTTTAAACAACCCTACATGGCAGGCAGTGCTGGATGGAATGCCATTTAAATCTAATGCTATCTGGATATATTTACTCTTGGTTAAGGCACACTATCAGAGTTTGTCTATATTAGATAATGGAGTGCAGAGTGACTGCTGCAATGTGGCACTGGAAGGTTGCATTGAAATGTGTGATCGCTTGGGAGAGCGTGCAGAAGATGTTGCCAAGGCTGGAAAAATGTTTCTGCGAGGAAATATTGGATAATCTGCAATCATTTTCGCTGGATCGGAGAGGGCCAACTCGACTATACAAAACTACAAAGGGCTGAGAATGGGCAACGAATGGATTCCCTTCGTTGAGGGTCAAAAATCGGTGAACACAGATTTAAATTTGTACGAGGCTGAGAGGGGACATGAGATGAATAGTGAGTGACAGGTCCAGAACTCTGAAAGGGCTGTGGGGCAGAATTTGTTCAGAGGTTCTAGGAGCAGAATTAGGTAATTCGGCCCATCTACTCCAGCATTCAATCATGGTTGATCTATCTTTCCTTTTCAACCACCTGTTCCCCATTACCTTGACACCCGTACGAAGCAAGATTCTGTCAATCTCAAGGGGTAGCTTGTATCCAGGATGAGCTGCCGGAGGGAGTTATCGAAGTGAGTTAGAATTATGTTTTTTTTAAAGACATTTGGATGGATATTTGGATAGGAAAGGTTTAGTGGGATACGGGTCAAATGCAGGCAGGTGGGCCGAGCCCAATTTACTAACTTGGTCAGCATTGACAAAGTGGGCCGAAGGGCCTGTTCCTGTGCTGTACAGCTCCATGATCTAGGCGTCTCTTATATAAGGTTTGCACTTACTCATAAAGTCATAAATGGTGAAAGGGGGCAAATATTTATTCCTGAGTAATAGTGAACCTGACAAATTATGTCTTAGAACAATCAATAGACAATAGACAATAGGTGCAGGAGTAGGCCATTCGGCCCTTCGAGCCAGCACCGCCATTCAATGTGATCATGGCTGATCATCCACAATCAGTACCCCGTTCCTGCCTTCTCCTCATATCCCCTGACACCAGCAACTTGCCCCAAACTGTCTGCCGTTGTATGTGAAGTGGACATTACAAATCCTGTGATATTATTCAGGGACGGGCACATTGCTGTCTGGCCAACATTTTTCACTCAAACAATGGTGCTAAAAATAAATTGAACGGGCATTCATCATTTGTGAGATTGTTTGGCAAAAAGCAGCCGCCTCTATTATAACTTTAACCGTAGTTGAAATCAACCATTCATTGACGGGGTAGATGGAACTACCTCTAATGGGGCTTGCTGTTACTAGCCCCATGAGTAGCATAGTGGTCAACTCACTGGACTAGCAACCAGAGTTCTGGACCATTGATCCAGAGACTGAGTTCAAATCCCACCATGGCATCTAGGAAACTTAAAATCATTTATATACATTTGTATTTTGTCTTCTTGTGATCAGTAACTGTGACCAAGGAAACCATTTCATTAAAGCAGAATTGAGAATAGGTGGTAAGCCATTTAGAACAGAGGTGAGGAAAAACGTTTTCACACAGAGAGTTGTGAATCTGTGGAATTCTCTGCCTCAGAAGGCAGTGGAGGCCAATTCACTGGATGCTTTCAAGAGAGAGTTAGATAGGGCTCATAAAGATAGCGGATAGTCAGGGGACATGGTCAGGCTCTTGAACGCTACATCCAGTAACACTCATCTCAGCAGCTATGGCCTTCTAGGATCTCTCCTTCCCCCACCCCCCCCCCCCCCCCCCGACATCAGCCTGAAGAAGGGTTTCAACCCGAAACTTTGCCTGCTCCTTTTCTACATAAATGCGGCCTCACCCGCTGAGTTCCTCCAGCATTTTTTGTCTACTTTCGATTTTTCCAGCATCTGCAGTTCCTTCATATTCATGATCTAGTATGGAGTATAGATACAGATGACAATATGTTTATAGATGTTTTAGAGGTACAAGGTGGAAACAGGCCCTTCAGCCCACCGAATCTGTGCTGACCAGCGATCAACCCGTATACTTTTCCTACCTAAGCCAATTAATCTACAAACTCGCACGTCTTTGGGGAGTGGGAGGAAACCAGAGAAATCCCACGCGGTCCTAGGAAAGATGTGCGAACTCCGTACAGACAGCACCCGTAGTCAGGATCAAAGCCGGTTCTCTGGCGCTGTGAGGCAGCAACTCTACCGCTGTGCCACCGTGCCGCCCTTAAACAGTCAAAATGCAGTGAATCTCTGAAAATGGGATGATGTGGAAATCCAAGTGGTTCATTCAGTGCTGTTTCCACGCTCCCTTTAAACCCACTGGGGCCCCTTTCCTGCATGCCTTGGGAACTCAGCAGCTCACAGATACATTTATTATACTATTGTGTAACATTAAAAAAAAAGTGAATTAAAAGTATGCTGTGGTATTAATACCTCATGTGATTATGCTGTTCGATCCTGCAGCTGCCTCATAGCACCAGAGGCCCGGGTCCTGATCCTGACCTCGGGTGCTGTCTGTGTGGAGTTTGCACGTTCTCCCTGTGACCGTGAGGGTTTTCTCCAGAAGCTCCAGTTTCCTCCCACATCCCAAAGAGGTGCAGATATTTAGGTTGAATGGACCCTGTAAAATTGCCCCTAATGTGTAGGGAATGGTTGCGAAAGTCAGATAACATACAACGAGTAGGGCGGCACGATGGCGCAGCGGTAGAGTTGCTGCCTTACAGTGCTTGCAGCGCCGGAGACCCGGGTTCGATCCCAACTATGGGTGCTGTCTGTATGGAGTCTGTACGTTCTCTCCGTGACGTGCGTGGGTTTTCTCCGAGATCTTTGGATTCAAAGACGTACAGGTGTGTAGATTAATTTGGCTTGGTATAAATATAAATTGTCCCTAATGTGTGTAGGTTAGTGTTCACTGGTTGGCACGGACTCGGTGGGCCGAAGGGTCTGTTTCTGCACGGTTCCTCTAAACTAAACTAAACTGTAGAACAGTACAACACAGGAACTGCCCATGATATTTGTGTGGAACATTATGTCAACTACCACCCTTTGTATTAGGCACCAGAGGTATCTCTGTAGAAAAAGTGCCCTCGGGCCTTTGCAAAACATTGGCAAAAGTAGTCACATTTTGGCCCAAAGTGCTGGAGTAACTCAGTGGGCCAGGCAGCATCTCACGAGAACATGGATAGGTGATGTTTCGGGTTGGGTCCCTTCTTCAGACACAACAGCGTAGTATGATTTGACTGGAACAGGTGAACAAAACTCATCTATGTATCGGTACATAGTCTGGTTACCTGGTATGACTCATTATTAATGCACTGACGATAGACACCAAATGCTGGACTAACTCAGCGGGACAGGCAGCAACTCTGGAGAGAAGGAATGGGTGACGTTTCGGGTCGAGACCCTTCATATTGTACGTGTGATGATTGTATATTTATTTAGTTCAAAGTTTAGAGTTTAATTGGGGATCTCTGCAAAGATTTGCTTGGAATTACGTTATTACTTTCACCAATAAAACTCCATGCTGACAATAAATGTCAGCCAAGCAATCCACTTTAATTGACATTTCTTTACAAAATGCCAGTTGCTTGTGGGCCGAGTTGGCCAGGGTTAGGATGAATGTGAAAGGGTTGGATGAGGACAGGCATGGCATGGGGGAACAATTGTAACGTCACACAGCACAGTAGGTTGAAGACAGACATAAAATGCTGAAGTAACTCAGCAGGACAGGCAGCATCTCTGGAGAGAAGAAATGGGTGACGTTTCAGGTCGAGACCCTTCTTCAGACTCTGAAGAATTGTGTCTGAAGAAGGGTCTCACCCCGAAACGTCACCCATTCCTTCTCTCCTGGGATGTTGCCTGTCTTGCTGAGTTACTCCAGCATTTTGTGTCTATTTTCAGGGTAAACCAGCATCTGCAGTTCCATCCTACACAGAAGCAGGCCCTTCGGCCCACCATGCCTATGCTGACCGGCAAGCTTCGACCTTTCAAATCCCATTTACCAGAGGGATCGAGCATTACACATTATGATAATAGAATATATCCTTAAAAAATTAACATAATTATAATTTAGCTGCACTCTGTAATAATTGACAGCTGATTCATCTTGCGTTTACCAAAGATACTGGAAAGAAATGTGCCAACTCCTTGTAGTGACACAGATGAGGGATCTACTGTTATCTACTAGAATCATTCACTCATTTACTTGCGTATGGTTACACTCATGTATAGTATAGGCACGTAAGGTTATTGGGTCAAAGGGCGTGATGGACGGAGCAGCTCAATCCTTCCGGACACTCCTTGACTGACATCAAGTGCTGCTGGAGGGTCATCAACTCGGTGAAAGACGCCCTTTGGTCTGCTCGAGCATTGTTCACCACCCAGCAGAGCGAGATGTCCGTCGGGGAATGTTGCCGACTGGCCCACTGCAGACTGCAGGAGTACGTGCTGAGGGACGCACTGAAGCTCGGTGCAGCCAACGCCAAGGCTCGGTGGGGGAGGGCCACAGTCTAGGGTCCTTCCGCTGCTGGACATGGGGGGCACGGTATGGTGGAGAAGCCCCTCAAAATAAGGGAAGGTATCCCACGCCAGTGGGCCACATGAGTGGCACGGGTGGGGGACACATTTGTGAAATTTGGGGAAAATAAATGTATAAACTGTATTGATCAATTTGTATAGCCTCCGAAAATGTCGGATGGATTTTCCGCAAGGTTCATGTATGGTATATATTTATCATTTGAATAAAGTCTATTTTGAAATATTTAAAAAATTGCAACCTCTAGATTGCAAAGGACATTGTATACCTGCTCTAGAAGATGAAAGACCAAGGTGGTCTTAATTAAGGAGGAAAGCTAAGCATGAATGGATTTAAACTTTCTCTGCATGCTGAGGAATTTTGGGAAACAGGGCGGAGAAATTTGGCGCACTTTACTGCAATGGACAACCCCAGTTTGCTCCTGCAGGTTTGAATAGAAAGCCACGTTACCCCTTGCTGAGTAGGAAGGAACTGCAGATGCTGATTTAAATATTTATTTTATTAGAAGCAATTGCACAAGGAGAAAGTAATCGACATAACAACGATACAATTCCCTTACTGCTTCAGTTTTAACATTTTATAAACTAATAACTAAATCAGAAAGAAGGAAAAAAGGAAAGAAGAACAGAAATACAAAAGAGAGAATTTTGAAAAAGACACGAAAACAAAAAGAGAGAAACTCCAGAACCAACAAAGTGAAAGTAGCGGAGATATATCCCACTGCCCTTCCCTACGCCCGCTCACCCGACCCTAGCGTCCATTTTGAGTTTGTGTTCAACCATTATGTTGTTGTAGAAATTCAATAAAAGGAGACCATATTTTGGAAAATGGATCTGGTTCGTCAGTCAAGACGGCAGATGCTGATTTAAACCAAAGACAGACACAAAATGCTGGAGTAACTCAGCGGGTCAGGCGGCATCTCTGGAGAGAAGGAATGGGTGACTTTTTGGGTTGAGATTCTTCTTCATACTCCTTGTTGATGTTGGAACCAGGAAAGTAACGAACTCCCGTACAGTCATGCAGATAAGGCACGTCATCGCACGAACCTATCTTCCTTTTCTGCCTCAAATCCTTATTTGGCATTGGTGCAAATGTAATAACACACAGGCCTCATAGAAGTCAACGTTGGAGAATGTACTTTGAGGTGACACAGTACATAATTTCCCCACTGTATGCTCTCTGTAACTCTGTTCCAAATGACACGCCCAAAGCAGGATTACCTCCTGGCAAAGAGAATATAGAATTCCTGGATTTCTACCGAAAAGGCCCTGGCTCTCCAGAACAGCAGAAAACCATCATCCTGAACCTACCATTTAGTTCAAATTTAGGGTGGCATGGTGGCGCAATGGTGGAGTTGCTGCCTTGCAATGTTTACAGCACCAGAGACTTAGGTTCAATCCTGACTGCAGGTGCTGTCTGTGCGGAGTTTGCATGTTCTCCTTGTGACCGCGTGGGTTTACTCCGGGTGCTCGGGTTTCCTCCCACACTCCAAAGACGTGCAGGTTCGTAGGTTAATTGGCCTCTGTAAATTGTCCCTAGGATAGAACTAGTGTATGGGTGATGGTTGGTCAGCACGGACTCGGTGGGCCGAAGGGCCTGTTTCCATGCTGTATCCAAACTAAAGTAAAAAAGATAGACGCAGGAAACTAGAGATGCTGCAATCCTGAGTAACATAGCAAACTGCTGGTGGAGCTCAGCGGGTCAGACAGCGTCTGTGGAGGAAAATGTGCAGACAGTGTCTGCAACCCAGCAAGTTTGTATTTTAGTTGGAACAGTAGAGTAGGCAGGAAATAAATGAACCACCAGCATTAGGAATGAGCTGCCGGAGGAGGTAGTTGAGGCAGGAACTATCATAGAAACATAGAAACATAGAAATTAGGTGCAGGAGTAGGCCATTCGGCCCTTCGAGCCTGCACCGCCATTCAATATGATCATGGCTGATCATCCAACTCAGTATCCCGTACCTGCCTTCTCTCCATACCCTCTGATCCCCTTAGCCACAAGGGCCACATCTAACTCCCTCTTAAATATAGCCAATGAACTGGCCTCAACTACCCTCTGTGGCAGAGAGTTCCAGAGACCCACCATTCTCTGTGTGAAAAAATTCCTTCTCATCTCGGTCCTAAAGGATTTCCCCCTTATCCTTAAGCTGTGACCCCTTGTCCTGGACCTCCCCAACATCGGGAACAATCTTCCTGCATCTAGCCTGTCCAACCCCTTAAGAATCTTGTAAGTTTCTATAAGATCCCCTCTCAATCTCCTAAATTCTAGAGAGTATAAACCGAGTCTATGCAGTCTTTGTTCATAAGACAGTCCTGACATCCCAGGAATCAGTCTGGTGAACCTTCGCTGCACTCCCTCTATGGCAATAATGTCCTTCCTCAGATTTGGAGACCAGAACTGTACACAATACTCCAGGTGTGGCCTCACCAAGACCCTGTACAACTGAAGTAGAACCTCCCTGCTCCTATACTCAAATCCTTTTGCTATGAAAGCTAACATACCATTGGTTTTCTTCACTGCCTGCTGTACCTGCATGCCTACTTTCAATGACAGGTGTACCATGACACCCAGGTCGCGCTGCATCTCCCCCTTTCCTAATCGGCCACCATTTAGATAGTAGTCGGTTTTCCTATTTTTGCCACCAAAGTGGATAACCTCACATTTATCCACATTATACTGCATCTGCCAAACATTTGCCCACTCACCCAGCCTATCCAAGTCACCTTGCATTCTCCTAGCATCCTCCTCACAGCTAACACTGCCCCCCAGCTTAGTGTCATCCGCAAACTTGGAGATATTGCCTTCAATTCCCTCATCAGATCATTTATGTATATTGTAAATAGCTGGGGTCCCAGCACTGAGCCTTGCGGTACCCCACTAGCCACTGCCTGCCATTGTGAAAACGACCCGTTTACTCCTACTCTTTGCTTCCTGTTTGCCAACCAGTTCTCTATCCACATCAATACTGAACCCCCAATGCCATATGCTTTAAGTTTATATACTAATCGCTTATGTGGGACCTTGTCGAAAGCCTTCTGGAAGTCCAGATACACCACATCCACTGGTTCTCCCCCATCCACGCTACTAGTTACATCCTCGAAAAATTCCACAAGATTCGTCAGACATGATTTACCTTTCGTAAATCCATGCTGACTTTGTCCAATGATTTCACCACTTTCCAAATGTGCTGCTATCCCATCTTTAATAACTGACTCTAGCAGTTTCCCCACTACCGATGTTAGACTAACTGGTCTGTAATTCCCCGTTTTCTCTCTCCCCCCCTTCTTAAAAAGAGGGGTTACGTTTGCTACCCGCCAATCCTCAGGAACTACTCCAGAATCTAAAGAGTTTTGAAAGATTATCACTAATGCATCCACTATTTCCGGGAGCTACTTCCTTAAGTACTCTGGGATGCAGCCTATCTGGCCCTGGGGATTTATCGGCCTTTAATCCATTCAATTTACCCAACACCACTTCCCGACTAACCTGGATTTCACTCAAGTACTCCTTTGACCTGCGGTCCCCTGCTATTTCCGGCAGATTATTTATGTCTTCCTTAGTGAAGACGGAACCAAAGTAGTTATTCAATTGGTCCGCCATATCCTTGTTCCCCATGATCAACTCACCTGTTTCTGACTGCAAGGGACCTACATTTGTTTTAACTAATCTATTTCTCTTCACATATCTATAAAAACTTTTGCAGTCAGTTTTTATGTTCCCTGCCAGTTTTCTTTCATAATCTATTTTTCCTTTCCTAATCAAGCCCTTTGTCCTTCTCTGCTGGTCTCTGAATTTCTCCCAGTCCTCTGGTATGCTGCTTTTTCTGGCTACTTTGTACGCATCATCCTTTGCTTTGATACTATCCCTGATTTTCCTTGTTATCCACGGATGCACTACCTTCCCTGATCTATTCTTTTGCCAAATTGGGATGAACAATTTTTGTAGTTCCCAAATTGGGATGAACAATTTTTGTAGTTCATCGCTATCGCAACGTTTAAGAAATATTTAGATAGGTAGGTGGATAGGATTGGTTTAGAGGGATATGGGCCTAGTGTAGTGACAGACTAGTGTAAATGTTGGGCAAGTTGGGCTGAGGGGCCAGTTTCCTTATTGTATGACTCTGGTTCCTATTAAATCTTTTCCCCCTCACCTTAAACACATGTCCTCAGATTACCAATAATCGCAGTTTGCATGCAGTCCATTCCACACACATGGATTCCCCATTATAGAGAATTCTATATGTATGGAGACACGGCCTGGTCAAGTTTGATTTTGTTTTAGTTTAGAAACAGAGCTTGGACACAGGCCCTTCAGCCCACCATGTTTGTGCCGACCAGCGATCACCGTACACTAACACTATCCCACACACACACATTTTTACTAAGCCACTTAACCTACAAAACCTACATATTTTTGGAGTGTGGGAGGAAACCGGAGCTCCTGGAGTAAACCCACTCAAGTCACGGGGTGAACGTACAAACTCCACACAGATAGCACCCGTAGTCAGGATCGAACCCGGGTCTCTGGCGCTGTAAGGAAGCCATCATGCCACGGTATTAGATCAGCCAACATGTTATTGAATAAGGGGAGCATCAAAAGCCTGACTCCTGCTTCTCAGCTTTAGAAACTATTCTGAATCACACGAGCTGTGATTGAATACTAAGTTTACTGCGTGTCAGAAACATGGTTCAAATGAGCCAGATTAGTTCACCACAGTTTTCTACAGCAGCTTGCTGTAATCTCAGTCAGAGTCTAAAGGTGGAGGAAGGAACTGCAGATGCTGGTTTACATCGAAGATAGACACAACAAGCTGGAGTAACTCGGCGGGACAGGCAGCATCTCTGGAGAGGAGGAATGGGTGACGTTTTGGGATGAGACCACCCATCCAAGAGTCTGAAGAAGGGTCTTGATCAAAAAAGTCACCCATTCCTTCCATCCAGAGATGCCGGCTGTCCTGCTGAGTCACTCCAGCATTTGGCGTATATCTTCAGTCCAAAGGGTCACCTCTCGGACAGGCCCTAAACTGAGGACTCAAACACTATCTCTTGTGAAGCAGTCTTGGAGAACTCACTTTTGAGGTAGTACTGTATATGTGAGCTTCCTCGCTGATACCCTGGCCAATATACATCACCCACTCAACATCACAAGGGCAAATCACTTGGTTGTATCCAATTCTGGGTTCTGTATCGTTAATGAATGCACATTGGCTGTCATTGTTCTGATGCAACAATGGTGACTTGGCTTAATAGCTCTGGGATTTCCTGGTGGACCCTGTGGAAATTCACTTCCGACTTTTTATTTCCCACAACATTCCCTGATAACTGTAGAGTTTTGCTGCCACGATTATCAGCAGCCCCAGGTCTGCCACATCCTGCGACCACCAGGAAAGGAACAAAGCCCGAGCTTGGATTGTGGCAACCTTGCGTGCAATCCAGGAAAATCATTTAAAGGCACGAGTACATCAGGTAGGGCAAAAGAGAAGATAGTGTAGAACTAATATTATATAATAAGGGCGGCACGGTGGCACAGCTTTCTGGAACCCTAGTGTGGGTGTTGTGGGCTAAAGAGACTGGTTTCCAGAGGGCTGGTATGGACATTGTGGGCCGAATGGATTCTTGGGCTGGCAGCTCAGTCACTCAAGCCTGTTGTGCTGGCAGCTCACTCACTCACGGCTGGTGGGCTGGCAGTTGACTCACAGCTATTCCTTGAAATTCCATTTCAAGCAGGGTGCAAGGCCACTAAAGACAGCGGGTCGTGACCTCTCCCTCCTCCATCTTGCAGAGACTGAGCCACACCCACAGTTCTGGGTTTTATAGTCCCTCCCACCAGAAGAGGCATGGCCTTCATGCCGTGATTGATAGGAGAGATAATCTCAACATTTTTTAAACACTAATAACTCTTTTATTTTTCAACAATGGGAACAATCCTCAGCACCTGATGAGCAGAGGGGGATTCTGAGTAAGATGGCCAATAATCACAGCTGTACGTGGTAGCGTTTTTTTCTAAGATCAATATAAAGTGCAAACAGGAAGTGGTCAAGATTAGACTTTTAATTATATAGAAGGCAAGGCAACTTTAATTAGGCAAGGCAACTTTAATTAAGCAAGGCAACTTTAATTAGGCACGGCAACTTTAATTAGACAACACAACTTTAGCATTTCCAAACCAAAGGCAACACAGCTTTAGCATTTCCAAACTATATTTTCAAACCACATTAAGGGCATTGACAAGTCAGTAAAACCACTCACAGTTTAGTAGACATGTGTTCAGTGTTATTCACAGCTCAGACTGAGAGACGTGACCCTCTCGCTCCCCCATCTTCGAGAGACTGACTGAGGCACTCAACACTTCCGGGTTTTTTAGTCCCTCCAGAAGGGATGTGGCCTTCAGGAGAGATAATCTCAACATTTTTTAGAGTTATCTCTTTTATTTTTCATCGATGGGAAAAATCTTCTTATCCTGTGCAGCGGAGGGGGGCTCTGAGTAAGATGACCAAAAATCACAGCCGTAAGCGGCAGTGATTTCTTTCTAAAATCAATATACAGAACAACAGGAAGTGGTCAAGATAAGACTTTTAGTAATATAGATGGACCAAACACAGGCAAATGGGACACAGAGTGCTGGAGTAACTCAGCGGGTCAGGCAGCATCTGTGGAGAACATGGATAGGTGACGTTTCACAAAGTGCTGGAGTAACTCAGCGGGTCAGGCAGCATCTGTGGAGAACATGGATAGGCGACGTTTCACAGAGTGCTGGAGTAACTCAGCGGGTCAGGCAGCATCTCTGGAGAACATGGATAGGTGACGTTTCAGGTCAGGGACCTTCTTCAGACATCTTGCAGTCAGAGCGTCCAGATTTGAGATGTGGTCTGCAGAAGGGTTCTGACCCAAAATCTCACATTACTATTCTCCATAGATGCTGCCTGGCCTGCTGAGTTACTCCAGCACTTTGTGCCTTTTTTGACCATCAGCATCTGCAGTTCCTTGTGTCTACAGGTAAATGGGACCTCCAAAGATCTTCTGTCTTCATCAGCATGGGCAATTAGGACTGAAGAGCCTGATTCTATGATGTATGGTTTTGTAATTGATTCTAATTGAAACAGCAAATAAGGTTTCTCTCTTCACAGATGCTGCCCGGGCAGCAACGAATTTCCAGCACTTTGTGGGCTTTTTTTTTAGCCAAGCTCCAGTTTGTAGAGGGTCTCAGTGGTTGGCTATTTGGCCTTTCCCCAATTCCTTATATCTCTATCCTACAGCTTCACAACTTACTCATGTCTGCATGAGTTTGGATGCATTCTCATCCAATATGATCACCACCCTAGTTGGAACCATGACTGGACTAGCTGACTACTTCAACAGGAATGTACATATGCACTGGACCCCTGACTTTATGAGTACAATATCTTTCATGTCAAATTTTAATCACAATGTTGGAAGAGTCCATTCAGCCCATTTGTCTTTCCTGGCAAATGCTGGAGTAACTCAGTGGGACAGGCAGCATCTTTGGGGAGAAGGAATGGGTGACGTTTCAGGTCATGATCCCTCTTCAGACTGAGAATCAAGGGAGCAGGGGAGACACAGACATGTGGAAGGGCAAGGTGTGAAAACGAGAGAACAAAGGGGATGAGGATCACGGAAAATGTAAAATAGATCATTGTTAACTAGGTGAAGTTGACAGGAAGTCAATGTTCATACCGTTGGGGTGTAAGCTGCCCAAGCGAAATACGAGGTGCTGCTCCTCCAATTTGCGCTGGGCCTCGCTCTGGCAGTGGAGGAGGCACAGGACAGAAAGGTGAGTGTGGGAATGGGAGGGGGAGTTGAAGTGCAGAGCAACCGGGAGATCAGGTAGGTTTAGGCGAACTGAGCGGGGGTGTTCAGCGAAACGATCGGCGAGCGTGCGCTTGGTCTCGCCGATATACAGGAGTGCACACCTGGAACAGCGGATACAGGAGGTGAGGTTGGAGGAGGTGCAAGCGAACCTCTGCCTCGACCTGTTTCCGTGCTGTGTGACTCTGTAAAATCAAACGTGAACTAAGGCCCAGGGTGTTTAAACTCTGCTAAACATTCTATACCGAAATGAGGAGCCCACCGGGACTGCATAAGTAAAGCCACATTGGCAATCTTTCTGCCTCGTTGAACCCCTTGCTGTTCCCCGAGCAAGATTAATAGCTCAGCTTGCGAAGGCTTCTCTTGGCAAAAAGAGAACTATTTTGAGAGAGCAGAGTCCTGCAGAATGAAGATAAAATTCACATCCCAACCCCCCTCCTCCTCCACAAGTCAATCCTTGGGGTCAACTTTCTCACCAAGCCGCTGAAGCTGCAGAAAAAACACCAACTTGGGCAGCGTCCAAGCAAACAGAGTTTGGAAGCTTCCTACAGCACTGTTCCCTGCTATTTACCAAGGGCCGCACACACACACACTCACAGCTGCCTGGCCGTGCCCTGGTCCAACACGTTGCCTCCCTCCTGCCCACAGGAGAGGCCCAGGTGGGGAGCAGGGATTGTTTACTCTGGGCCGAGGCTGGGGTCACCCGTAGCTGACGAGCTGCTCTCGTCCCCGCCACCCACTCCGGCCTCTCCCCCCCCCCCCCCCCCCCCCCTGTAATGGCTCGAGCAGCTGTGCCCCTGGCTCGAGTTACAGCCTCCAGGATGAACAGCAGCAGGTGGCCTGGTCACTGGAGCCCAGAGAGGACACATTCCAAGCCCCTCCGTTCCGGAGCATTTAAGACCAGTCTCAATAGGCCGTGCTCAGTGTAGGAAGGAACTGCAGAGGCTGGTTTACACTGAAGATAAACACAAAATGGTGGAGTAACTCAGCGGGACAGGCAGCATCTCTGGATAGAAAGAACGGGCAATGTTTTGGGTCGAGACCCTTCTCTTCAGACATCACGTTTAGTTTGATGTCCGATTCCTTCTCTCCAGAGATGCTGCCTGTCCCGCTGACTTACTCCAGCATTTTGTGTCTAACTTCGGTTTAAACCAGCCTCTGCAGCTCCTTCCCACACATTTAGTTTAATGTAGTTTAGAGATACAGCGCGGAAACAGGCCCTTCAGCCCATCGAGTCCCTGCCGACCAGCAATCCACCCACACACACACACACACACACACACACACACACACACACACACACACACACACACACACACACACACACACACACACACACACACACACACACACACACACAGAGGTCTTTGTCTCACTAAGGTTGCCTATAATGTTAACAGGACCTGGTCTTGCAGGATTGAGTATTGTAAATTAGCCGCCACCCTAGAGATTACCTCCCTGCTCATTTTCAAAACAGTCGTGGGTCAAGATTTGCCAACTGTCCCGTATTAGCCGGGCATCCCTTATTTTGGGCTAAATTGGTTTGTCCCTTATGGGATCGCCCTCGTCCCGTATTTTGACTGTTGCAACCTGTGTCGAGTTGGAGCGCCACGTCCGGCCCTGCTTCACCCGTCCCGACGTAGTGCAGCCCGTGGAGTGCAGCAGCAGCAGCAGCAGCGCCTCGCCCGTGGCCCCGTCCGGCCAGCCCACACCACCACCACCCCTCCTTCTCATGGGCGATCATCGGTTTCTGAGTTGGATGGGGTGCCGGGCCAGAACTCCTCAGCTGGCCGGCCGGCTGGGCTTTGTGTGCAGTCCAGCACTCGGGCCAACAAACCATTCACCCAGCCACGGCCGAGTCGGTCAACGAATTGCCATCAGGAATTTGTCCCGTATTTTGACCTTTTGTCCCTTATTTGGGAGTGAGAAAGTTGGCAACCCCTAGCCGTCGGTCATGTTCGAGAAGAGGGCACATGACAAGCTCAGGGTAACATCCCAGTGAAAAACAGCTCGTCTGACAGGGAAGCAGTCCCTCAGTGCCGAGCGATGCTGCTGGAATTAACCAGCTTGCCTGTCCATTACCTTGCGATGGTAGTGTTGCTGCCTCAACACCAGAGACCCAGGTTCGATCCTGACCTCGGGTGCTGTCTGTACGGAGTTTGTACGTTCTCCCAGGCTCTTCATCCAGGTGTTCTGCTTTCCTCCCACATCCCAAAGACCTGCGGGTTTGTAGGTGAATTGGCGCTCTGCAAATATGCTCCTTGTGTGTAGGGAGCGGATGAGAAAGTGGAACAACACCAAACTAGCGTGAACGGGTGATCGATGGTCGGCGTGGACTCTGTGAGCCGAAGGGCTCGTTTCTCTGCTGCATCTTTCAATCAATCAAGCTGCAATGTGTCGGAAGGAACCGCAGATGCTGGTTTACACCGAAGATAGACACAAAATGCTGGAGTAAGTCGGCGGGTCAGGCAGCATCTCTGGAGAAATGAAATAGGAGACGATTTGGGTCGAGGCCCTTCTTCAGACTCAAGCTGCAAGCTTGAAATCACTGCAAGCAAATGCCCCGGAGTAAGTTTGAAGTACATTAGGCGGAGGGCTTGCTCACAAGTCTATCTTTGTTGGTGGATCTGAATGGTTTCATTTCCAGTCCCAGGAGGGTTCCTAGCTGTGTGACCCGTGACTGCTCCCTCTGACACGCTGCAGGAGCGAGGTCATGCCGCAATCTCCCAGCCATCTCTCGTATTTATCCAACAGTTTCACAGTCGATTCCTTGTTGAAAATCTCATCTGGTTGCTGCAGCCATTCCACGGGGCCCCGTTTGAAGGGATCGACTGCAAATGACTCGTGCATTATAAAAACTCCTGATAAGATGGTAAAGGAAGGTCAGTCTGAAGAAGGGTCTCGACCCGAAACGTCGCCTATCTCCTTCGCTCCTTAGATGCTGCTGCACCCGCTGAGTTTCTCCAGCTTTTTGTGTAACCCCTGAAGAAGGGTCCTGACATGAATCATCACCCATCTATCCTGGTATAAGTTCATATGTGATCAGAGATAGTGGAACCAGACCCTTCGGCCCACCGAGTCCTCACCGACCAGCGATCCCCACACACTAACACTATCTTACACACACTAGGGACAATTTACCATTTTACCAAGCCAATTAACCTACAAACCTGTACGTTTTTGGAGTGTGGGGGGAAACCAAAAATCTCGGACGCCCGCCACAGGGAGAACGTGCAAACTCCTTACAGACAGCACCCGTCGTCAGGATTGAACCCGGGTCTATGGTGCTGTAAGGCACCACCTCTACCGCTGCGCCACTGTGCCACTGTTGAAGGAGGTGTTCACAGGTGATAGGAGCAGAATTAGGCCATTTGGCCCATCAAGTCTACTCCGCCATTCAATCATGGCTGATCTCTCTTTCCCTCCTAACCCCTTTCTCCTGCCTTCTCCCCGTAACCCCCGACTCCTGAACTGATCAAGATGAGATGCTGCCTGACCCTCTGAGTTACTCCGGCAATTTGTGCTTGTGTCGGGAAGATCACTCTGTAGTCTGATAACAGTGCGGAAGAAACTGTTCCTAAATCTGGGGAGGCATCAAACGATAGCATTCATGAGCGTTCAACATATGGGGAGAACGTTTGTTCATCGTTTGAAGGGGAATCTCTGACTTTCAGATCTACCGGTGTTATTCTTGATTGACATTTGCAAGCCATTATGTACGATCCTTCACGAGCTAAAACTGGTGATCGCTTTGAACAAAGTAGATGGAGTATTTATACGGGCGTCAGGGTTTATGGGGAGAAGGCGGAAGAATGGGGATAGGAGGGAGAGATAGATCAGCCATAATTGAATGGCGTAGACTTTATGGGCCAAATGGCCTAATTCTGCTCCTAAAACCTATGAACATGAACTGGGACCAAACTCAGTTGGCCACAGAATGTCTTGCAAGGTACCTCTAGGAGATGAAAGGTCCAAGATGATCACAGTAGAAATGAATGCACTTCATATTTCGCTTAGGCAGCTTTCAGCCCAACGGTATGAATATTCAGCTGTAGGAAATAACTCTCGTCTCTTTAAAAAAAGGTCTGGTGCTCGTTTGTGGGGTCATGGTCCAAGGATAAGTAGGAGGAGGTCATACCTGATCCCCTGGTTGCCCGTCTGTATATCGGCGAGACCAGGCACAGGTTCGGCGATCGTTTTGCTGAGCTCCTCCGCTCAGTCCGCCCTAACCTACCTGATCTCCCGGTGGCTCAGCACTAACTCCCCCTCCCATTCCCAATCTGACCTTTCTGTCCTGGGCCTCCTCCGTTGTCAGAGTGAGGCCCAGCGCAAATTGGAGGAACAGCACCTCATATTTCGCTTGGGCAGCTTACATCCCAGCGGTATGAACATTGACTTCTCTAACTTCAGATAACCCTTGGCTTTCCCTCTCTCTCCATCCCCTCCCCCTTCCCAGTCCTCCCACCAGTCTTACAGTCCCTGACTACATTCTATCTCTGTCCCGCCCACCCCATTGACATCAGCCTGAAGAAGGGTCTCGACCCAAAACGTCACCCATTCCTTCTCTCCAGAGATGTTGCCTGTCCCGCTGAGTTACTCCAGCATTTTGTGCCTACCTTCGGTATGAATATTCACTTCTCTAACTTCAAGTAACCCTTGCTTTCCCTCTCTCTCCATCCCTCGCCGGTCCTTGTTCTCCGACTAGTTTCATTGTCCTGTTTAAACTGTACTGATTGTATGCTTCATTATCACCTTCCCCTCAGCTAACGGTCTATTCTACAACGTTGTGCATCATCCCCTTTGATCTCTCGTTTTCACACCTTACCCTTCCATATCTCTATGTCTCCCTCTCCCTGACTCTCAGTTTGAAGAAAGGTCTCGACCCGAAATGTCACCCATTCATTCCATCCAGAGATGCTGCCTGTCCTGCAGTTACTCCAGCGTATTGCGTTTATCTTCGAAATGAATGCATGGTCTTTACCGAAGATCCTATAGCGGAGCAAGATAGACCACTCCTTCTAAATGCAAGGGGATGACGTGTCGCCCACGTTCAGCTCCGTTGCGTACCTTTTTTTCATCCATTTCCGTAACCTGACCCGACCCGACTCGCAGTGTAATCAACGTTGCGGGGGAACAGTTTGTGTTAATAAGTTATAATTCTGAAAATGAGGAGAAGATTTTTACCAAATAACTTTTATTTTTACGGGGATGTTTCCGTAACCGGCTTCCGTCTCCGCACTAGTATCCTACGGGATGTTTGGTGCGGAGACGGAACCCGGTTACGGAAATGGGGCCGAAAATTACCCATGAATCTGCCCATGACCGTGCTACGTATTTTTCGTTGAGTGGACTATCTTGCTCGCTGTAGGGTCTTTGGTCTTTACATCTCGAGAACGGACTGTGATTTTGCAATGGCCCCCCCCCGCACATTTCGAACAATGCTGCCTTTTTAAAAAAAAGTTTGGATCTGCTCACAACTCATTACCATCTTGGCGCCGAACAATATCTCAGCGTGGGGTCAGTTCAAAGCGAAATTTTTGGCTCAGAAAGTTAATTGTTCCTTGCCTATTACTGGAGGTGTGCAGGGAATTTACGCAACATGGCAATTGATGCAGACATTCAAATCTGGCTCAGAAGCAGAGGATAGACAACAAAACGCTGGAGTAACTCAGCAGGACAGGCGGCATCTCTGAAGAGAAGGAATGGGAGTACACTTTCATGTGTAACTTGTTAAGGGAGTGGCGGGAAATCTAAGCATGTGGTCAAACTTCAGGATTTGACAAGAATAATCTCGGGAATGAGTGGGTTAACATACGATGAGCGTTTGACAGCACTGCGCCTGTACTCGCTGGAGTTGAAAAGGAGGAGGGGAACCCTCATTGAAACTTACAGAATAGTGAAAGGCTTGGATAGAGTGGATGTGGAGAGGATTAAATTAAATTAAAAATTAAAGGACGTACCTTTAGAGAGATGAGGAGGAATATCTTTAGCAACTTGTGGAATTCTTTGCCACAGAAGGCTGTGGAGGCCATGTCAATGGATATTTAAAGCGGAGATTGACAAATTCTTGATTACTAAGGGTGTCCGGGGTTATGGGGAGAAGGCAGGAGAATGGGGTTGAGAGAGAAAGATAGATCAGCCACGATTGAATGGTGGAGTAGACTTGATGGGCTGAGTGGCCTAATTCTGCTCCTATCACATGAATTTCTGATCATGGATAACATTTTCCTCAATGTCTCTCCTGCTTCTCCTTCCCTCTCCCCCGATCACTCTGGTTTCCAAAAATATTGATCTCAGTCTCAAAGCGAATCTCGGGACTGGATATGGAGTCCACTGGAGCAGAGAAGATTCAGACTAACGTTCCCCAAATGGCCACCCTCATGCTGAACCTATGACCCCTGACCCTGGGATTGGCCAGACTGGGAGGATGGGGGGGGGAGGGGGGAATAGGGAGGAGGCAGAGATGGAAGGAAAGGAGGAAGGGGGATGGGCGAGGAAGGGGGCAGAGAGGAAGAGGGTGGTGGGTGGAGAGAGTGGGGGGGAGGGCAGCTAGAGAGGAAGAGCATGCTGGGGTGGGGGGGGATCGGCGGCAGACGGGAGGTATGGAGAGAGAGGGGGGCTGGGGGGGGTGGGAGGAGTGGAGACGAGAGGAGGGGAAGTATTTGGAAAAGGTGGGGGCTGAGGAGGGGGGTAAAGGCGGGGGGGGGGGGAAGAGGAGGGAAAGAGACAGATGGGAGGAGAGATAATACATACATACATGCTGGAACATGGTTTAGCTTTTGCTGAATGCTATAGCCATGGAGTATAGAGGGCAGTGGATATTGGTGGAGAAGGCGCGATGACATTGTGCTGTATTTGGGAAATTAGAAATGAAATCGGAGCTCTCTGAAAGTTAAGGAACAAAGTTGGGGGGGGGGGGGTTAATAATTTCCTCCACATTGCAGTCACAGGCACCGACCTCCTCACAAATGTAAACCACTTATTGATCCAAATCTCTGCAGTTACAGAGTCTGCAGGGTCTTTGGGATGCAAGATAAATCAGCAAGATGATTTATGAGATTTTTTAAAAAATTGTTCTGCATAATCTCATTCTTTATTAGCCAAGGCAAGGCAAGTGTGAATAAGGGTCTCAACCTGAAGCGTCACCTATCCATGTTCTCCACAGATGCTGCCTGACCCGCTGAGTTACTCCAGCACTCTGTGAAACGTCACCTATCCATGTTCTCCACAGATGCTGCCTGACCCGCTGAGTTACTCCAGCACTCTGTGAAGCGTCACCTATCCATGTTCTCCACAGATGCTGCCTGACCCGCTGAGTTACTCCAGCACTCTGTGAAACGTCACCTATCCATGTTCTCCACAGATGCTGCCTGACCCGCTGAGTTACTCCAGCACTCTGTGAAACGTCACCTATCCATGTTGTCCACAGATGCTGCCTGACCCGCTGAGTTACTCCAGCACTCTGTGAAACGTCACCTATCCATGTTCTCCACAGATGCTGCCTGACCCGCTGAGTTACTCCAGCACTCTGTGAAACGTCACCTATCCATGTTCTCCACAGATGCTGCCTGACCCGCTGAGTTACTCCAGCACTCTGTGAAACGTCACCTATCCATGTTCTCCACAGATGCTGCCTGACCCGCTGAGTTACTCCAGCACTCTGTGAAACATCACCTATCTATGTTCTCCACAGATGCTGCCTGACCCGCTGAGTTACTCCAGCACTCTGTGAAACGTCACCTATCCATGTTCTCCACAGATGCTGCCTGACCCACTGAGTTACTCCAGCACTCTGTGAAACGGCACATATCCATGTTCTCCACAGATACTGCCCGACCCGCTGAGTTACGCCAGCACGCTGTGTCCAACTCTAACTGTGATCCTGATCTGGCTATAAAATAGTGCACAGTCGAATTAAAGTGGAGTGCCTGATCGGAGAGAGAGAGAGAGAGCGAGAGAGCGATTTTACATCACAAAGAAAAATGGGAAAATGTAAACTTAAAAAAATCTAAATACCCTGCACACGCTGACCATAGATGTTAACTGTTCCCCCTTCCACAGATGCTGCTTGACTGGCTGAGTTTTTCTTTTAAAACCAGCCTTTGGTGTTTTAAATGGGAACTTTTAATGCTGTCAATAGGATTTTGAACTAGGAGTTGTTAATGCCAATAATATGTTATGGGAAAAGCTGTGCCCCTGATGCTAACAACACCACAGACGTTGTAGCGTGGTGGGCTACACACTGATCAGCCACTACAGTGCAGTCATTATACTGACTGACAAAGGCTCCATTGACGTTTCTGCAAAAAGTACACATTTCTTGAAATGCCAGCCTTGCAAAAGGAAATTGTCTTTTAAGGAAATTCCTTCCAAAGAATGGTGAACCTACCATCAACGGCATCTACCCCCACCATTCCAAGTCACACTCTCCCCACACATTGCCGGAGACTTTCCATCAGTCACACCATGTGCACGGGCCATTGATCCAAATTCAGTACCCCGTTCCTGCTTTTCCCCCGTATCCCTTGATTCCATTAGCTCTAAGAGCTATATCTAACTCTCTCTTGAAAACATCCAGTGAATCAGCCTCCACTGCCTTCTGTGGCAGAGAATTCCACAGAGGATTCACAACTTTCTGGGTGAAAACATTTTTCCTCATCTCAGTCCTAAATGGCCTAACCCTTATTCTTAAACTGTGACCCCTGATTTTGCACTCCCCCAACATCGGGAACATTTTTCCTGCATCTAGCCTGTCCAATCCCTTAAGATCCCCTCTCATCCTTCTAAACTCCAGTGAATACAAGCCCAGTCGAGCCATTCTTTCATCACACGTCAGTCCCGTCATCCCCAGTTTCCTGGTATGACAGAATCAAAAAGCAGAGAGCATCAACGTAGGAAGGGGAGAGGGAGAGGAGGGGGGAGAGGGCAAGAGATAAGCGGAATGATCTTTCATCAGCACCAAACATTGACGATTCCTTGCTTCTGCAGATGCTGCTCAACCCACCGAACTCCACCACTTCAGCCTCTGCTCACTCGCATAGATCACCTCCCCAGCTCAGAAAGCACATCAATGTAAAGAAAATACTTTATAGTTTTGAAAACTCATCCTGGTCGCAATCTCGTCCCTTTTGTGCTCTTCCAGCCTACACTTCTCTCCAATATTAGTTCTCATTTAATTTAGTTTAATCTAGGGAAACAGCGCGGAAACAGGCCCTTCAGCCCATCGCGTCCGCACCGACCAGCGATCCCCGCACACTAACACTATCCTACACACACTGGGGACAATTTACATTTACACCAAGCCAATTAACCCACAAACCTGTACGCCTTTGGAGTGTGGGAGGAAATCGAAGATTTTGGAGAAACCCCACGCAGGTCACGGGGAGAATGTGCAAACTCCGTACAGACAGCACCCGTAGTCAGGATCGAACCTGAGTCCCTGGAACTGTAAGGCAGTAGCTCTACCGCTGAGCCACCGTGCCGCCCAATTCTGGCCTCTTGATCATCCAAAACTACTGGGAACTGTTTAGTTGAGTTTGTCATGTGTATTGAGGTACAGTGAAAAGACTTTGTTGCATGCTATCTAGTCAGTGGACAGACTATACATAATCAAGCCGTCCACAGTGTACAGATACAGGATAAAGGGAATAACGCTTAGTGCAAGATATAATCCAATAGTCTGATTTAAGAGAGCCCAAGGGTCTCCAATGAGGTAGATGGGAGGTCAGGACCGCTCTCTAGTTGGTGAGAGGATGGTTCAGTTGCCTGATAACAGCTGGGAAGAAGCTGTCCCTGAATCTGGAGGTGTGCGTTTTCACACTTCTGTACCTCTTGCCTGATGGGAGAGGGAGTGACCAGGGTGAGACTAATCCGTGATTATGTCGATGACCTTGCCGAGGCAGCGTGAAGTGTAGATAAATACCCAGATCCAAGCTCTAAATCTCTCCTTAAATCTTCCCAGCATTTAATTGAGTTTGATGCAGTGTTGGAGTCACCTTGGAGTATTTCCTTTATCCTGTATCTGCGCACTGCGGACCGCTCGATTGTAGTCTTTCCGCTGACTGGATAGCACGCAACAAAAGCTTTTCACTGTACTTTGGTACACGTGACAAACTAATCATCTACACTATCTCCTGATATGAACCAGTGTCATCTGTACTCTGTAACAAATCTGGTGGAGTGTTTTAGGACCATGTGCTCGGTCATGGATAGGACAGGTTTGGAGGGCAATGGACCAAGCGCAGGCAAGTGGGACATGGGTAGCTGGGACATTGTTGGCCAGTGTGGGCCAGTTGGGCCGAAGGGCCTGTTTCCACACTGTATTAATCTATGACCCCCATGCCGTAAAAATATGTGCTTCTGTTTCCATGTAGTCTTCGAAAAGAGTCATCCTGTATTGAACTCACATCAAAAAAAGCTTCTGAAGAGTCAAGTCAAGAGCATTTATTGTCATGTGTCCCAGATAGGACAATGAAATCCGTGCTTGCTGATACAGATCAGATCAGTATGACCAGTTGAAACATATAAGATTGTTAAGGGTTTGGACACGCTAGAGGCAGGAAACATGTTCCCGATGTTGGGGGAGTCCAGAACCAGGGGCCACAGTTTAAGAATAAGGAGTAAGCCATTTAGAACTGAGACGAGGAAACACGTTTTCTCACAGAGAGTGGTGAGTCTGTGGAATTCACTGCCTCAGAGGGTGGTGGAGGCAGGTTCTCTGGATGCTTTCGAGAGAGAGCTAGATAGGACTCTTAAAAATAGGGCTCTTTAAGATAGCGGAGTCTGGGGATATGGGGAGAAGGCAGGAACGGGGTACTGATTGGGGATGATCAGCCATGATCACATTGAATGGCGGTGCTGGCTCGAAGGGCCAAATGGCCTACTCCTGCACCTATTGTCTATTGACCATATACCATAGAATATATATACACACACACACACAGTAAACAGATGAGCAATAGGCTGTTATAGTTCAGAGTTTGTTTGAAGTTGTGTTTAATAGTCTGATGGCTGTGGGGAAGTAGCTATTCCTGAACCTGGATGTTACAGATTTCAGGCTCCTGTACCTTCTACCTGATGGCAGCAGAGAGATGAGTGTGTGGCCAGGATGGTGTGGGTCCTTGATCCAAGTTATTTTTAATCCAGGTTTATCCAAGACTTTTTATCCAGGTTTCCTGTCCAGAGGATAGGCGAACACATGATCGCTGTTGCAGCCTTGACGTAGGAACAATTCATTTAGTCGCACATGCTGTGCTGGAAACTATCGTGACACCTGCTGAAGAGGTCACCGCCCTGATATGTAATACTCAGCCTGCAGGTCCAACCATCTTCTTCCTCTGCCAGAGTAACCAGACAATTCCAACCTGGGGCTTGGTGGAAGGGCAACTCATGCCGTTACAGTTACAAATTATTTCAATCGAAAGGAGAAGCCAAATAATAGTCACAAGATGTTTGGACCACAGGTTCCACCTCAAGGCAGCTCTGAACTCAGCTGGTGAGCTACAATGCTGAGAACTGTCATCTGCACTCCGTATCTTCCCTTTCCTTCTACCCAGTCCCTTGTTTTTGCCACAGTTTCTTGTGTCTATCAACGTGCAAACTGGAATGGAAGCCCCTGATCTGCATCTCTTTTGATCTCTTACAGTAATTCCCTCTCCCCTGACTCAGTCAGAAGAAGGGTCTCGACCCATAACATCACCCATTCCTTCTATCCCGAGATGCTGCCTGTTCTGCTGATTTTCTCCAACATTTTGGGTTAATCTTCGATGGAAGAGGAAGGAACGGACTACAAAGAAACATAGAAACATAGAAAATAGGTGCAGGAGTAGGCCATTCGGCCCTTCGAGCCTCCACCGCCATTCAATATGATCATGGCTGATCATTCAACTCAGTATCCTGTACCTGCCTTCTCTCCATACCCCCTGATCCCTTTAGCCACAAGGGCCACGTCTAACTCCCTCTTAAATATAGCCAATGAACTGGCCTCAACTACCTTCTGTGGCAGAGAATTCCAGGGACTCACCGCTCTCTGTGTGAAAGTACGGGTGCTGTCTGTACGGAGTTTGCACGTTCTCCCCGTGACCTGCGTGGGTTTTCTCCACGACCTTCGCTTTCCTCCCACACTCCAAAGAAGTGCAGGTCTGTAGGTTAATGGGCTTGGTTTAAATGTAAAAATTGTCCGTAGTATGTGTAGGGTAGTGTTAATGTGTGCCGTGATCGGTGGTCGGGGTGGACTCTGTGGGCCAAAAGGCCTGTTTCCGCGCTGAATCTCTAAACAAAACCAGTTCTAGGTTCCTGTGTTGACAAACAGATCACCAGTGAAGCTTACAGCACATCGGTATGAATATTGATTTCTCTAACTTCAAGATTTGCATCCCCTTTCTCTCCGTAACCCCCCCCCCCACCCCAAATCTAGTCGTCGTACTACTTTCACCGTCTGCATAACTCGTTACCATCTACCCCACAGCCAACAATGGAGCATTGTGGGCTCCACCTATCCTCGATTACAGTTGCTTTTGGCATGTCTTTCATTCATTTGTTCTATATCACCACCTCTATCTCTTGTTTTCCTCTCCCCTGACTCTCAGTCTGAAGAAGGGTCTTGAGCCGAAACGTTACCTATTCCTTTCTCCAGAGATGCTGCCAGACCCGCTGAGTTGCTCCAGCTTTTTGTGTCTGTCCCCGGTGAGAACAATGCTGTTGCTTTCAGTGCAATAGTTCACCGATCTCACACAGTCCGCAGCAGTTAACAAGCACCAGATTGTCTGCGACGGTATTTGACATATCGCAAGCTCGAGACCCCACACTGCAAGTGAAATTCTTCAGTAATCTGCCCACTATTGAGAGTCTAACTTGGCAGTCAATCTGCTGCCCTGTTTCAGAAAACATGTAGAAAGTCTGATCTCATCAGGAAATTATGCCTGAATAATGGACAATTACCAAATCTTCCCCTTCTTACAAACAGCCTTTCACAGCCCGTGTCAGCGGGTATGTACATGCTGGCCATTTGGCTGAAATGTCTTCAATCTGCTGCTGCTCGAGAAGATGGACTGAAGTCCTCAGGGGGGAGCTAGCACATTCATGAAGGGCTGAGTGGCCATAAGTTTATCATACTTTCCATTTGGCTCTGTGGGACTATACAGAGTTCGATCCCAATCTGAGACAATGCAGAGATCAGTTCAATATCACCTCTACCCCATTGAGGACATTGGACCTTGTCTCTGGAACAAATGCAGTACGAGGCTGAGAACTATACTCTGCACACCGTATCTTCCAATCTGCTCTACTTGTTATACTTGAGGTAGACTTTATTGTATTTATGTAGGAACAAGGGTCCGCAGATGCTGATGCTACACAGAATGCTGGAGTCAGGGTGGTCACGGTGGTGCAGTGGTAGAGTTGCTGTCTTACAGTGCTTGCAGCGCCAGAGACCCGGGTTCGATCCCGACTATGGGTGCTGTCTGTATGGAGTTTGAACGTTCTCCCCGTGACCAGTGTGGGTTTTCTCCGAGATCTTCAGTTTCCTCCCACACTCCAAAAACATGCAGGTTTGTTGGCTTGGTATGATTGTAAAATTGTCCCTAGTTTGTGTAGGATAGTCTAAGTGTGCGGGGATCGCTGGTCAGTACGGACTCGATGGGCTGAAGGGCCTGTTTCCCTGCTGTATCTCTAAACTAAACTAATTTGATAGTGTCAGTGTATGGTATACAAAATGTTTAAGAAGGAACTGCAGATGCTGGAAAATCGAAGGTAGACAAAAATGCTGGAGAAACTCAGCGGGTGAGGCAGCGACTATGGTGTGAAGGAAATATGCGACGTTTTGGGTCAAGACCCTTCTTCAGACTCCCGTGTTAGTGTATGGGATGACCGCTGGCCGGCGCGGACTTGGTGGGCCGAAGGGCCTGTTTCCACACTGTATCTACAAAGTCTGTATCTCTAAAGACTCTAAAGTGTCTCACAGATTTCACAACGCACATGGAAAAAATAATGCATTACATGCAAACTACAGTGGGATGTTCAAAAGATGAAGAGGTAGTTTCTTACTGATGCCCAAGTCCATGTGTACACAAGTCAATGTTTATGACAACAGCCTTGATCCTTGACACTCATTAGATGCGAGCAACTTTATTTTTCTTCTCCAGCAGGAAGCTCAGAGGGGGCCTCGTGGGATTGGGGGTCAAAAAGGCAAATTCTCAAATAATAAGGATTTAATTGTAAAGGAACTCAAATATCAAACCCAATTGCTCATGCAGAACACAAAGAGCCTTCATATCCAGGAGTTTTATCCTCCTTGATAACCAAAAAATACTTCTTTCAAAATTCCCTGGGAGAATAAAGAAAACATAATGGGAGAAGTGTGCCTTTGGCTATTATTTATGTCGAAATCAGTTCTGTTGAGGCCAATACAACTCCGAGCCCATGTTTTACCATAATAACAAGAAACGGCAGATGCTGGTTCATGCCAAAGATAGACACAACATGCTGGAGTAGCTCAACGGGACAAGCAGCATCTCTGGAGAACATGGATAGTTGACACATTGGGTTGGCACCTGAAGAAGGGTCCCGATACAAAACAACACATATTCCTGTGTGGGAAGGAACTGCAGATGCTGGTTTACACCGAAGATAGACACAAAATGCTGGAGCAACACAGCGGGACGGGCAGCATCTCTGGAGAGAAGGAATGGGTGATGTTTATGGTCACTGTGAAGGATGGTCTAGACCTGAAACGTCAACCATTCCTCCTATTCAGAGATGTTGCCTGTCCCACTGAGTTACTCCAGCATTTTGCATCACTTGTTTTGCTGCAATATTTTTGACCAGCTGTGTGCTGAGCTCCAGTACTACAGTACCCAGTACTGTACCCAGACCAGAAACATCTGTTCCCTTCTGTTATCAGGCTTCTGAATGGTGCTTCACTAAACTAAGGTTCTGTCCGATTCACCTATATTGTGGACTTTGTCTATGGAACTGGTGCCCTGCAATGCTGGGAACTTTATTCTCCCCTCTGTATCTTCCCTTCCTTTTTGCTCGACCTGTTGTACTTGAGTTTAACTCGAGTGTACTCGTGTGTAGTATTATCTGATTTGATTTGGTGGCATGTTCCAAAACGTCACCTATCCATGTTCTCCAGAGATGCTGCCTGACCCGCTGAGTTACTCCAGCACTTAAAATATGTTTTCCCTGTTCCTCTGTGCACGTGCCCACAACAAAGCTTAACCTAAGACTGGTAGAGAGACGTTCACCACTTGTTGACATGAAGTTAGATGTGGCCCTTGTGGCTAAGGGGATCAGGGGGTATGGAGAGAAGGCAGGTACAGGATACTGAGTTGGATGATCAGCCATGATCATATTGAATGGCGGTGCAGGCTCGAAGGGCCGAATGGCCTACTCCTGCACCTAATTTCTATGTTTCTAAGTCAGTTCCCCACAGCTATCAGACTATTAAACACTACTACCTCTATTAAGCTCTGAACTACATGCACTAATATTGTTGTTTGTTTTTTAGGTGTAAGTACACGTGTGTGTGTGTGTGTGTGTGTGTGTGTGTGTGTGTGTGTGTGTGTGTGTGTGTGTGTGTGTGTGTGTGTGTGTGTGTGTGTGTGTGTGTGTGTGTGTGTGTGTGTGTGCGCACACACAAATACATTTATGTACACATATATATATATTATGTGTGTGTATATGTGCGAGTATGTATATATATATATCCGCACACTGAATGTTTTTTCCTCTTGTTCATTATATTTACAGTGTACTATGTTTACATATTGTGTTGTGCTGCAGCAAGTAAGAATGTCATTGTTCTATCTGGGACACATGGAAATGAAACACTCTTGACTTTAACTCAGGTCCTCAGCCAACTGCACAGACTCAGGCAGAGCGACACGACCAAAGTCAAGCTGTTAGAGGGCAATAAGAGGGATGAGCTGGGGCCTGCAAGAAAGGATACAGATAGCATAGCCCAAGGTGTGTATTGGTATTACTCATTGTACACATTGTCTGTAGTGTCAGCTTGTCTTTGTTCACCCTCGCATCAGTTACACATGATTAAATTGCTGCACGTCTCACATTAACTAAGCACATCATCCTTATCTGATGTGATCTTCAGCAGGCCACATCTGGTACCACAACAAGAATGTGGATTTACGAAGCACTTTTAAAGCTTTCTGATGTACAGGGCCGAAGTGTGAGCAAACGACACTGACATCAAATTGTCACTAAAGATAGACTCAAAAAGCTGGAGTAACTCAGCGGGTCAAGCAGCGTCTCTGGAGAGAATGAGTGGGTGACGTTTCGGGTCAAGAGCCTTCTTCAGACCCTAGTTTTTAGTTCTAGTGTCTAGTTTTTCAGTCCAGTTGTTCTTTTGTAGAGCAGAATCTGCACTCCGTGGTGTCTCAGTGCTTCCTATTTTTGCTGTCGTTGGTTATCGCCAGGTCTCATATGTGAATTCCATTAAAACTAGTCCCTGGCAGTCTCCCAGAGAGTCGCCCAAGTGGAACAGGCCCTTAAGGCCCCCATCTGCCTCCTGTCCCCTAAGGAATACCCAAGATGGGAATCTGAACAAGGAGTGACGGTGTGTTTTCGGTAAGTGTTACTGCATGACTGCTCGACCCGAGGGCAAGGAGCAGCTCAAGAGGAAGTGTGATCATTGTAATCTCAGCGAATGCAGAGGAAGGCTGCATTATTTAACATGCAACAGCTGGCAGGAAACCCAAGTTATTCTTCAAAGTTAGATTTCCTTTTTAAAGGACGTCTTGGCAAGGTAAGCCATGCACAGTGCCGTTTAAAACAAGCCCCACCAGAGTCCGTCAGGCAAAGAGGAAAATCAGAAGAGTTGGTAATAGGAGCAGTTTGTTCTGTGTATGAAGGAACTGCAGATGCTGGTTTACATCGAAGATAGACACTAAAAATGCTGGAGCAACTCAGCGGGACAGGCAGCATCTCTGGAGAGAAGGAACGGATGACGTTTCAGGTTGAGAACCTCCTTCAGACTGAGAGTCAGGCCTTACACTTCCTTAGGTAGACAAAAGTGCTGGAAAGACTCAGCGGGTGCTGCAGCATCTATGGAGCGAAGGAAATAGGCAACGTTTCGGGCCATCACTCCATAGGTGCTGCTGCACCCGCTGAGTTTCTCCAGCACTTTTGTCTACCTTCGATTTTCCAGCATCTGCAGTTCCTTCTTAAACACTTACACTTCCTTACCTCTGTCTCCCTCTCCCCTGACTCTCAGTCTGAAGAAGGGACTCGACCCGAAGCGTCATCCATTCCTTCAATCCGGAGATGCTGTCTGTCCCGCCGAGTTATTTTGGGTCTAGCTTCAGAGGCTTGTTGAGCGTCCGATTCCCATTCAGAAGATTATTGGCAAGAGGAATCCTGGGTGCCCTCCGCACCAGTTCCTCCTCAATCAGCCTCACATAACAATCTGGTCACAAGTGCATGCCTGTTTACAGAAACACAGGTTGACACAGTAGTAGCAGGAGATTTGCTGATTCTTCTCACCGTTGGAGGCCCGGGTTCGATGTAGATACTGGAGATGTAAACACTGATGCAACAAGGGAAAGACAGTGGCTAGTATTTAGTTTAGTTTAGCTTAGAGATACATTGTGGAAACAGGCCCTTCAGCCCATCGAGTTCACACCTACCATCAATCATCCGTTTGCACTAGTTCTTCGTTATCCCCTTGCGCATCCGATACACATGGGACAATTTACCGGAACCAATTAACCTACACGCCTCTGGAGTGTGGGAGAGAACCGGAGCTCCTGGAGAAAACCCACACAGGTCACAGGGAGAACGTACAAGCTCTATGCAGCCAGCACGGGTAGTGAGGATCGAACCTGGGCCTCTGGTGCTGCAAGGCAGCAACTTTACCGCTGCGCCACCATGTCACCATTGGTGGCATCGTGTCACCCCTAAAGATTCAGTCCAACAGTGAGAATTAATTATCTGAAGACGGGTCTCGACCTGAAACGTCACCCATTCCTTCTCTCCAGAGATGTTGCCTGTCCCGCTGAGTTACTCCAGCACTTTGTGTCTACCTACAATTTAAACCTGCATCTGCCGTTAAAATTAACCTGCGTGCATTGAACAAAAATGTTTAATGTTGGACTCTAGTGAATGAGATACAAAGAATGCTGCAGAAACATCTGGATTTGCTAACGTAAAATATCTCCAGCACATCTGGCATTCCCAGGCAACACAAACTATATTTCATTGAAATGTTCACATTACTTTGCACGTAGAATTATTTCTCAATTTGGGATCGCGGGTTAGTTTTGAGCATATGAGCGTCGCTGGATTTATGTTTTTGCACGGTACGGTCATATATCATATCAGATATAAATGAAAAGCAGCTGCAACTGCTCTCGCTGGTAGAGAGAGAACAAGAAGCTATTTAAAGACAAAGACTTGAGAATAGACGGAAGTCGAGCGCTGGCGCTTGTATGTAGCACGTTTCCAAAGCAGGCAGTGATGATCCAAGGTGCTCCTGAGCCCCATGAAGAAGGATCTCGGCCCAAAACGTCACTTATTCCTTTCATGTAGTTTAGTTTACAGATACAGCGCAGATACAGGCCCTTCGGCCCGCCGAGTCCGTGCCGACCAGCGATCCCCGCACACTAACACTATCCTACACACACTAGGGATAATTTCCACCTAAACCAAGCAAATTAGCCTCCAAACCTGCACGTCTTTGGAGTGTTGGAGGAAACTGAAGCACTTTGTGTGTACCTTTGGTGTAAACCCGCAACTGCTGTTCATTCTTACACATGGCGACCAACCATTTAGCCCAACTTGCCCATGTCCCCCAAGGTGCCCCCTCCACCCAAGTCCCGTTTAGCCAACATTGCCTCTAAACTTTTCCTATCCATGCACCAGGTCGCTGGTCAGCATGGACTCGGTGTATTTTCACCCTATATTTGCAAACTAAACCACCATGCAAGTGTCTTTTAAATGCTGTTACAAGGTAAAATGGACAAAATCTTCAGCTTCTTGATGTACCACTGAAGCTCCGATAAACGTTAGTGCGATGGGAAGGACACCATTTACACTTAGCATGTTTAAGAAATGCTGATGCTGGAAAAAAAATCGAAAGTAGACAAAAATGCTGGAGAAACTCAGCGGGTGAGGCAGCATCTATGGAGTGAAGGAGTAGAATTCCTTCGCTCCACAGATGCTGCCTCACCCACTGAGTTTCTCCAGCATTTTTGTCTACCTTTACCACTGTACGAGGTAATTCAAGAGTTCTCCTGAGTTCTCCCCTGATTCGAGCTCGTGTAATGTACGTAGCGGCTCGTACGAGTAAGAAGAAATGATTTTTTTCATCACCAGTATTTTTTTACTCGTGGACATTTTTCACAGCGTTGAAACAAGTCACGAGTTCACCGGATTTCCCGAGTACCTACCGTTACTCGTACGAGCCACTATGTGACGTCCACGAGCTCCTACGCACCCGCTACGTACATTGCACAAGCTCGAATCAGAGGAGAACTTGGGAGAACTCTTGAATTACCTCGTACAGTGGGACAGGCCCTTCAGCAAGTAGCTTCATTGCTGTTGTATCTTTAAGATATCTTTGTATCTTTAAGATACAACAGCAGGTATCACTCCAGGGTTCTTGCCAGCTGAGTTTCACAAAGCACTAAGTGTGCGCTCATTCCAAAAAGGGTGAAACCATTTGCTGCTCTTAAAGTAAACTGGAGCTGGTCATAAAACTAACACTGATGACAAATTGGGAGGTTGTTATGGTTGAATCGAGCAGCCTTGAATTACAGATAAATGCTTGTCTGCTACTCGTCCAAATGGGGTCAACCCTGTTAATGGTTAATGTCCCTGAAAGATTTAGTTGTGTTCAATAGGTAATCTGGATTAGAGATCTGGATTTTCTTGTTGAAGAAAATATCCTAAAGAACTAGGCCTTAGCAACGGCAGATTGAAAAAAAAAAACCCCGAAATAGAGACAAACACAACAAGAATACAGGCCCTTCGGCCCAGCTCGTCCATGCCAACCAAGGTCCCCCCCAACCAAGCTAGTCTCATTTGCCCGTGTAGGAAGGAACTGCATCGAAGATAGACACAAAATGCTGGAGTAACTCAGCGGGACAGGCAGCATCTCCAGGGAGAAGGAATGGAACATTTTGGGTCGAGACCCTTCTTCAGAAGAAGGGTCAGAAGAAGGGTCTCGACCCAAAAGGTCACCCTTTCCTTCTCTCCAGAGATGCTGACGGTCCTGCTCAGTTACTCCTTCTTTCTCACTTGCCTGTATTGGCACATTTCCCTCTAAATCTTTCATAATCACGTACCCATCCAAGTTATTTTTTATATTGTTGTAGTATCTGCCCCAACTACCTCCTCCGGCAGCTCGTTCCATGTGCCCACCACCCTCTGAGTGAAGAGATTGTCCCTCAGATTCCTGTTAGATCTTTCCCCTCTCAATTGAAACTCCCTGTTTCCTGATTAACTACTCTGAGTAATAAAAAAAACATGTATCCATCCTATTTATTCCCCTCATGAATTTATACACCTCTATAAGATCATACTCAACATCCTGAACTCCATGGAACAAATGATGTAAATAATTTGAGGATTACTATGTGAAAGGTATGGCTTAGTCATTCACTGTTCATAGAATGATTACACTGGATTGGCGTTTATACCAAATGAAACATTTATTTATTTATTTATTTAAACTAAGCCTGATAATAAAGAGAATAGGAATGAACTGCCAGTGCTGGTTTAAAGCATAGAAAGACACAAAATGCTGGAGTAACTCAGTGGGTCAGACAGCAGCCCTGTAGTAAAGGAATGGGTGACGTTTCGGGTCGAGACCCTTCTTCAGACAGAGGGTCTCAACCCGAAACGTCACCAATACCTTTTCTCCAAAGATGCTGTCTGGCCTGCTGAGTTACACCAACTTTTTGTGTCTATCTCCTGTTAATATAGTTTTTTTTTTACTCTGGGCATCAAACAGTGGTTAATTAAAACCAGGGTTCCCGTGATATTTCGTGTTGTACTCTTGACTCCAGTAATGACTTGGTCTCCGAAGGCATATCCAAGTCTGAGAAGCACCCTGGAGTCTGTGTCCTTTAGAGCATTTGGGTTTTAACATCTCACATTTCCAACGCTCTCCAGCTCTGAGGGCAAGCCAGAGAGAAACGGAGAGGTACAACACATAGCCTGACCCAGGGGGGGGGACAGTGGCTGTGTATTAGGAACAGGCATCTGGAGTTTATTAACTTGCAGATCAGCAGCCAAGATCCCAGCCTGCTTCATTGTGGCTGCAGCAGAATGAGACACAACTTGAGCATTTCCCACTGCTGTAATCTGACAACCTCTTCTCCCCCCCTCCCCCAAACCCATGGAACAACCAAGAATGCAAAACTCATTCCATTAGCGGAAACTGCCACAGTCTTTACAGGCCCATCTATATTTGCAAACTCGCAGGGTACAAATCAGAATAGATTTGCCAGCACAGTCACAGTTGTTACTGACAGGGTGTTCAAGAAGGAACTGCAGGTGCTGGAAAATCGAAGGTAGACAAAAATGCTGGAGAAACTCAGCGGGACAGGCAGCATCTCTGGAGAAAAGGAATAGGCGACTTTTCGGGTCGAGACCCTTCTTCAGACTGAGAGTCAGTGGAGAGGGAACCAAGAGATGCAAAAAGGTACATGGAACAAATTAATGAAAGATACGCAAAAATTCAAATCTCACTGTACCAAAAGACACATCAAGAGATCTACTTTAAAATAACTATTAAGTGTAGATTGGTGATCATTGTGCAAACACTATGCATGGTCATGCCGATGAAACAGTCCTTTACAACAAAGATAGACACTAAAAGCTGGAGTAACTCAGCGAGACAGGCAGCATCTCTGAGAGAAGGAATGGGTGACGTTTCGGGTCGAGACCCTTCTTCAGACTGAGAGTCAGGGGAGTGGGAACTCTCAACGACTGGATTAAATCAAATCCCCTTTCAACTTTGCAACTCCAGCATTTGTTTCCATCTTCCTTGCTGTCATGAGTTTGAGAATTCACAGCCCTGCATCCAGTTCAATTTACTCCATGTCATAGTGAGGGCTTGAATTGCTCAGTTTAATACCAAAAAATAGGAACGCCACGGAACTTAATGGGAAAATTAATTGGTTTTCTTTCATGGACAAAACCTCACGCCCGAAGTAAATGTCAAACATACAGAACTTACAGTCTGAAGAAGGGTTTCGGCCAGAAACGTTGCCTATTTCCTTCGCTCCATAGATGCTGCCTCACCAACTGAGTTTCTCCAGCATTTTTGTCTACCTTCGATTTTCCAGCATCTGCAGTTCCTTCTTGAACGAACTTACATTCTTGTAGTTTTGCTCTAGGAGTACTTCACGTGACTTTCAAAGACATGGATACTATTTGCCAACCCCAATGGGCCAGTGAACAGGTTAAAGGATTTTAAGAAAGAACTGCAGATGCTGGAAAAATTTAAGGTAGACAAAAATGCTGGAGAAACTCAGCAGGTGAGGCAGCATCTATGGAGCGAAGGAATAGGTGATGCTTCGGGTCGAGACGTCACCTATTCCTTCGCTCCATAGATGCTGCCTCACCCGCTGAGTTTCTCCAGCATTTTTGTCTACCAGCAGGTTAAAGGAGATCAAGTGAATTTTAATGCCGATGAAACTAATTCTTACAATCAAGGATTGCTCAAGCTCCCAGGACACTGGAAACACATCAGCTTATTCAGCTCAGGTACACAGGTACTCTGATTGAGTCGCTGTCGTAAACGGAACTAATTTTTCCAACTCTTTCTTAAAAGCGTGTGACCAAACCAGGACAGAAAGCATTAACCAGCCAAGACCCATGGACACCATGGAAGCCATTCACCAAACCACTGAGTCAATGATAATTCACAATTGCTTTCCACAATCCCTGCGGATTTGTTTGCTATTTGTAGATTAGTGTCACTCATGTTGTGAGTCACGTGTTTGTAGATACGCCCACTAGCTTTACAGTAAAGGGCCTGTCCCACTTGGGCCGTCATTTCTGCGACAGGACGGCAGTGACGGTCGCGCAACGGTCCAGCGAGGGTCGCGCGCATCATCATGCGTCTGGAGCACGTGACGTCATTTGAAGATGGAGACAAATGCAGGAGTAACTCAGCGGGACCGGCAGCATCTCTGGAGAGAAGCAATGGATGATGCATCGGGTCGCGGCCCTTCTTCAGTCTGAAAGAGTTACTCCTGCATTTTGTGTCTATCTTCAATTTTCTTGGTCCCACTCTGGGAGTAGGATTGGGGGCGGATCCGGATCCGCAACGGCCGTGAGCCCCAGGCTGAGTTTGGCGATCGCTTGCCTGCTTCTGCTGCTGTTGGAGGCGAGACGTTGCGTCGCGCCAGGGTCTTGGGCCTGTCCCACTTTGGCCGTCAGTTACGCGACAAGCCGGTGGCGCGCGAAGATTTAGTGCAGGACGAAGTCCACACTCCTCCACACCACGCCATGCGCCCATCCCCGCGCTACCCACACGCTAGCAGGTCACGCAAGTGGCACGCGAAGGACTGCCAAGTGGGACGGCACCTTAACCCTCCTTGCCTGGTTTCTTTAGAATTAGGAGACGTGCAAATGTGAAGTCATATTTGCTATGTAGTTAATTAAAGCCTTTGGACCTTTATCTTGGTGTAAATGGCTTCAGTCATTTACCACAGCCGAAACACAACACTAATATTAATGAAAATATAAGGACAGTCACAGATGTCAAAAGACACCAAATGTTTTTCAATTATGTAAATTAAAAATATTTGGTTCATTTTGAGAAGCATCTATGCGAATATTTAAGGCGAAACACTCTACTTGGGTGTATTTGGGCATTTTTCGCACAACCTTGCTTTCTTTTTAACAAAATGTAACGCAATGCCAAATCTGATCCACCTGGAGACCTCAATGCTACGATGTTCATCTATCATCCACAGTATTCATCCTATCTTACCACACACAGCTGAGGTCCTGTATCTCCGTTACAAGATTCAAAGTGGTCTTACCTGGGGGCAGTCCTTGATGTAGTGTCCTTTGTTGAAGCAGAGGTGGCATAAGTAGTTGGGGGGAGGCCTCTTGCCCGGCTTACGAGGTTCCACCGATAAGGAAAGGTCCGAGAAGTGATCTGTCAGGGAGCTGAGCCCGTCCACGATGTTACTCAGAGAACCGTAGGGGGAAGCATTCTTGTACAATCCACTGCTGATGGGCTGGAGAATGGAAAATGTACAATTATTCTCAACTCACCACTCCAATGCAAAAACGTGACCAATCATGGAATACATATTTCTGCTGACAGCCCATTTCATGTCTTCAAAACATGACAGTCATGCACGAAATTGCAACAGATACCATCAAAGATCTCCTTATCTTACACGCTTACAGACCTAGAGTGGATGTGGAGAGGATGTTTCCATTAGTGGGAGTGTCTAGGACCAGAGGGCACAGCCTCAGAATTAAAGGACGTACCTTTAGAAAGGAGATGAGGAGGAATATATTTGGCCAGAGGGAGGTGAATCTGTGGAATTCATTGCCACAGACGGCAGTGGAGGCCTCGTCAATGGGTATGTTTAAAGCGGAGATTGACAGATTCTTAATTAGTACGGGTATCAAAGGTTATGGGGAGAAGGCAAGAAAATGGGGTTGAGAGGGAAAGATAGATCAACCGGAGTAGACTGGATGGGCTGAATGACCTAATTCTGCTCTAATGACAAATGAACTTATTTAAAAGAGAAAAGCAGGCTGATTCAATATCCTGGAGCCAGACCCTTTACCTGCTGGCATTGTGTGTTATGGGGCGAGAGTAAATCTGATTCAATCTCTGACATGCTGTCAGCAAAGTTTGTTGTTGTATAAGCTACCCCACTGCGGACATGGAAATTTGTATCTGGAACTGGTGAGCTACAATGCCAAGAACATTATTCTGCATTTTGTATCTTCCCCTTTGGTTAGTTTAGTTTAGTTTGGAGATACAGCGTTCAAACAGGCCCGATGGCACACCGAGTCCGCACGGACCAGCGATCCCCGCACATTAACACTATCCAACACACACACTAGGGACAATCTTATGTTTACACCAGACAAATTAACCCACAAACCTGTACGTATTTGGAGCGTGGGAGGAAACCGAAGATCTCGGAGAAAACCCACGCAGGTCAAGGGATGAACGTACAAACTCCGTACAGACAAGCGCCCATAGTTGGGATCAAATCCGGGTCTCTAGCACTGTAAGGCAGTACCTCTACGTCTATGCCACCATGCTGTACCCATTATACTTGAGTTTGACGATTGCATTTATATGAATAGTATTATTTGAGCTATTTGAGTAGCAAAGCTTTCACAGTACCTAGGCACACACGACAGGCAAGAAACCAAAAGCTACACCTTAGTTCTCAGCTCACAAGTCCCAGTCATCTAACAATAATGGAGACTGATAATAAAAGCACCGATGGCTGATGTTTCTCATGAATATAATTTGAGGAATTTGCGGAGATAGACACAAAATGCTGCAGCAACTCAGTGGGACAGGCAGCATCTCTAGAGAGAAGGAATGGGTGTAAACCAGCATCTGCAGTTCTTTCCTACGAATCTGTGGAGAGTTGGACCTCATGAAATAAATAGGTTTTGCTGGTGTTGCCCTCGATGTAATCTTCCATCTATGCTCAACTGTGTTCTTGCCCAGGTCAGCTGTCATGGTGACAAGGCTGCTTTGTGGGATCTGAAGTGAATTTATATAATACAGCTTGTTGGAAAGGTCAACGCCATTAACTCTCTATGCCCATTCCTCGGACACCACAGTTTGGAAAAGACTTCTGCGAGAATGAGTGGTCTCGACCCAAAACGTCACCCAGTCCCTCTCTCCAGAGATGCTGCCTGTCCCATTGAGTTACAAGAGAGTTTATCGTCCTGTGTACCAGATAGGATAATGAAATTCTTACTTTCATAATGGTCTATTAATGTTCAGAGTACACCAGCATTGTGAGTCCATCTTGGATGACAATGAGTTGGTGATGGTTGATGCACCCACATTATGTACAGAATTACACTGGACCACCTAAACTATCTGGATCTGCACCCAGGAAAATCAACCAAACACTGGCGTGCAAATCTACCTGCTGGTCAATTTGGTGGTCAAGGAAAAGTGGACATTGGCCCCACATTTCCAAAACAGACTGTGCTGCATTGCATTTTTTTAAATTTAGAGATACAACACGGAAACAGGCCCTTCAGTCCCCAAGTTCACACCCGTTGACACTAGTTTTATGTTAATCCAACTCTCTCATTCATTCATTACATATGATGGATTTAAAAAAAATATATGCAGGCCAAATAACCTAGAAACATAGAAAATAGGTGCAGGAGTAGGCCATTCTGCCCTTTGAGCCAGCCTTGGTCCAATATGATCACGGCTGATCATCCAAAATCAGTACCCTGATCCTACTTTCTCCCCACATCCCTTGATTCCATTAGCCTAAATCTAACTCTCTCTTGAAAACATCCAGTGAACCGGCCTCCAGTGCTTTCTGTGGCAGAGAATTCCACAGATTCACAACTCCCTGGGAGAAAAAGTTTTTCCTTATCTCAGCCCTAACCCGCACGTCTTTGGGATGTTGGCGGAAACCCACGCGGTCACGGGGACAACTTGCAAAGTCCACTCAGACAGCACCCTGGGGTCAGGTGTGACTCTGGGGTGGAAGTCGGCAACCTTCACGTGGTCCGCCCTGTTTCGACTAATGCAATCAACTCGACGTGCACAAGCGGAAGATCAAATAGAACAAGTTGTCCTACAACTTTAGGCTGTGCACGCCACATGAAAGAAGAAGAAGAAGGTGTGACTCTCTGAGGCAGCAGCTCCAGAGGTGCCGGAGGCCTGGGTGTTTCGTGAACCACTCCACAAAGTCTACCCCAGTGCCCCAGAACATTATGCTCATTCTCCCCCCTTGGTCCAGGGCACAAGATATTTATAAACTTCTATCAGGTCACCCTGCAGCCTCCTACACCCCCTTACAGGAAAAACCCCAGCCTGTTCTGTCTCACTTTACAGGCCCATTCTTTGGAAAGTGAACCAAAAACATCACACACATGACCACATCATAATACATTCACTAAATTCTTGTGAGAGAATAATCTTATTCATTGCTCGTTTCCTACCTACAGAACTGTAATGCAAGTCTGCTAAAGATATGAACATTCTAGCTTTTTAAAATTCACCTAGTTTGCAAAATGCCTCCGTGTGAGGTCACCATTTGGCCCATTAAGTCTATTCGGCCATTCAATCATGGCTGATCTCTGCCACCTAATAATCCCAGTCATATTGATACAGGCAGTTTTTGATATGAACGATAAACTACCTTGTATGTTGATTTTGTTTTTTTGAATAAAGTATTTGTAAAGAAAAAAAGAAAAAAAAATCCCAGTCATATTTGGCCTCTGACCCTAAACAAATGTCAGCATAACATATAGATTTCCATTGATAAAGCAAAAAAAAACGAACCCTATATACAGCACGATGCAATGTGCCCGGAATGCTTTCAGAATTAGAACAGATGTATTCCACAATCTTTTTTTGGTCACACACGTGACTAAGAATGGGCCTATAACAAAAACACTCCAGTCCTGGTAATATGGGAGTGAATCGTTTCTGCATCCTTCCTCCAGCTATGTGACCATCACCACACACAATAATGGAAGTGGGCCAGGAAATGGAAGACGCTGCTGAACTCTGACAAATGTCAGGCACTGCATTTGGGTAAAGGGCATGGATCGGGAAGGTTTAGTGGGATATGGGCCAAACCTGGGCCAATGCCACTCGCGTAGATGGAGAATCTTGCTTGACATGGAGGAGTTGAACCGTATTCCTGCTGCATGAATCTATGATACTGACAACATCTTACCATATGAACACAACACCAAATAAGCTCTGAACTACAACAGATTATTATTATTATTATTACACTATCATGGGTTTTTAAAAATATATGTGTATATAAACACTGAACCATTTTTTTCTCTCGTTCATGTACTATGTTCACATATTGTGTTGAGCTGCAGCAAGTAAGAATGTCATCGTTCTATCTGGGACACATGACAATAAAACGCTCTTGACGTTTGACTCACCCGCCCAAAACACTATGTTCAAATATGTCCCAATGATGTTACAGTCATACTGAATACCCACATAAACACAATTCCAATTCCTATGCCCCCACCCCAGTAATGTCGATGATACCCTCACTAGAAATGCACAGGCTATTGAGGGAGGCCACACACACACTTTCACGGCTCAGGGCTTCTGCCTCTGCCTATCTACAAGGGAAAAGTAGCAGCTTCCAAAGCAGCGGCTCGCTCTTCTTCAACAAATTAAACTGTATGTAGCACGTTAGTACCTGCACTGATGTAAAGCACTTTGGTCAACCAGAGTTGTTTTTAAATGTGCTATAGAAATAAAACTGACTTGGCTTGAAACTTGCACTTTTCTTAAAAGTGCAATGGCCATTTAGTTGAAAGTAGATTCCTCCACAGTGCTCAAGACCTACGCTGCCATAAGCACTCAATTTTTAGATTAGTGATACAACGAGGAAGCAGACCCTTCAGCCCATTGAATCCGCACCGTCCGGTGATCCATGCACACTAACACTATCCTACGCACACGAGGAACTATTTACTATTATCCCAAGCCAATTAACCTACAAGCCTGCACGTCTTTGGAGTGTGGGAGGAAACTGGAGATCCCAGAGAAAACCCACGCAGGTCATGGGGAGAGAATACAAACTCCGTATAGACAGCACCCGTAGTCAGGATCGAACCCTTGTTTCTGCCGCTGTAAGGCAGCGACTCTACTGCTGCACCACTCTGCCGCTCATTCTATATCTTAATTTGGAGAATCGTCTTCCCTTATTGGAAGATTGTTACAAAATTGGGTAGGAGTGGGATGTGTCTAAAGCAAAACAATTCTGCCCAGACTGGGGAAAGTTACCCTGTTATCCACTAGTTTCCCCACACAAACTCGCCCATGCCGACAACCATCAAACCCTTTTCAGACCTGTTTTCTCTTCCTCCCCCAACAGCTTTTACTCCTGTATTGCAAACAACGCTACTCAACCCATTAAATCCATGCTGTCTTCATGCAGAGCAATGTATACAACCCCATCCCCCCACCAAACATCACACTGCAGAATTGGTCAACTCATCTTTAACTTGTCAAAATCTCCATGTCTCCTCAAAATAAAACTCTTCCAACTTGGACAATCTCAAATAACCCATGGACAATACTCAGCTCCATCAAGAGTATTGTGAGAACCAATTGCTACTAGAGTCTGTTGCATTCCAAATCACCATGTAGATAGATGAAGCTCAGATACACATGTAGTGTATAATCATGTAGGTCCATACATGTAGAAACAAGGAACTGCAGATTCCGGATTACACAAAAGATCAGTGCTGGAGAAACTCAGTGTTCTCCAGAGATGCTGCCTGACCCACTGAGTTACTCCAGCACTCTGTGAAACATCACCTATCCATGTTAGAAACATAGAAAATAGGTGCAAGAGGAGGCCATTCGGTCCTTCAAGCCAGCACCACCATTCATTGTGATCATGGCTGATTGTCTCCAATATAGAAACATAGAAAATAGGTGCAGGAGAAACCTACACTCCATGCTCTCCACAGATGCTGCCTGACCCACTGAGTTACTCCAGCACTCTGTGAAACGTCACCTATCCATGTTCTCCACAGATGCTGCCTGACCCGCTGAGTTACTCCAGCACTCTGTGAAACGTCACCTATCCATGTTCTCCACAGATGCTGCCTGACCCACTGAGTTACTCCAGCCAGCACTTTGTGTCCTTTTGGATGAATACATGTATTGGTCGACCGCAGTTATGAACAATGGCACAGTATGAATACAATCAGCTATCAGTCTAGTTTTGTCCAGACTTCTGGCCCATGTAACCCAGCAGTAACTAGTCCAACAGCACAATCCCATGAACAAATGGGTCTAGGAGTCCAAGTACATAGTTGCCCGAAGGTGGCACAACAGGTAAAGGGGACATTTGGCATGCTGGCCTTTAGCAGCCAGGTCATTGAGTTTATGCTGCTGTTGTACTAGATGGTAGTGAGGCTGCACTTAAAAGTACCATGAGCATTTAACTGCTAAGGAAAACGCATCACTAAGCTGGAGAAATGGGCAAAGATTTAGACGAATGTTGCCAGGACTTGATGGCCCAAGTCATATGAAGAGGTTGAGCAGCCAAGTGGAGTCAGAGACTGAGGGGTGATCTTATAAAGTGCAATATAACGAGGAGCAAAGATAGAGTGAATGCACAGTGTCTTGTTCTTGTGGAAAGGGAATTAGAAACTGAAGGACGGGTTTAAGGTGAGAGGAGAAAGATTTAAAAATGGACAAAAGAGGGCAACTTCTTCAGACAGAGTGTGGTGTATAAATGGAAGAAGCTGTCAGAGAAAGTGACTGGAGGTACAATAGAGACTTTTAAAAGACGTTTGGACAGGTACATGGACATGAAGCGTGTGGAGGGGAAGCAAATGTGGGTAAATGGGATTTGGGGACATGGGCTACTTGGTCGGCATAGATGAGTTGGGCCGAAGGGCCTCTTTCCGTGAGCTATTACTCCATAACTCCATGAGGTGGGAACCAAATACGAAGAACATGGTTCAATACAATCTTCTCCAAAGAACAAAATTACATCTCCAAGTATTTCTTGATTTTCCGATGTCCTACACAGAGAAGTTCATTACACTGTAATTGACAAATAACGTGTTCTGTTCAGTAGAACACGCTTGACCAAAGGACCCATAAATACATTGATTGATCAAAAGATACAGCGCAGAAAGAGGATCTTGAGACCACTGAGTCCAAACCAACCACCACCAACCTGTTCACGTTAGTTCCATGTCATCCCACTTTCTCCCCAATACTAGGGGCAATTTCCAGAAGCCAATTAACTTATAATTCAAGTTCAAGTTCAAGTTACATTTATTGTCACATGCGCCAGTTGCACATGTCTTTGGGATGCGGGAGGAAACCGGGGCACTCGGAAGAAAGCCAAGCGGTTACAGGGAGAACGTGCAAACTCCACACTGACAGCGTACAAGGTCAGGATTGGACCCGGGTCCCTGGCTCTGTGAGGCAGCAGCTCTATCCACTGTGCCATCCTTTTATACAATAGACAATATGTGCAGGAGTAGGCCATTCGGCCCTTCGAGCCAGCACCGCCATTCAATGTGATCGCGGCTGATCATCCCCAATCAGTACCCCGTTCCTGCCTTCGCCCCATATCCCCTGACTCCGCTATCTTAAAGAGCCCTATCTAGCCTTTACCTTTTGTAGATTGATTCTGAAAATCAAATAAGCTTGGTCGCTTAACAAAATATGTTCCATCAACATTTACCTTAATTAAATCAAGGAATCTGATCAAACAAATATGGGCCCCATTTAAATTCTTCACTCCAACTCAAGTCCTCCATTCCCTTGGTAGTGAACATCCCACACTCCCGACAATCATGTCTTGTCTTTCCACTTCTGGATAGCACGCAACCCAAGCTTTTCACTGTACCTCAGTACACTCAACAATAAACTAAACTGACTTAAATGACCCCACGGTGGGGAATCCAGTTCATCAACTGATAGCCATAAATACACATAGGAGGACATCATCATCATCAAAGATTGTGGGGAATAGACAGGAGAATGGGGTTGAGACGGAAAAGATAGATCAGCCATGATTGAATGGCAGAACAGACTTGATGGGCCGAATGGCCTAATTCTGCTCATATGACACGTGAACTTGTACCTCTGTCCCGGGACAGTCAACCTCACACTCAAACTGTGGCCACTTGATAATTCCTAAAATCACCCCCTCTCTGAATGTGGCCATTTTCATCAGTTCATAAGATCCAGGAGTAGGATTAGGCCATTCGGCCCATCAAGCCTACTCCGCCATTCAACCATGGCTGACCTATCTCTCCCTCTCAGCCCCATTCTCCTGCCCTCTCCCCACAAACCCCTGACACCCGCACTAATCGTACTTAGAAGTATTTAGTGGGACCAGAAATGACTTCCTTAAGTCCCTCTCTTTACGCCTCCCGACAGCTCCATCCGACATTGCCCTTTTAAGTCCAAACTCTTCACAATCTACCCTTTCATCTGCAAGTATATATTAACGCAGATAGCGATGACCAGCGCCGAGGTGATGCGTTCTTTCTGTCAGTGTTAAAGCAAGCAGATATCTCTGCTCCCAAGCCAAGGCCACCCCTTGGTTTGATGGAGGCTGCTCAACGCAGTTAAAACCGCCTCCCCGTCTTCCCCTCTGGCTCCAAACTGGTCACACCATCGGCCTACAGACTCGCACGCTTCCCCTCCCTTTCCAAAATACACTTAAGACCCGAGACAGACACAAAATACTGGAGTAACTCAGCGGGGACAGGCTGCATCTATAGAGGGAAGGAATGGGGGAGGTTTGGGATCGAGACCCTTCTCCAGACCCACTTATGACCGGGTTCTCTCCCCTCTCCTCTCTGACATTCAACGGAGAAGCGAGTGCACAGACACGTCGCTCTGTCTCCAGCCCCACAAACAGTCACTCCTAGCTAGTTTGGGCGATCGAATGGAATAGTTCTAACGAGCTGTCACTTGGAATAATTGCCAGACGGGGCTGAGGGGGGGGGGGGGGGGGAAGTTGAGGAGATCGCACAAGATTTTAAATGTTAAAAACAATTCTCAATGGTCTTACGGCAGCAGACAATACCGTGTCTGTGCGAGTGTATTGTATGAAGAACTATCCTCTTAATATTTAACATGTCAACGGCTTGAGAATCGTACGTTGCACAGTAAAAGCTCACAGAAGTTACAAAACACATCAGACACGGGCTAATGGCGGATGTTAAAGAGACCAGGCGAACGTTAAGAAAGTGGAGCACAACTTTGTTTTTGTTATAAAGAGGTACCATTACTAGAAAGCGCTGCAATGCATTTTTCAGAGAAGGAGTGGAGGTTTTACTCGCACCTCGTTCCTGTGCAGCTGGGAAAAGTTGTTGAGATAGTTGGAGCACAGCGAAGATCCCAGATCAGCCGCTTTTGCATAGTTGAGGTCTTGGTGATGAGAGGCCGGCTCCGGTCGGAAGGCATCGAAGGCGCTGGGCTGGTGGGCGTCTTGTAGAGACAGATAGACCCAGTTCAACAGTTGCGCCGGCTGATAAACCGAGGCGTTGGTATCGATTGCAGAAAGCAAACTCATTCTTTGTCCCCCTCTTGTTTAGCAGGGAGTGAGTCTATCTGTGTGTGTGTGTGTGTGTGTGTGTACCAGAGAAAGTCCCAGACCACCAACGCCTTTTGTTTTCTAGCAGTTGTGAGAACTTGTCAATTGAGTTTTTTTTTTCCTTCCTTCCCCCCCTCCCTCCCTCCCTCCTTCCCCTCCCTCCCTCCTGCTCGCTTTCCCTCTCTCTGTTGGGCGAAAGGCTTAAACTAATCCGCTAGCTCTTTATTCCCCCGGGTAAGAGGAGCTGCCCGACAACCAATGGCGAGCTGTGGCCGGGCTCCCGGAACTACATCACCAACTTATTGATACTCCTCGTCCCAGAGTCGCCGCGTTGCCCAGTTACTCCGGCAGCTGAGATTCCCCTTAAAGTGAAACTTACACCACGTTCTCTCTCCCTCCCCCCCTACCTCTCCCCCTCTCTCCCTCCCTCACTCTCCCCCTCTCTCCCTCCCTCACTCTTACTCCCTCAATATCTCTCCCTCTCTCCCCCTCTCAAGTCGTCAAGAGAGTTTGTTGTCATGTGTCCCAGATAGGATAATGAAATTCCCACTCCCTCTCCCTCTCTCCTCTCCCTCTCCCTCCCTTACTCTCCCTCTCCCTCCCTTACTCTCCCTCTCCCTCTCACCCTCTCTCTCTCTACCTCTCTGTACAATACACCACACTCTGTCTGAAGAAGAAGGGTCTCGACCCGAAACGTCGCCTATCTCCTTCGCTCCTTAAATGCTGCTGCACCCGCTGAGTTTCTCCAGCCTTTTGTCTACTATCTATCTATCTATCTATCTATCTATCTATCTATCTATCTATCTATCTATCTATCTATCTATCTATCCCTCCCCTCTCCCTCCCTCCCCTCTCCCCTCCCTCTCCCTCTCTGTATCCCCCGGTACAGCCCAGCCCAGTCCATAACCCGGGCTTTGACCGCCAAAAGCAACAATCTATCAGTAATAGGCACAAAAAAGCTGGCGTAACTCAGCGGGTCAGGCAGCAAATCTGGAGAGAAGGACTAGGTGATGTTTCGGGTCGAGACCCTCCAGAGATGCCGCCTGCCCCGCTGAGTTACTCCAGCTTTTTGTGTCTATCTCCGGTTTAAACCAGCACCTGCAGTTCCTTCGCGCACAATGTTGCATGAATGTGGACTGAATAACGGAAGCACTGAGACACAAGGGACTGTAGACGCTGCTTTACAAAAGGAAAACTGGCCCGAAAAAATAGTAATTAGAACTAAAAACCAGAGTCTGAAGAAGGGTCTCGGCCCGAAACGTCACCCACTCCTTCCCTCCAGAGATGCTGCCCGTCCCGCTGAGTTACTCCAGCATTTTGTGTCTATCATCGGAGTAAAGCAGCATCTGCAGTCCCTTCCCACACAGAAACAAGGAACCACAGATACGGATTAATTCATAAAAGGACACAAAGTGCTGGAGTAAGTAACGCAGCGGGTCAGGCAACATCTCCGGAGAATATGGATAGGCGAGAATCAGACTTTGACTTCTACTCCGAGAAAAGGGTTCGGGACGTAATCTATGCTGCATCGTTTTATCTGGTCTCCTCTCAGCCCCCGAGTTCCCGAGAAAACTGCCCAAGTTTGTTCAAATACAGATACAAAGCGCTGGAGTAGTTCCCCTGCCCCGTGATCTCCAGAGATACTGCCTGACCCGCCGAGTTACTCCAGCACCTCATGTCCCTGGGACACTATCTCAGATCTCTCCAGCTGTCTGAAGAAGTAGGCAGAGACTCGGCGCCACATCTGGTGTGAAAGTGGACACCACGGTCTATCAGTCGCTCCACTTGGCGCGGGCATGTCACGGTTTTAAACATTCGCTCTCATACCCCTCGATGACTGGGTGGCAGCAGAAGAGGTTGCTGACTGACTGGCGGAATGCTGACTTTATTGTCGAGAGTATTAGCTGTCAGCAGAGCAGAGGCTGCACAGAGTCGGAGACAGGGGAATGCAGATGCTTAGGAAGGAACTGCAGATGCTGGGTTAAGCCGAAGACACACACAAAATGCTGGAGTAACTCAGCGGGACAGACAGCATCTCTGGAGAGAAGGAATGGAGTCGAGACCCTTCTTCAGACTTACCCGAAACACCACCCATTCCTTCTCTCCAGTGATGCTGCCTGTTCCGCTGAGTTACTCCAGCATTTTGTGTCTATCTTCAATTTAAACCAGCATCTGCAGTTCCCTCCTATCATTGTACACGAGTCTGGTCCCAACTTCTTTAAGAGCTTGCATCTGTGGAGAGAATGGATGGGGATGTTTCGGGGTGCGGCCCTTCTTCAATGTCCTGTCCATTCAATCCACAGATGGTGCCTGACCCGCTGAGTTCCTCCAGCACTTGGTGCTTTTTTTCCTCAAGGTTCCAGCCACTGTAGCCACCCTTTGACAGGGTTCGCCTGTTCGCGCTGGGTGACTATATTTCAGTGTCCCGACCAGATCGGCAAAGCGGACGGGCGAGTGGTCATGTCAGTAAATCTCAGGCCGACTTTGGTGCAGATAATGGCCCGGTTCATCCCAGAACCTCTCCCCCTCTTTACAAGCCCATGGGGGAACCATAGACAGACACAAAAAGCTGGAGTAACTCAGCGGGACAGGCAGAGAAGGAATGAGTGGACAAAAGTGCTGGAGCAAACTCGGCGGGTGCAGCAGCATCTATGGAGCGAAGGCAATAGGCAACGTTTCGGGCTGAAGAAAGGTTTCGACCCGAAACGTCGCCTATTTCCTTCGCTCCATAGATGCTGCTGCACCCGCTGAGTTTCTCCAGCATTTTTTTGTACCATGTACATGTCTAACTGTTTCTTAAACATTTGGATAGTCCCAGCCTCAACTACCTCCTCTGGCTGCTTGTTCCGTACACCCACCACCCTTTGTGTGAAAAAGTTACCCCTCAGATTCCTATTAAATCTTTTCCCCTTCACCTTGAACCTGTATCCTCTGGTCCTCGATTCCCCTACTCTGGGTAAAAGAGTGCATCTACCCGATCTATTCCTCTCATATTTTATACAGCTCTATAAGATCACCCCTCATCCTCCTGCACTCCAAGGAATAGAGACCCAGCTTACTCAACCTCTCCCAATAGCTCACACCCTCTAGTCCTGGCAACAGCTTCGTAAATCTTCTCTGAACCCTTTCTAGCTTGACAATATCTTTCCTATAACAAGGTGCCCAGAATTGAATGCAATATTCTAAATGTGGCCTCACCAACGTCGTATGCAACTGCAACACGACCTCCCGACTAAATTCTGTGCATTTAACACAAAATGCGCAAGTTCTAAAGGTGATTGGCAGGAAAGTGAGGCTGAGACTTGGAATATCAATTGAGGTGAGAGGAATATCAATTTTTCGAACTTCAAGTAACCCTTGCGTTCCCTCTCTCTCCATCCCTCCATCACCCAAGTCTCACCAGCTTCAAAGTCGTCTTGTTGAGTCTCATTGTCCGTAATCGATCTAAACTAGAGCACAGCTAACAATGGCCTGTTTCCTTTATCATTGTTGCCTTTTTTGCATATCTTTCATTCATTTGTTCTATATCTCCCTACATCATCGTCTATAGAATCTGGTTTCCCTTTCCCCTGACTCTCAGTCTGAAGAAGGGTCTCGACCCGAAACATCACCTATTCCTTTTCTGCAGAAATGTTGTCTGTCCCGCTGAGTTACTCCAACATTTTGTGTGTGACTATCTTGGGCCTATAACAATGTAGCACTGTTCAATGTCCTATCTGCTAGCACCAATGCCTTTTAAAATTATAGAGATTTGCTAACGGGCCTGTCCCACGTACGCGACTTTTTCGGCGACTGTCGGCACCCGTCATAGGTTGTTGCCGGTCGCCGAAAATGTTCAACATGTTGAAAATCCAGCGGTGACCAGAAAGACGCTACACCCTTTGGGCAACTGAGGAGACGACTCACGGCCATACAGGCGACATGTCGCGGGGTGAAGCCTGTATGGTCGTGAGTAGTTGCCCAAAGAGTCGTACCTTTTTCTGGTCACGGTTGGATTTTCAACATGTTGAACATTGTCAGCGACCTGCAACGACCTATGACGGGTGCCGGCAGTCGCCGAAAAAGTCGCGTGTGGGACAGGCCCACATAGATTAAGCATTTACTTTCTTATTTCGTTTATTTGTTTAAAATGTTATTTTACCCTCGACTGTTTTCTTTTCCACATCCTAATATCAGCCGTGGTTTCATCAATCGGTTTGTCATTGCCGATAAATTTGAACTTTGCTGTTTGCTTAACACAAAAGTCAAGCAAGAGTTGGTGGCCGTTTCGCAATGACCGGCAGGCAGTCAGTCTGTGGCTTGGCATCTCATTGCCAATTTCCAACTATGGCAAGTGGGAAGTTAATCCTGTTAATACATCTGTGACAAATGTGAGGATTTAAAGGGTTTGTGCAAGTGACAAAATAATTAAATCGCTCAAACTTAATGCAGTGCACAAAATTACAATCTCTCCTGTAATCTCAGGATTAGTTTAGATTGTGAGAGCTCGGAAACATCATGGAAGTTGCCACCAGGTCCCTCAGTGAATTTCTGTGTTTCAAAGGAACACAAATCAAAAGTCCAACTGGGTAAACGTTAAGGTCGACACAAAATGCTGGAGTACCTTACAGGGGCAGGCAGCATCTCTGGAAACTAGTGTTATGGAAGGGTAAGGTGTGAAAAGGACAGATCAAAGCGGGCGATGATCAAAGAAATGTACATGAGTTCATTGGCGGCTGAGGGGAAGGTGATGGCGAGGCATACAGACAGTAACATTAACCAGGAGGACAATGAAACTAGTCGGTGAATGGGTGGGAGAGGGATGGAGATAGAGGGAAGGCAGCACCAACCTGCATAGAGTGGGACTTGCATTTGTATAGCACCTTTCATATCCTTCTCAGAATGTGCCAGGACAATTGCAGCAGTTTACCAGGTGTAGTCACTGGTGCAGGAAAGTTTGCATCATCTGTGTACACAGCAAGCTGACGCCATGGCAGTGTGGTATTGACCAAGCAAGCTGGCCGTGTGGTGCAGAGTGAGGGATAAACACTGACCACAGTGCCTGGAGATAACGTCTTTGAATCAGTGCAAGGGGATGTTTTATATACATCTGAGAAAAAGGTGGGGTCTCGTCAGAATCTCAGCTGAGGTCAGTGATATCAGTGTGGGAAGGAACTGCAGATGCCAAAGATAGACACAAAAAGCTGGAGTAACTCGGGGGACTGGCAGCATCTCTGGAGAGAAGGAATAGGTGATGTTTCGGGTCGAGACCCTTCTTCAGACAGAGATCGATGATGCACAAACTGCAATATAGTAACGTTGCACGGGACGCTCTCTATGTCATTCCTTCCTTAACAAGGAATTTTTATTACAAATTCGCAGTTTACAATATCCTGCATTGATCAAAACTTTAATGTAGCAGCAACCATCATGTAACATATGTCTGTAATATCAACCATCAGGTTACGAAATTGTCAGTCATATCCACATCTCACTCCACCCCCCCCCCCCCCCCCCCCCGCCCCCCCCCCCCTCTATCCGGGCGACCAGCATTCATTGAAGGCCTCCAAAGTCCTTCTGGACACCGCTGTGTTCTGCCTCCAGGGACATGCAGGCACGGACGAACTGTTGGCCCACAAAGTGGCTGTAAGTGTGAGCTGGGCACAATCCAGAGAGGGAAGGGTACAGCCAATGTCTTTGCAGCTATAGAAGGGCGGGCAAAGAAGAGAGAATCGAGGGAGCTTAAGGGGCCTGTCCCATTTAGGCGATTTTCTGGGCAACTGCAGGCGACTGCCGCAAAATGTTCAACGTGCTGAAAAATGTTCGGCGACAGTTGCAACAATTGTTTCTGTCATAGGTGCTGTCATAGGTAGGTTGTCGCCTGGTGGCGTAGGTGAATTCCATTAAACCTAGTCCCTGGCAGTCGCCTCAAGAGTCGTCTACATGGGACAGGCCCTTTAGGGGCAAATCAAGAAAGAAGATAGAGTTGCAGGAGAAATGTAAGTTGGGGAATGTAGTTATAGAATTTGTCGTGTTGGGAATATGCTGAAACTGTCTGTAATTAGGCAGTTAGATTAGTGGATGTTTTGGTCTATGTGAAGTTTGGGGTTTCAGTTGATGTTTCGAAACATATTATGATCAAGTGCAGTCAGAGTAACAATTATAATCCAGGATTTGTTATTATATGAAGCCCTTTGGAGAAGTGATTGCATCAGTGACGAGAACTGCACTGTAACAAGGGTACATTTAGTTTAAAGTCAATAGCTCATATCTGGGAACTGTAGACCAGTGAGCCTAACATCTGTGCAGGAAGGAACTACAGATGCTGGTTTAAACTGAAGATAGACACAAAAAGCTGGAGTACCTCAGTGGGTCAGACACCATCCCTGGAGAGAAGGAATGGGTGACATTTCGGGTCAAAACCCTCCTTCAGTCTGAAGAATGATCTCGACCCGACCAGTCACCTATTCTTTTTATCCAGAGATGCTGCCTGACCCTGCTGAGTTACTACAGCATTTTGTGTCTATCTTGAGCCTAACATCGGTGGTAGGCATGTTATTGGAGAGTATTCTGAGGGATTATATATATATGCATTTGGATTGACAGAGGCAGATTAGGGACAGTCAGCATGGTTTGTAGGTGGGGATGGCATCTCATGAATCTGATTCTATTTTTGAAGAAATAGCTAAAAAAGGTTGGTGAGGGGAAAGTCATAGACATTGTCTATATGGAATTCAGCAAAGCATTTGATAATATTCTGCATGGTAGGATGATCTGGAAGGTTAGAGCACACGGGATCCCGAGAGGCCTACATGACTGGATAGAGAATTAGCTTCATGGAAGGAAGCAGAGGGTGATGGTGGAGGGGTGCTTTTCTTCATAGAGTTAATGTACATACATATATACATACATATACCAAGACAGTCGGAAAACTGGTTTGCACAGTGTCCAGGCAAATCATATACCACACATGAATACAACAAACCATCTTCAGAGTGCAGCTCTTTGGGCTGCAGAAGTCTAGGTTTTAGGAGGTATTGTTGGTATGGGTCAGGCAACCAACTGCAGTGCATTTTGTAGAGTGTACCCACGGTGCGTCAGTGGTGAGGAGGGGGAATATTCAGGAATGGAGAATTAAATGCCAAAGTAATGACTATTTTCCTGCTTCTTTCCCAATGACGTTGATTCTGTAACTGAATACTTCTGTCAGCGGTGGAACAAACTCCAGCATCAAAGCGCATTTGCTCTTGATGATGTATGTTGGTGGGCACTGCCACTAAGGAGTGCATCACTGCCGTTCACTGACCAGCAACAGTGGTTTCAACTGGAGTGATGATGAGGGGAAGGCGGAACGATTGTTGCTGAGAAAACTGCAATTTACTTTAAATGTTGTGGTCGAGCTCTGTTTGGGTTGAAGATAGACACCAAATGCTGGAGTAACTCAGCAGGGTCAGGCAGCATCTCTGGAGAAAAGGAATAGGTGACGTTTCGGGTCGAGACCCTTCTTCAGACTGGGACCCTTCTGTTGTAGCCATTCAGCTTAACTCAGCATGTTAGAACTATAACCAGTTTATACTTTCGAAGGCATTGAATGTCTCGTGAAGAGCTCGTGAGTGCGTATCGATTACCTTCTGATCTCCTGTGGCCAATGAAAATGACTAAAGGAAAGAATCCTTGAAGCAATTTAAGAATCTGTCACTGCACCTTCGTCAGATTGAGACCCTTCCTGAATCTGAAGAAGGATCTCAACCCGAAACGTCACCCAATCCTTTTCTCCAGACATGCTGCCTGTCCCGCTGAGTTACTCCAGCATTTTGTGTCTATCTTCGGTGTAACCAGCATCTGCAGCTTCTTCCTACACATTCTGTTTAGGTTGAAGTTATTCTACTGGTGTATTAAACAAGTCCTGTGTGCTTGGCAGGGATTCAAGGGGTGAATTATAAATGCATTGAGTTTTTGCTAACTTAATAATCATATGTTTTGAATTAAGCCCAAGATCAGGTTTTTTTTTCTTTACAAAGTTACAGAAATACAAACTCTACAGAAAGGAATAAAATGGAAGCAACCCATAAAAGCTTAATATACATGGTGCGACTTTTGTGAAATGCCCTTCAAGCAATTGAGTTAATGAGTTTGTGAGCTGTGTACCTCATAAGTGGATTCCTGCTGTTAAATGCCTCACAATGATCAATATGACATGGTGTGAAAATATTCATACAGTCTTTAACAACCAATTATTTTTATATCCTGACTGAGTGGCTGGGCTCTAAACGAGGTCAAATTCAGACCCGCACCCTGAAGGAATACCAGTGGACACAAACTCAGCCCTTGTTCAATGAACTCACTTAGAGCATTCGTGTTCACACTGGGAACATGGAATGCAAATTCAGCCCGCCCGCCCGCCCGCCCGCAAGTGAAAGATAATGGTAATGGACAGAAACAAGTCTGGCCATTTTCACAACTTGCATGTTAATATATAGAGTCCTAGAGTCACATAGTGTGTAAACAGGCCACTCGGTCCAACTTGCCCACACCGGCCACGATGCCCCGTCTGCACTAATCCCACCTACCTACGTTTGGCCCATAATTCTCTAAACCTGTCCTATCCATGCACCTGTCTAAATGCTTCTTAAACGTTGCGATAGTCCCAGCCTCAACTACCTCCTCCAGCAGCTCGTCCATACACCCACCACCCTTTGTATAAAAAAATACCCCTCAGATACACAGTCTCGTCCAGAGTAGGGGAATCGAGGACTAGCGGACATAGGTTTAAAGTGAAGGGGGAAAGATTTAATAGAAATCTGAGGGGTAACATTTTCACACAAAGGGTGGTGGGTGTATGGAACAAGCTCTCCCCATAACTGTTGTCACCCTTACAAATCAAGAATCTATCAATCTCCACTTTAAAAATACCCAATGTCCTCACCTCCACTGCCAACTATTGCAATGAAATCCACAAATTCACCACCCTTTGGCTAAAGAAATTTCTCCTCACCTCCATTAGAACCATAGAAATATAGAAATAGGTGCAGGAGTAGGCCATTCGGCCCTTCGAGCCTGCACCACCATTCAATATGATCATGGCTGATCATCCAACTCAGTATCCTGTACCTGCCTTCTCTCCATACCCCCTGATCCCTTTAGCCACATCTAACTCCCTCTTAAATATAGCCAATGAACTGGCCTCAACTACCTTCTGTGGCAGAGAATTCCACAGATTCACCACTCTCTGTGTGAAAAATGATTTTCTTATCTCGGTCCTAAAAGACTTCCCCCTTATCCTTAAACTGTGACCCCTTGTTCTGGACCTCCCCAACATCGGGAACAATCTTCCTGCATCTAGCCTGTCCAACCCCTTAAGAATTTTGTAAGTCTCTATAAGATCCCCCCTTAATCTTCTAAATTCCAGCATTCACCCCTAAAAGGCAGATCCAACAAATTGACGTCAGTGCACAAAATAAAATGTGTTTTTTTAATGGAGTTGATTTAAACAGCTGGCTTCCTCCCACTGCTTGTAAATCAGATTCCACTATCCCAGCAGCCCTGAACCAGATAACACATGGAACAATTCCATTCTAAGGGTACGTCCTTTTATTCTGAGGCTGTGGCCTCTAGTCCTGGACTCTCCCACTGTTGGAAACGTCCTCTCCACATCCACTCTATTGAGCTCTGTAAGGGTGTGAGATAAGGAGAGGAGAGGAGTGAAATGTGAAGAAGAAGGGGACAGGGGGAAGGGAAAAGAGAGGTGTTATGGTGGACGTAATGGGCACATGTCTCGGTAGGACATCACAAAAGTGGGAGGAGGCTTGGATAGAGTGGATGTGGAGAGAATGGTGTGGAGAGGATGTTTCGACTAGTGGGAGAGTTTAGGGCCAGAGATCAAAGAATCAGAATAAAAAGGTTCCTTTAGGAAGGAGATGAGGAGTAATTTCTTTAGGCAGATGGTGAATCTGTGGAATTCATTGCCTGTGGAAGCCAAGTCAATATTTTAAAGGCAGCGATAGATAGATTATTTATTAGTACGGGTGTCAGGAGTTATTGGGAGAAGGCAGGAGAATGGGGTTAGGAGGGAGAGATAGATCAGCCATGATTGAATCGTCGAGTAGACTTGATGGGCCGAATTCTACGCCTATTACTTTTGAAAGCATAAAAAAGGAACTGCAGATGCTGGTTCATGCACAAAAGGACACAAAGTGCTGGAGGAACTCAGCGGGTCAAGCAACGTGAAAGAGATAGTCATGAGTTAAAAAAGGGTTTTATTGTCAATGTGTCCCAGACAGAACACTGACATTTTAACTTGCAGCGGCACAAAACAATATCGCCAGTAAGATGTCGGCATCCATCTTATTTGAGCAATTTTGAAAGTGTGCAGGTGAGTGTTCATATGCAGAGTCAGTTCAGATGTGTATACATACGTGGATCATTATATCATTGGTTAATCGTGAAGGCACTATCCATACGCACACATTTAACAAGCATTCACCCCAGCACTGACGTCTCAAAGGCAGATCCAACAAATTGACAAGTCAGTGCACAAAATAAAATGTGTTTTTTAATGGAGTTGATTTAAACAGCTGGCTTCCTCCGTCTGCTTGTAAATCAGATTCCACTATCCCAGCAGCCTTGAACCACATAACACATGGAACAAGAGCACAGAAAACGAGGAATGATTAAAACCGTGTCTATTGCCAACCTAAATACACAAAACTGATGGACTCAAACGCACAAATTCCTTCAAACATGTGTCAGGCAAGCCCGCTCTTCAGAAGGCACCATCTTTACCAGACCGTATAAAATAATTTTAACAGAATGTAATTGCCTGGATTGTTTCCCACATTTTCACCTGGGGTTAGTGATACAATAACGTAATCTAGTGTGTGGCAGCAACTCTTGTTCCTTAAGAAGGAACTGCAGATGCTGGAAAATCGAAGGTAGACAAAAATGCTGGAGAAATTCAGCGGGTGTGGCAGCATCTATGGAGTGAAGGAAATAGGCAACGCTTTGGGTCGAGACCCTTCTTCAGATTCTGTATTGTCATTGTTTTAATGTAGAGATCTAGTAAGGAAACAGGCCCTTTGGCCCATCAAGTCCGTGCCGACACCTGTACACTCGTTCTATCCTTCACACTAGGGACAATTTACAGAAGCCAATTAACCTCCAAACCTGCACGTCTTTGGAAGCTGGTGGGAAACCGGAGCACCCGGCGAAAACCCACGGTGTCACATAAAGAACGTACAAACTGCATACAGGTAGCACCCGTAGTCAGGATCGAACCCAGGTCTGTGGCGCTGTAAGGCAGCAACTCTACCACCAAGAGGAACCTTCTTCATCAATGGTGTCCCTCAAGCACGGAGAGTAGACCACATACACAATACAAAACACAAAGTGGTGGAGGGACAACTCAGCAGAGGGAACGTGTTGGGTCGGGGCCTTTCCTCAGTCTGAAGAAGGGTCCTGACTCAAAATGTCATCTGTCCATTCCCTCCACAGATGCTGTCGGACCTGCTGAGTTTCTCCAGTACTTTGTGTTTTGCTCAAGATTCCAGCATCTGCAGTTCCTTAGTCTCCACATATTCATTTATAAATTATTTATAATAATTTACAAGTTGTTCACATCTACCTAGTGGAAGTTCCATTTCCAAGTTTGCCGATGTTACAGTGTGCAGAATGGAAAGAAGTAATAAATGTTATAAACATTATGAACAATTGGGCCAAATGACCTAAATAGAGGCATGTAGGAGTTATCCGATTTAGACCCAAAAATAGACTGGAGTGCTTTCTAAACAGTGGAAGGTGAATCACAATCGAAGTGGAGACAGACATGTGTCGTTGACGTTTGCAGATAATTAACATGCCATGGACAAATGCAGCAAACATTCCACAAAGCTAATAGGATGTCCATCTTTACATCAGCAGACAGAACTTAAGGGGATAGATTGTGGGACAGATCAGCCTTCCTATTGACTCCATCTATAGTTCACACTACCTCAGAAAAGTAGCTACCATAATCTAAAAATGCTGGAGTGAAGGAAATAGGCCATGTTTCAGGTCGAGAAGAAGGGTCTCCACCAAGTGTTTCTCCAGAATTTTTGTCTACCTTTGATTTTCCAGCATCTTCTTAAACTTACCATAATCTAAGACTTCTCCCACCCCGGTCATTCTTTCCAGCAGAAGGTACAGCAGCTTGAAAGTGCGCACCATCAGACTCAGGAACAGCATCTTCCCCAATGTTATCAAGCTTCTGAACGGGTTTTCCACCTGCTAAGGTACAGCTCGATTCACCTATGCATTGCAGACATTGGACTTTGTCTGATGATATGGATCAGTCTGAAGAAGGATCTCAACCCAAACCGTCACCAGAGATGCTGCCTGGCCTGTTGAGTTACTCCAGCACTTTGTGTTCTTTTGTGTAAACCAGCTTTTTCGCTGACTGGATAGCACACAACAAAAATGCTTTTCAATGTGTACCCTGTAATAATAAAACAAGCTAATCTAGTCTGACTGTTTTAGTATTAACTGTGAATAATAGAATTTGTTAACCAGATTAGTTAAGAGAGGTGGAGAAAAATAAGAATGGGAATATGGAGTTAACGATCGGCAAGTGTGCCTGTCCCTCTGGGGTGCATCTTTCTGTGGGTCTTAAGATGGCTGAAGGGACCGATCATGGAGCCACAGATCTTACAGCCATTCCAGGTGGATGCCCGAGTGTGACATCTTCTAATGTGGTGAGACTGGTGCACGGTCAGGCACCACCATGTGGTCCTTGACAGAGACAGACCCGGAGACCATGGACTCCACCACGGAGGGGAGTATCTCCCTGATGCAAACTTCTTCCACCTTCTCAGCCACTGTGGTCTCCACCCGCTGGCCAGGCACCACCCTCCTCCGCCTGTACCACCGTCAAGGTCTTCTCCTTGGGCCACGCTCTGTCAGGAACCTCATCGTTGATCAACCCGGGGGTCACCAGCTGGCCGCGGTGGAGAATCTTGCATCTTGTGCCCATGATACTGAGAGCTCCTGGTTGGGTCACCCAGTATGGACTTGGGTGGCAGGTCAGCAGCGATCACTTTCCAGGGCAGAATGTCCGTGACAATAAACTCATCAAAGAAAGTGTTCCAACCCGAAACGGTACCTTTAGTTTTTAACATAGTTAACTGAAAACTTTAGTTTATTGTCAAGTGTACTGAGGTACAGTGAAAATCATTTTGTTATGTTCTAACCAGTCAGTGGAAACACTGTACATGATTATAATGCAGCCATCCACAGTGCTGTGGGGTACAGGTTTAATAGATCAGTGCGATTGTAGTGTATAGGAAGGAACTGCAGATGCTGGTTTAAACCAAAGATAGACACAAAAAGCTGGAGTAACTCAGCGGGACAGGCTGAGTTACTCCTGCTGGAGAGAAGGAGTGGGTGACGTTTCGGGACGAGACAGGTTTGAAGAAGGGTCTCGACCCGAAACGTCACCCATTCCTTCTCTCCAGAGATGCTGCCTGTCCCGCTGAGTTACTCCAGCTTTTTGAATCTATATTTGGAGCGATTGTAATGCATGATTGCAGATCCGCTTCTGTGACCTGCACACAAAGAGCGGCCTGGCTTGGCCACCATCTGTAGTTACTGACCCATGTCCACCACAGATGCTGCCTGACCCACCGAGTTACTCCAGCACTGTGTTCTACTGTATGTCTCATTGGAAGTGGTCTGTGTCCTGTGCGTTGCTGCCACCCAGTGGACAATCGTTCCATCACAAGTCACAGAAGTACATTCATTCCAACCCCTGGCATCAAGGACTAAACCTGGCCGTTGACCAACAATCTAGGCACAACTAAAAGCCCACTATTTTACCATTGTTCACGCCTGACATCCCTCACATTGTGACTCCAATTCTATGGGTATGGTACTAAGATTACTTTATTAGTATTTTTATTATTGTCACGTGTACTGAGGTACAGTGAAAAACTTTTTTATTGCGTGCTATCCAGTCAGCGAAAAGACTACACATGATTACAATCGAGCCATCCGCAGTGTACAGATACAGGATAAAGGATAGTCCGAGGGTCTCCAATTAGGTGGAGGTCAGGACCACTCTCTAGTCGATGGTAGGATGGTTCAGTTGCCTGATAATAACCGGATAGAAACTGTCTCCGAATCTGGCGGTGTGTGTTTTCAAATATCTGCAACTCTTCCCTGGTGGGAGAGGGGGGAAGAGGGAGTGACCGGGGGTGAGACTGGTCCTGAAACAGGTATCTGCTAAATTAGATTATCCTTGTGTCTAAATATTTGTCAGTGTTTAATTTTCAAACGTTATTCCCCCATCATGTATCTATCACTGTAGATGCATTAATTGTAATCATGTATTGTCTTTCCGCTGGCTGGTTAGCACACCAACAAAAGCTTTTCACTGTACCGCAGTACACACGACAATAAACTAAACTGAATTATACAAAGCTCGGAGATGCCGTGTGGGGCAGCTAACATAAGGGTAATAAAAAAGAACTGCAGATGCTGGTTTATATCCAAGATAAACACACAGTGCTGGAGTAACTCAGTGGGACAGGCAGCTGAGTTACTGGAGAATGTGGATATAGACAATAGACAATATGTGCAAGAGTAGGCCATTCGGCCCTTCGAGCCAGCACCGCAATTTAATGTAATCATGGATGATAAGTAACGTTTCAAGGTTTCACCCGAAATGTCACCTATCCCTTTTCTCAAGAGATGCTGCCTGACCCGCTGAGTTACACCAGCGTATTGTGTCTATCACGGGCCATCCGAGGGGGGGGTGGGGGGGGAGGGGTGCGTTGGGTGCCACCGCACCCCCCTTTTTTTCCAGATGGACAAAAAAATGTTTGCGAACATCTGCGCCTGCGCAGTGTGGGAAGCTGGTGACCAATGACGCCGTCTCTCCGCGCGTGTGCAGTGGGCGGGATCAGATCACCGCCATTTTCCCTGCATCGCCTCGACGCCCGGGGCCTAGTTTGGGTGAGTGGTGGGGCCGTGAAATATTGTGGTGCCTTGTGGGGAAGGGGGGGGGGGGTGTTTGCCCGCCCGGTCCATCGCCTCCATCCACGGCGTCGGAGCCTCGTCAGCAGGTCGATACGGGGAGACCGTTCTCCCGTCGCCGGGCGGGAAGCGGGAAGGACTGAATCTGAACCCAGTCCTGGCAGCGGCCGTGACCCCGACACCAGGCGCTGCTCAGGCCGGGTCCACACCACCCTCGCCTCTCTCACCACCAAAGATTAATTGCTCACCACCACCCTTGCCTTTCCCACCCCACGCCGCGGGCCCTCGCCCCCCCCCCCCCCCCGCCCCCATTGTTTCTGGTGGACGGCGACGGCTGTAGTGCGGGGTGACAGGGGATCGGAGTGAATGACGGGCCCCGCACAGCAGCAGCAGTGGGGACGGCGGCTTCACCCCCCCCCGCACCCCGCCAGCCCCCATAGCGGCCGCTGAGTGCCACTCCGCCGACGACTACAACCACTTTCAAACCAAACCCTCCCACACGCCGAGGCTGGGAGGAGGGAGTTAGGAAAGAAGGGGGAGAACCGCCTTTTGCCATCTGAAGCACCTGCACCGCTCGGCCCCGCACCTTCCTGTTGGCTGGCGGAGGAGGGGAGACGGTGGCGAGAAGTTCCCAACAGCCTCCCCCTTTGGCAGTGACACTTGGCAGAGGACAGGGACGGCCAAAGCTGCGGGGCGATGATGCTGGTGTTGTCTGAAGAGCGCTGACCTTCCTTCCTCACCACCCCCTCTGCCCCTTCCGTACTCTTGTACGCCCCCCTCCATCCCCCCCCATCCTGGGACCCCACCTCTCCACCCACCACTCATCTCCATTCCCCCTCTATTCAGTCCTCACTGATATCCCCTGTGCTCCCCTCCCCATCTATTCATCCTGCACTGATCTCCCTATCCACCTCGCATTGATTCTCCTGCCACCTCCACATCCATCCTACACTCATCCTCCAATTCATCCTGTACTGACCCCCTTCCTATCCATCCTGCACTGCTCTCCCCATTCATCCTGTACTGAACCCCCCATTCATCCTGCACAGACCCCCCGATCCACACTGTACTGACCCACCCCCATTCATCCTGTACTGATTCCCCCCATCCATCCCGTATTCCCCCATTGACATCTCCTGCGCTCTCCCCTCACAAATGTCCCTACTCCAACCAACACACACTAATTCCCCTACCTCACTCAATCCATTCCGCATCGGTTGCCTTCTCAACCACCATCTTCAGAGCGAACATTGACAATGTTTGATAATGGAATGCAGACAAATGTGTTTTAATTCCCAATGTCATTATTTGTTTTAATCCATAAAGACGGATTAATTAAATTGTGAAAGACGTGAAACATTAAAACCGCAGTGTTCGATTGTCACTGCCAACGTTGACACGTTATTATGTTATTTTAACGGCAAATCAATGCTCTTAATATGGATACTGTAATAATATCAATACTGTAGTTATTTATTAAGCAACATTCACAACTATACATTGGATTTATCCAGGTTTTACGTCTACAGTCGGTCATATACATCACAAATCTGGTCAGGAGATGATATTTCCGTTGTAATTTTAACATTAATTCTGAAGTGGGAATGATTGAAACAGTGTTTATCAATAATTTTTTTTTAATCTGGCGCGTACAAACTGGGTATCTTCATTGCTGTTCACAACACATTCATCTAATCTGAATGTCTGGTAATGTGGCGTTTTGACAACTTTAAACATATTGGCAAAAGACCATTTGCTGCATTTGATGCCTTTTAGCCATCTCTTGTCAGTTGGTGTAATGTTTAACCTGTCAGATGGGTATAGTCGGTTTAACAGCTATTATCATAAAATGCAACTGGTATATTTTGTTGTGGATAAATTATGAGGAAAGCGAGAGTGTTTCTCTACCAATAGCAATAATGACCCATGCTATGGCCATGTCATGATAATTTTTGGTCCTTCACAGAAAACATCCCTGCATCAATCTGTAGTGTGCATGGTTAAGCATACATGTTACCATGGTCCAGCATTTATTGACACAGGTTGATCATCTGCTGAATAATCCAACCACATTTTTGTTTGGAAGTGGAAAGAAATAATAGAAATTGCATTCATTACAACGTGTAAAAAGAGTTGAGATACTGTATTATCATTTTGCTGCATGTCATTGTGGTATATATCATGTCTTGATTGGTGAATATGTTTAGTTTATGAATATTGTAAGCAGAAATAATATGTGAATGCTTTATTGAGCATAATTTCGACTGGTAACTACGCACTTCGTCCAAACACATTATTGCACACGTCATGCAAGCCGTGTTAAATGACCACCTAAACTGTCATTTGACAACCTAAACAGCTGCCTAGGTTGCCCGGCTGGCAACAGGGGAAAAAGTTAAGTTAGAGCCCTGGGGAGTGGGAGGTGTAGGGGAGAGGGGAGTTCAGTCTAGAATCACTGAATCCATTCCTGTAAAAAATTAGAGATGATGATTGGATTGGCACAATTAATTTTATTGTATTCATTTCAATATATTAAAGTTTAAAGTCAATGGATTGAAGGAAGAATATTTTACGGCCCATCTGTGGTCCTTAACCCCAACCCTAACCCTAACTGGTCGATGTAGATGTTTAGTGCATGTCCCTTTAATTGTAGGTTGTGTAGCCACTCCCCTTTCACCAAGTATATTACTGTCTCTCCATCCCTGGTACCTCCTCTAGTAAACGTGCAGACCATGTACAACTAGGGCATCGATATATGTGATTAATAAAGACTCGGTAAAGAAACACTGTGTACGTGTTAACTCCTTTACAGTTGTCACCCGCAGGGCAGCATACGTCAGCGTGTGACAGGGCGCACAACATGATGAGCCACCCAGATGTCGCTCCTGGATTTTGAATATTTCAACATTCAGAGGTGACAGGGAGTCACCACGCGTCACTACATGTGTCACCATGCATCAGGCCGCGTCACGACCCGACCACAACTCGACAACCTATTTTCAGGCTGTCGCCAAAAATGTCACCCAAACTTGAGGGCAAGGCTTTTGCAGGCGGCGTCAGCAGCAAACTTCTCCCTGGCCAGGTTCTCGATCACCTCAGGCTCGAGTCCGCAGTGCTCGAAGTGCTAGAAAAAACTGTCCAAGCACGAGCAGGCTCGATAGAAGCGGCAGCTGAGGTCGGAGTGTGAGCGCCATAAGCCGCCTTCACCAATATGCCGCTTGAACGGCTCCTTGGGGCGACCTGCTGCTGCTTCTTGTGGTGCTGCTGGCGTGGTTACTTGTGCACCCTTGGGCGCTGCTGGCGTGGCGACTGGTGCTTCCCGGGGCGCTACTGGAGCGGTTACTTGTGCACCCATGGGTGCTGCTGGTGTAGTTGCATGTGCACCCTGGGGTGTTGCTGGCGAGGCTGCTGTTTCTCCCTGGAGTGCTTGTGTGGTTACTTGTGCATTCTGGTGTGCTGCAGCCTCTGTACCCTCTGCTAATTCTCCCCCTTCCGACGTTGCTGCTCCCGCTGCCAGCCGCTAGAGCCGGGCAGCAGCCAACGGACTTGGCTGCCCTTGAAACTGCGGGCACTGCTGGTGGCCACCGCTCCTCGCACAAACTCACACTTCTGCCGGTGCATGACCAGCGAGTCGGGCCTGAGCTGCCTCTTGGAGCTGGAGTGACGCTCAATGTCAGGCAGGAGCCCCAGCTGCCCAATCTGCTGGGGGCTGCCGGAGGCCAGGTAAGTCTTCATGGTGCTGCTGGCCCCGCTATCGTTGCCTTCCTCGGAGGCAGAGCTGCCCAAACCATTGGCTCCACTTTGCACCCCCTCGCCGTGTGGCTGTTTAAGTTCTTGGCCTTGTCGGCAGCCATTCTCTCCATGGCGCTCTGCCGACCCCGCCTGTTCCTCTCCATTTGACTGTGGAGGTAGCCGAGACCCTTGGACATGAGCCTGAGCAGCAGAGAGACGCTTGCCTCACGCGGCATGCTTGCAGTTGGCGCGATCTCGCTCGGCTTCTTTCTTTGATCCAGCCAACGAGGACAAACACGTTTTCACATCCTCAAAGAAGGAAAGACCAGGACTTCCATGAGCAATGACAGGCTGTCTGCAATTGTCTTAATCCACATTCACTATGACTTTGCCCATAACTTGGACAAAGCCGTGACTAGGTTTGCGTAGTTAGATTCTTGGAAAATGGAACTGGAAAACTGATTTATGGCTCAATGGCAATAGATGCAGGTGTCCGCCGCCTGCATCACTACTCCAGGACTTCCATGAGCAATGACAGGCTGTCTGCACTCACCTTAATGCACATTCACTATGACTTTGCCCATGACTTGGACAACGTGGTGAGTAGGTTTGCACAGTTACATTCTCAGAAAACGGAACTATTTCATGTTGAAGTTGATGTGATATGAAATTGTTAGGTCAGGAGGACCATTAAAGGTGCACTGCACACACTAACAGAGTCTAACAGTAACAGGCAATCAAATGAACTCACAAAACATTATTTAAAAAAAGGTTTTCTTTACTGCAAAAACTTACAGTATTTTATTTGCAGTTTTTGCATCCTCCTTTATAACATTTTACATAACATTTTATAACAGTTCAACTTGATTATTAAAACAAGGACAACAATTCTTAATTTAAAAAAAATGTATACAACAATGATCCCAATCATCCCATTCCACCCACTCATTACTCTTGACTCAACCAAAATTATTTCTGAAATATCGGTCATAAATGTGGTGCAAAAAACTCCAAATAAGTCTCATAATGCACCAGAGAGCATTAAACCCCCAGAGCTTTCAGGACCCTAAAGCAGCCCTGGAACCCTGACGTGAGGGGCTTCCCGCTTGTGATGTGCACTGTGTGCACATTATTTCACATAACATTATTGGAATCCTGTCATGCCACCCCCCTTTTTGAAAAGCTTTGTACGGGCGTGAGGTGTAGTGACACGGAATAGCTCGGCAGAAACGTGGGGCTGAAGATGCGCTGTGGATGCAGCCTTCCTGACCTCTCTAGGGACCTCTCGCCTGCTAATCACCAGTCCCGGTAGCTCCAGAGGTCTCCGGCTCTCACAGAATTGTGTGCCACAAACTATAGTCTACTTACCTTGCAGTGTGCTGGCCACTGGTGGACAGGGAGGAAACATACTGCACACTCAGCAGTCGCTCTCTCAAGCTCAACGTTGCAGTGGCAGCGGGCCGAGCTGCTACATCACAACACCAATGACCCAGGTTCGAGTCTGACCTCGGGTGCTGCCTGTGTGGAGTGCACACGTTCTCCTCGTTAGCCACCTGTGTTTCCCCCTAAAATGTGTTGTTGGGTTAATTGGTCCCCACCCAGTCCCACTTGTGTAGGCTGGGGAAAGGAGAGGTGAAAGACATGTGTGTGTGAGGAAGAGTTAACATAGAAACATAGAAAATAGGTGCAGGAGTAGGCCATTCGGCCCTTCGAGCCTGCACTGCCATTCAATATGATCATGGCTGATCATTTCAGCTCAGTATCCTGTACCTGCCTTCTCTCCATACCCCCTGATCCCTTTTGCCACAAGGGCCTCTTAAATAATAGCCATTGAACTGGCCTCAACTACCTTCTGTGGCAGAGAATTCCAGAGATTCACCACTCTCTATGTGAAAAATGTTTTCCTCATCTCGGTCCTAAAGGAATTCCCCCTTATCCTTAAACTGTGACCCTTTGTTCTGGACCTTCCCAACATCGGGAACAATCGTCCTGCATCTGCCTGTCCAACCCCTTAAGAATTTTATAAGTTTCTATAAGATCCCCCCTCAACCTTCTAAATTCTAGCGAGTACAAGCCGAGTCTATCCAGTCTTTCCTCATATGAAAGTCCTGACATCCCAAGAATCAGTCTGGTGAACCTCCTCTGTACCCCCTCTATGGCAAGAATGTCTTTCCTCAGATTTGGAGACCAAAACTGCACGCAATACTCCAGGTGTGGTCTCACCAAAACCCTGTACAACTGTAGTAGAACCTCCCTGCTCCTATACTCAAATCCTTTTGCTATGACTGCTAACATACCATTCACTTTCTTCACTGCCTGCTGCACCTGCATGCCTACTTTCAATGACTGGTGTACCATGACACCCAGGTCTCATTGCATCTCCCCTTTTCCTAATCGGCCACCTTTCAGATAATAATCTACCCTCCCGTTTTTGCCACCAAAGTGGATTACCTCATTATAGTGCATCTGCCATGCATTTGCCCACTCACCCAGCCTATCCAAGTCACCTTGCAGCCTCCTAGCATCCTCCTCACACCTAACACTGCCCCCCAGCTTCGTGTCATCCGCAAACTTGGAGATGTTGCATTCAATTCCTTCATCCAGATCATTAATATATATTGTAAATAGCTGGGGTCCCAGCACTGAGCCTTGCGGTACCCCACTAGTCACTGCCTGCCATTCTGAAAAGGACCCATTTACTCCTACTCTTTGCTTCCTGTCTGCCAACCAGTTCTCTATCCACATCAATACTGAACCCCCAATACCGTGTGCTTTAAGTTTGTATACTATTCTCTTAAAGAGGGCAAGGGTTGATCAATTGATGGAAACAAGATGGAAAAGTAAAACAAATTAAATATATATCAATCTATAGACAATCTATAGATCAATATACTTGAATAAAGATAAATAGATAAATAAATAGTGACAAAGGTACATTTATTATCACATACACCAATTGGTGTAGTGAAATTTGACTTGGCAGAGATTTGACTAGTAAGAGATTAATATAAATAGAGATGAATGAAAATTTAAAAAAATGTAGGCGATAAATAAGAAACGAATAGAAATAACTAAAGTGGAATGAAAATTAAAATGTAAATAATTAACAAGGAGATAGTTAGATAAAAATAAATCAATCAATCAAAGCAGATGGATAGATTTAGAGTTGCTGCCTTACAGCGCTTGCAGCGCCGGTGGTCCGGGTTCGATCCCGACTATGGGTGCTATCGATGCGGAGTTTGTACGTTCTGTCGTAAGCGTGTGGGTTTTCTCTGACATGTTTGCTTTGTCCCACACTGCAAAGATGTACAGGTTTGTAGGTTAATTGGCTTGGTATTAGTGTCAACTGTCCCTAGTGTGTGCAGGTTAGTGTGCGGGGATCGTTGGTTGGCGCGGACTTGGTGGGCCGAAGGGCCTGTTTCCGCGCTGTATCTCTAAGCCGAACTAAAGTAAACCAAAATGGACGTTCCAAATGATCATATTTTATTTGAACTGTATGATTTGTATCACACACGTTTTAGGACAACTGCCCGCAATCAGTGATGGTAATGGTGGTTGTGGGCACGCCTTCTTCGCAGCCATAGCCCTCCATCTTCATCACAATGTCCATGCCTTCCACCACTGCACCAAACACAACATGCTTTTTATTCAACCTGCAGCGATGAAGAAGACAGCAAGGTTAATCAGCAGTGCCCAGCCCCGAGATTCAGACCCCAAATGCAAGGGGGGGAACAGGGCCAGCTTACCATGTTGTTTTCTTGGTACAAATAAAGAACTGGGAGCCGTTTGTATCTTTTCCACTATTGGCCATGGACAGGATACCTGCAATGGAAGATGGCAAACATGTTCAGATTCTCCATAATGACGAGATATTCTTCGGGAGAGATGGAAAGAACCGGGTGTGAAGAAAGAACAGAGAGCAAATTTGAAGCGGCCTTGGCATATAACATGCAGGTGTACCGAGATACAGTGAGAATCATTTGTTTGGGTGCTACCCAGTCAATTCATACTATTCATGAGCACAATCACAATATGCACAAGTATAATAGGTAGCACTAGAGAAATACCAGAGTGCCACATATAGCGCTATTTACGAAATGTTTTTTTTTAAAGTGCAAGGTCTGCAATGAGGTAGGTTGGAAGATCAGGACCACACCCTAGCTTATGGGAGGACCATTCCGTAGTCGGATACATATTACATATTCTGTTGTGCTGCTGCAAGTAAGAACTTCATTGTTCTAGCTGCGACACATGACAATGAAACACTGACAATTAAGACGCCCTTGGCAGTGTGAATTAAGAAGGAACATTCTCTGTTCCAGAATCTGGAGGTATGTGCTTTCAAGCTTTTGCATTCAGGAGAAACAAATAGAAGTCAGCAAAGAAGAGAATAAAAATATGAAAAAAAAAGAACAAACATTGAAGTTGAGCGGCAACCAATATTCAGCACCTTTTCCTTCGCTCCAACTGACACAACTCTCTGTATGTAATTCCTCCCGCTTCCACTCAAACCCTGGAACAGGTCAGTACAAGGAGACGACAGATGTATTTACCTTTCCCCGTGTGCTGCAGTTCAAAATTCTCATCTTCAAACTTTTCCCCATAGATGGACTTGCCTCCAGTGCCATTGTTTGCCGTGAAATCACCGCCCTGTATGATTCAAGGTTGAATATGTGCCGTGAGTTAACATGGAACATAGAAACATAGAAAAGAGGTGCAGGAGTAGACCATTCGGCCCTTCGAGCCAGCACCGCCATGGCTGATCATCTAAAATCAGTACCCCGTTCCTGCTTTCTCCCCATATCTCTTGATTCCGTTAGCCCTGAGAGCCATATCTAACTCTCTCTTGAAAACATCCAGTGAATTGGCCTCCACTGTCTTCTGTGGCAGATAATTCCACAGACTCACAACTCTCTGCGTGAAAAAGTTTTTCCTCATCTCAGTCCTAAATGGCCTACCCCTTATTGTTAATCTGTGACCCCTGGTTCTGGATCCCCAAAAGCAGCAGGAACATTTTTCCTGCATCTAGCCTGTCCAATCACTTAATAGCACTACACAGGAAGAGCTCTCTTGGCCCTCTGTGCTACACCAGTGCCAATACATAATCCATATCCTTCCATTCCCTGTACATCCATGTGCCTATCCAAACGTCCCTTAAATGCCACTATCTTAGCTGTCTCCACCAGCACCCCTGGGAGCACTTTCCAGTTACCCACTACCCTCTGTCTAAAATAACTTGCCCTACAGTCTAGTTTAGACTTTGGTGCTCTCATTTTAAAGCTATGCCCTCCAGTATGTGCCATTTTTGTTTTGTTCAGTTTAGCGATACAGGCCGGAAACAGGCCCTTCGGCCCACCGGGTCCGCACCGACCAGCGATCCCCGCACATCAACACTGTCTATCCTACGCACACTGGGAGCAATTTTTACATTTACCAAGCCAATTAAGCTACATACCTGTACGTATTTGGTGTGTGGGAGGAAATTGAAGATCTTGGAGAAAACCCACGCAGGTGACGGGGAGAACGTACAAACTCCGTACAGACAGTACCCGTAGTCAGGATCGAACCCGGGTTGCTAGCGCTGCATTCGCTGTAAGGCAGCAACTCTCCCGCTGCGCCACCATGCCGGGGAAAAAAATTGTTACCCTATCCATGCCTTTCATAATTTTGTATACTTCCATCAGGTCTCTCCGCAAACTCCGACATTCCAGAGAAAGCAATCCATGTCTGTCTAACCTCTCCCTGTAGCAAATACCTTCCATTGCAGTCATCATTCTGGCAAAGCACCTCTGCACCCTCTCCAAAGCCCCCATATCCTCACTGTTGAATCAAGAGCAGGGAGGTGACCTTGAATACCGCTCCTCACCTGGCACATGAAATCGGGAATGATCCGGTGGAACGTCGAGCCCTTGTAACCAAAACCCTTCTCCCCGGTGCACAACGCACGGAAGTTCTCTGCAACAAAACCACTCAGGGTTAGACCACATGTTTAAACAATGGGCACTTTGTGCAACTCAACACAAACCTGGGACTCACCTGCAGTCTTTGGGACAACATCGGCCCTGAGCTGGAAGAGACAAGAGGCACTGCGTCAGAACACAAACCCATGCACAATAATTACTCCGCCACATTACCGCTGAAAGCATGTCTGTCGAGAGAGTTCTTAACTCCAAGTCACGCAAGGCAAAGAAAACGTTTCACAAGAACCCATCTATAAAGATTTCGAATTTTGTAATTTGCCCCTAGTGTGTACATTAGTGGTAGATATTCTGTTACATATTGTGTTGTGCTGCAGATTGTTCTATCTGGGACATATGACAATAAAACGCTCTTGACTTGAATCCGGGGAGGATTTATAACAATCTGGAGGGAATAAAGTTGGATGAAATCAATATATAATCAGTGTTGAACAAGTTGGTGATGGTCAATGTACTTGGCGGGACAAAGGGCCTGTATTCATGCTGTATCTCTCTGTATCCATCACACATCTCCAAACCAGTTGGCATCTCCCACACAATGGAAAATTTTAGACTATTGTTTCCTCCACCAGGTGTCTGCTCCTGACATAACACTGTGAACCGGCTGAGCCCAAGATCTGTTAACCCCCTGTGCATTATTCCCTGTGGTGCTGATTCTGACACCTCTGCTGATGCATCACACTGCTCCAGTGCACCAACCAGCACAGTGTCACCATCTGAAACTGAGTCTGCAATAATCTTTCTAAATCCCACCCCCCCATACTCTTGCCATTGAGGGAGTGCAGCGTAGGTTTACAAGGTTAATTCCCGGGATGGCGGGACTGCGATATGCTGAGAGAATGGAGCGACTGGGCTTGTACACTCTGGAGTTTAGAAAGATGAGAGGAAATCTCATTCAAACATATAAGATTGTTAAGGGCTTGGACACGCTAGAGGCAGGAAACATGTTCCCGATGTTGGGGGAGTCCGGAACCAGGGGCACAGTTTATGAATAAGGAGTAAGCCAATTAGAAAGGAAACACTTTTTCTCACAAAGAGTTGTGGGTCTGTGGAATTCATTGTCAGGCTCATGAACACTACATAACGCTAACACAGTGCAACCTCAGCAGCAATCTACCGTGGACTATGTATTGGTTGGACTAAATACTTCAGTCCACACTATTATGATCTGGTTGACCTGCATACTGATGATGTTGGTGTTGTTAGTACATTTATTTATTGTTGCGTTAATGGACCTGTTTACGTGCAACAAGCAAAGACGTCATTGTCTCGTGCAGGAAGGAACTGCAGATGCTGGTATAAACCGAAGATAGGCACAAAATGCTGGAGTAACTCAGCGGGTGCAGCAGCATCTAAGGAGCGAAGGAGATAGGCGACGTTTCGGGTCGAGACCCTTCTTCAGACTGGTTGGGGATCAGGGAAACGAGAGATACAGACGGTGATGTGGAGAGATAAAGAACAATGAGTGAAAGATATGCAAAAAAGTATCGATGATAAAGGAAACAGGCCATTGTAAGCTGTTTGTAGTGTGAAAATGAGACGCTAGTGCGACTTGGGTGGGGGAGAGATAGAGAGAGAGCGAATGCCAGGGCCCAAGGGCTGAGGGAGAGGTGGGAAGGGGAGGAGGCAGCCTGGGTTAACAGAATTGAGAAAATTCAATGTTTAAGCCCAGAGGATGCAGACTCCCCAAGCGGAATATGAGGTGCTGTTCCTCCAAATTGCGGTGTTGCTCACTCTGGCCGTGGAGGAGGCCCAGGACCGAGAGGTCGGATACGGAATAGGAGGGGGAGTTGAAGTGCTGAGCCACTGGTACGTAGGGTTGGTTATTGCGGACCGAGCGGAGGTGTTCAGCGAAACGATCGCCAAGCCTCCGCTTGGTCTCACCGATATAGATCAGGAACCCCTGAACCTGATACACCTGAGTCCAGCTCTTTGGAAATCCCCGCCATTTGTTACCAGGCTCACAAGTAATGTATCCAAGACTCATCAATATCCCACTTCTAGCATTTGAAACCCTAAAATTCACCAGTGGCTGGTTCCTGCACTCTATTCACACTCACTGTTGGGGTGCGGGGTGGGGGAAAGGTAGTGTTTGGGACAGCTCTGTTGGAGATGGGAGTAGACTATGGTCTCCAGAGATGCTGTCAGACCCCCTGAGTTACTCCAGCTTTTGGTGCCTATCTGAGGTCCTTTAGGTTAGGGATTCTGTAGGGGGGTTTAGAGTCTGAAGGCTTGGACATAAGGCGTATGGTGTTTGCCTCCACTCCTCCCGTTTGCCCCAGTAACTTACCTCCATGACAATGCGGCCAAGAGCTTTCTTCTTCGTGGCTACGTCCATGTAAACCCGAGGATTGGCCATGGCACCGCTCGGCTCTGCGGCTCCTGGAGTCTGCAGGCGTGAGCACCAGGTACATCTCACCTGGAGCTGGCTCCTCCCCTGGGGGCGGGGATCATACACTATACTTATCGCACAGGTACTCCACACTCCACACCACGCATCCCAAGGGAGAGGAAGCAACTCAGGGATAAATGTGTAGCAAGGAACTGCAGATGCTGGTTTAAACCGCAGATAGACACAAAGAGCTGGAGACTCCAGAGTCTGAAGAAGGGTCTCAACCCAAAACGTCACCTATTCCTTCGCTCCATAGATGCTGTCTCACCCGCTGAGTTTCTCCAGCATTTTTGTCTACCTTCGATTTTTCCAGCATCTGCAGTTCTCGCTTAAACATCTTTTAGAAAGGAGGTGAGGAGGAACTTCTTTAGTCAGACGGTAGTTAATCGCTGAAGAAGCCTCCACTGAGGGCTGTGGAGGCCAAGTCAGTGGATATTTTTAAGGCAGAGATAGACGGGTGTCAGGGGTTATGGGGAGAAGGCAGGAAAATTGGATTAGGAGGCAGAAATCAGCCATGATTGAATGGCGGAGTAGACTCGATGGGCCGAATGGCCTAATTCTACTACTATAACTTGTGAACTTGTGTCAGAGGCAGCAGCTCACAAACGAGTCGCAGGTGCCATTGTTATTGACTCTGCGAGTGTGGCAACAACAAAGCCTCTGTTATTGTCAGTGTCTCGTGGTCCCCTGTGGCAATGTTGCCTGAACGTAATGCATCTCATTGTATTTACCAGCCCGCGTGCATTCACAAACATGCGTCCCAAAATGTTTATGTTATTGAATATACTGCGACAAGCAATTTAAGCCAAAACTTTATATAATGCGAGTTATATGAAGCAGTTGACCAGAGAAGAGCAACTCTTAGAAACATAGAAACATAGAAAATAGGTGCAGGAGTAGGCCATTCGGCCCTTCGAGCCTGCACCGCCATTCAATGTGATCATGGCTGATCATCCAACTCAGTATCCCGTACCTGCCTTCTCTCCATACCCCCTGATCCCTTTAGCCACAAGTGCCACATCTAACGCCCTCTTAAATATAGCCAATGAACTGGCCTCAACTACCTTCTGTGGCAGAGAATCCCAGAGACTCACGACTCTCTGTGTAAAGAATGTTTTCCTCATTTCGGTCCTAAAGGAATTCCCCCTTATCCTTAGACTGTGACCCCTTGTTCTGGACTCCCCCAACATCGGGAACAATCTTCCAGCATCTAGCTTGTCCAACCCCTTAAGAATTTTGTAAGTTTCTATAAGATCCCCCCTCAATCTTCTAAATTCCAGCGAGTACAAGCCGAGTCTATCCAATCTTTCCTCATATGAAAGTCCTGACATCCCAGGAATCAGTCTGGTGAATCTTCTCTGTACCCCCTTGGAGTTATTCACCCTACAGAGCTGTGGAAATTCACTCACTGAATAAAAGAAAGATTTTTAAGGCAGAGATAGATTTGTAAGTATTATTATTGAGGGATAGCCAGGCGGCTGCAGACACTGGCAACTGAAGGAACTCAGCGAGTCGGGCAGCATCTGAGGAGGGTCATGGACAGGCAACGTTTCAGGTCGGACAGAGGGGAGATTGCCATTAGAGAGAGGTAGCTGCGAGGAGAGGGGATAAGAGCTTACAAGCCCTTCTCAGTCTGAAGAAGGGTCTCGACCCGAAACGTCACCCATTCCTTCTCTCCGGAGATGTTGCCTGACCTACCTACACAAGCGATAGGTGAGTCCTTTTGAGCAGGGGTTGATTGGAAGATAGTCAGATAGGAGATGGAAGGGTTGAGATAGTGTCAGAGGCTGGGAAGTGATGAAAGGTGGTCAGATTATAGAGTACAGAAGTTGGGAGGTGATGTTGCAGTCATGTAAGACATTGGTAAGGCCGCATTTAGAGTTTTGTGTTTAGTTCTGGGCACCATGTTATAGGAAAGATGTTGTCAAGCTCGAGGGCCTGAGCTACAGGGAGCAGTTGAGCAGGCAAGGACTCTATTCCCTGGAGTGCAGGAGGATGAGGGGGTGATCGTATAGAGGTGTATAAAATCACAAGAGGATTAGACCAGGTAAACAAAGTTTCTTGCCCAGAGTGGGGAATCGAGAACCAGAGGACATAGGAACCTGAGGGGTAAATTATTTTACATAAAGGGTGGTGGGTAGATGGAACGAGCTGCCGGAGGAGGTGGTTGAGGCAGGTACTATGGGAACGTTGAAGAAACATTTATATATCTACATGGGTAGGACAGGTTTAGAGGGATATGGGCCAAACGCATGCAGGCGAGACTAGTGCAGATGAGACATGTTGGTCGGTCTGGGCAAGTTGGGTCACGCTGCGGTTGGGCAGAGGTTTACCACGCTGTCTCGATGATACAGATACTCTCCAGCATATAAACACCTGACTTATTTACAGTACAACCCATATATATGAAGGAGCTTTCAGGAAGCTGGCAGGGCAGATATGCTGGAGTATAGCTGTAGGCATCTGCTGTTGTCTGTTAACTCATCCCTGGCCACATTTACAACTTGCCAACTCTTCGGGTTACAGACAGATTGCAGGATCGGGACCCTGATGTGGTCTGGGGAAGGACTGAGACCCTGTAACGTGGCCAGGACAACAAACCTTCATGGTCAGATGATGATCCCTGCACTGCCAACTCTGTGTACTGTCTCAGTATACCACTGCTATACACCTGTACTGTATCTGACATGCTTATCGAATATGTATCTAAATGCTTATGTATAGTGAAGATTGTGAAGATTCTTCGGACTGGGGAAGGGTCTAGACCCGAAACGTCACCCATTCCTTCGCTCCAGAGATGCCGCCTGTCCCGCTGAGTTACTCTGGCTTTTTGTGTCTATCTTCGGTTTAAACCAGCATGTGCAGTTCCTTCCTGCACATTGCTTGTGTATAGTGATGCTTCCTCTGAACTGTATACAAAAATGAATTTCCCTGCACCTCAGCACGCGAGACAAATGAAGACCTTGCCATACCAACAAGGATTATACAGCATGGAAATAGGCCCTTCAGCCCAACATTCTCAGACACAAGTTGTTGCGATCTTCGCCTTGTGAAAGGATTGTTGCGTTCAATATTAAAGGTCCAAAGGGAATTGGATACTTAGGAAAATATTTCGAATGGGGGAAAGAGTGGGGTGGCTCAACTCAAGATCCAGCAGCTACACATCAGACTGCATGATTATATCAGCATAAGAAGTTAGAGATTTATAATTTAGAGGGTACATATTCTGGGAAGAGGATGGAGGAAAGAGCGAAATTGAAACCTTATGATAGAGCTGAGGATTGGAGACCTAAAGTTAAATTGGATCACATAGGATATATGGCACAGAAAGAGACCATTCGGCCCAACCTGTATATGCTAGTGTTTATAATCCTTAAATCTCCTCAGTGTTTTCCATGTAAATCCAAAAGGGATGGAGAGAGAGAAGGAAAGCCAGAGTTACTTGAATTAGAGGACAATTATCATATTTTATTAACATGTCTGAAGAAGGGTCTTGACCCGAAACATCGCTAAGTTGCGGCCTCAACCGCTGAGTTACTCGTATGTGTAAATTGTCCCTCGTGTGTGTGTGTGTGTGTGTATGATAGTGTTAATGTACGTGAATCGTGGTTCGGTGCGGGCTTGGTGGGCCGAAGGGTCTGTTTCCACGCTGCATCTCTAAATTAAACTAAACCAGTAGCCATGACCTTTATGGAGTGAAGGTAGACACAAAATACTGGAGTTGCTTCCACCTTCGATATACCAGCATATACAATTTTTTCTTAAATATCAATTATCATACCGCTGGGTTGTAAGAGCTGCAAAATATGAGGTGATCGACCCCGGGTCTCTGGCGCTGTAAGGCAGCAACTCTACCACTGCGCCATCGTGCCACCCACTAGTGATCTAAAATTATGATCATCCAAATAATGCGAGTCACAAATCATCATACTTTATTTAAACTGCATGCTTCCAAACTCACATACATTAGGGCAACTGTCCACAATCAGTGATGACAACAGGGATATGTCTGCTTGATTTGGAGGCATCTTTTTCCTGCTGGCTGGTACCTTCCATCTTCTGGACAACATCCAGACCCTCTACCACCATTCCAAACACAACATGCTTGCCATCTAACCTGTAACACAAAGCAGGTCATATCATTTACCTCCAATATTATCAATAAATAACCACAAAATATAGATTTTTCAAATTGCCAGCTTACCATGAGATTTTAGTGATGCAGATAAAGAACTGGGAACCATTTGTGTTTGACCCAGAATTGGCCATGGACAGGACACCTGCAATGTGAAGATGGCAAATGTGCTCAGATTGTCTTTGATGGTGAGATATTAAAATGTAGATAGAAGCAGGCAAGAGCAGAGGGGAATTTCAAGGGGGGAGGAGAGGAAGTGGTACAGAGGTCAGTAAAACAGTTCAGTTCAGTTCCTGTCACGTGTATGGAGGTACAGTGGAAAGCTTTTGTTGCGTGCTGACACGTCAGCGGAAAAAACGTAAGATATAAATACACAATTCCAATTCGGCCATTTACTGAGTATAGATTCATAAGGGAATAATGTTTAGTGCAAGGCAAAGCCATCAAAGATTGTCCTCGGGTCACCAAAGATGTAAATAGTAATTCAGCACCGCTCTCTGGTTGTGAAAACCAGTAAAAACTGAACAAAGAAACAAATGTATAAATGAAAACCAAAAACATCACAGCCAATGCTCCTTTCCCCCCAAAAGACAACGCCACCAACACAAGAAGCTGCAGATGCCAGAAACTTAAGCAAGACACAAAGCACAGGATGCACTCAGTGTTCAAGAAGGAACTGCAGATGCTGGAAAAATCAAAGGCAGACAATAATGTTGAAGAAATTCAGTGGGTGAGGCAGCATCTATGGAGCGAAGGAATAGGCGACATTTCGGGTCGAGACCCTTCTTCAGACCAAAGATCTATAATCTTTGCTTCAGACTGATGTGGGGGCGGGGCAGGAAGAAGAAAGGAAGAGGTGGAGACAGTGGGCTGTGGGAGAGTTGGGAAGGGGAGGGGAAAGAGGGAGAAAGCAAGGACTACCTGAAATTGGAGAAGTCAATGTTCATACCGCTGGGGTGTAAACTACCCAAGTGAAATATGAGGTGCTGCTCCTCCAATTTACGGTGGGACTCACTCTGGCCATGGAGGAGGCTCAGGACAGAAAGGTTGGATTCAGAGTGGGAGGGGGAGTTGAAGTGCTGAGCCACCGGGAGATCAGGTTGGTAAGTGCGAACCGAGCGGAGGTGTTGGGCGAAGCGATCACCAAAAGCCTACGTTTGGTGTCACCGATGTAGAGCAGCACTCAGTGGGTCAGAGAGCATTGACGGAGGGAATGGAAAGGCGATGTTTCAGCTCGGGACCTTTCATCACTTTCTCTTCTGGTCAATCTTTGCAACAGTCCAATGCAGTTCGAACAGAATCCACTTTACCTTGTTCTATGTGCTTCAGGGTGAAATTCTCATCAGCAAATGTTTCCCCGTAGATGGACTTTCCTCCAGTGCCATTATGTGCCGTGAAGTCACTGCCCTGCATGGTTCAAGGTTGAAGGTGCCGTTAGTTAACATGGAACAGCCGAATCTGCAACAACGGTAAGACCTCGAACACCGACCGCTCCTCACCTGGCACATGAACCCACTAATGATCCGGTGAAAAGTCGAACCCTTGTAACCAAAACCCTTCTCCCCGGTGCACAAGGCACGGAAGTTCTCTGCAACAAAACCACTCAGGGTTAGACCACATGTTTAAACGATGGACACTTTGTGCAATTCAACACAAGCCTGGGACTCACCTGCAGTCTTTGGGACAACATCGGCCCTGAGCTGGAAGAGACAAGAGGCACAGCGTCAGAACACAAACCCACGCACAATAATTACTCTGCTACATTACCGCTGACATTAGTGCAGCACAGTGGCTCACAAGGTCATAAGTGATAGGAGCAGAATTAGGCTATTCGGCCCATCAAGTCTACTCCGCCATTCAATCATGGCTGATCTACCTCTCCCTCCTAACCACATTCTCATGCCTTCTCCCCATAACCTGACACCTGTACTAATCAAAGATGCTAGAGCTGCTGCCTCACGGTGCCAGAGATCAGAGTTCGATCTTATTCTCGGGTGCTGCCTATGTGGAGTTTGCACGCATGGGTTTTCTCCGGTTGCCTCCCATATCCCAAAGACATGCAGGTTTGTAGTTTAATTGGCCTCTGTAAATTGCCCCGAGTGTATAGGGAGTGGATGAGAAAGTGGGATAACATAGAAACTTTCACTTGCCAGGCTTTGTCCTGCCCCCACCTCTTCTCTCTTCCCTCCTCCTCTACCACAGTCTGAAGAAGAGACCCGATCCAAAACATTGTCTATCCATGTTCTGCAGAGATGTCGCCTGATCCGCTGAGTTACTCCAGCACTTTGTGGTCTATCTGAAGCAAAGGGTTGATGATCAAGGAGTCATCATCCACCCAATGGTAATCACTGGTGGGTGGGTGACTATGTTTCATCCTGAGAGGCTGCGTAACTGAGGACTCTCCGGTTTACAGCCCCTAGCCACGGATACGCTCAGAGATGGACATCAAGCTCTGCTGGAAGACCATCAACTCTGTGAAGGATGCTCCTTGGTCTGCATGAAACTTGCTGGTGTCCCAGCAGAGTGAGATGTCCGTCAGGGAATGTTGCCAACTGGATCGCTCCAGACTGCAGGAATAAGTGCTGAGAGACGCACTGAAACTTGGTGCAGCCAACGCCAAGGCTCTGTACTTCTGATGTTGGACATTGAGGGGCAGAGACCGGTGGGGGCTCCCCTCAAACAAGGAAACCAAAGAGGCCACGAGAAAGGCAACAGTATCATTTTCACAAAAACTGCCACATTGATTCTAAAGACAACACTCAAAATGTATTAACATGTAGAAACAAGGAACTGCAGATGCTGCTTAATACATACAAGGACACAAAGTGCTGGAGTAACTCAGCGGGACAGGCATCATCTCTGGAGAGAAGGAATAGGTGATGGTTGGTGTGGAGACCTTTCTTCAGACTGATCTTTACCTGGCCACATGGTGGAGCTGTTGTACTTCCATTGGCAGCCACGCCTTCAATGGCCCAGGATGCAAGTTGTCAAACTCCCGCAACTGTTGCAACTCCACCCTCAAGCCCAGCCCAGCTTTGGACAAACGTTTCCGCCTTCTTCCATGCAGCTACAAGCGTAACAAAATAAGTTGTTTTTCCCCAATGAAGATAAGGCACAAACTGCTGTAGTAACTCAGAGGGACAGGCAGCATCTCTGGAGAGAAGGGATGAGTGACGTGTCGAGACCCGTCTTCAGACCCAACGTTTGCATTGTATAGTTGAGCTATTTTGCTTTAAATGCTCCCTATTCTTTTCCTGTTTTTTTTAAAGCTGTTGGCGTTGTTTTTTTTGGGGAGGTTGGGGTTTGATTTACACCACTTTGACTTTCCTCCATCACAATGCGGCCCGCGGGCTTGCCAGCAATGGAAATGTCCATAAACACCATGGGGTTTTTGCCCGCCATGGTTCTGCGGCTTCTCGGTTGTGAGACAAACGTAAAATGGATGGTCTGCACCGCCTTTCCGACTTTGCCACGCAGCAGGAAGTGTTGGGCTGAGCGCTGCAACATTTTATCCAGTTGCCAGCAATCTGCGCCTGGAGAAGGCGGATGCCAATTGCAACGAGTTGCGACTGAGATCCCAGATCACACTGTCAATCACACATCCTCGCCCGGCCATTCGCTGCAACCGAGACATGAGGGCGGATATCAAAGCAAAACAAAACCCCTTGCATGTGAAAGGACTTCATCTAGTTGATTCCTTGGAACTAAGCCACGTTGTTGATACATCAGACTGTGCAATGAACAGCGAAAGAGAAGTACCTAGGGTGCAAGTCTGCTGACATTTAAAATACATATTCTTAATAAATGCTTGAAAATCAGTGGCCCTGGCTCAATCAGCTGATTTTCCCCAAAATATTTTGGGGTTTTTTATACAAACATCACCAGCATCTGGAGTTCTTTTTTTTAAAGAAACGTATTTTAAATAAATTCAATTTCAATTCATGTCGTTGAATCATTGGAAAAGACCAGGTACAAAACAGTTTAAAGCAGAACTTACTCCAATCCTCATGGGATGTTGTATTGAAAAACAAGGAACTGCAGAGTTGCTGTTTTACAGAATAAAGACACAAAGTGCTGGAGTGCAGGAAGGTCTATCTCCCCATTATATCTTATGGGTTTTCTCATATCATATAGTCTATATTACTAAAAGAAAGGTCTTGACCACGTCCTGTTTTACTGTTTCAAGATTTTTGTAAAAACGTTGCCACTTGCGGCTGTGATTTTCTCAGAGTCCCTCTCCGCTGCGCAGGACAAGAGGATTTTTCCCATCGATGAAAAATAAAAGAGTTAATAGTGTTTAAAAAATGTTGACATTCTCTCTGCTGCCCCTGCTGGTGGGGGGGGGGAGGGACTATAAAACCCGGATGTGTTGTGCCTCACTCAATCTTTGCAAGATGGAGGAAGCGAGAGGGCCATGCCTCTCTGAGATGTGAATAACACTGCGCACATGTCTGCTCAACTGTGAGTGTCCTTAATGTGGTTTGAAAATTGAAATGTGGTAACTGATTTGAAATGCTGCACTGCAAATAGTTGGTGGTGGTGGTAACTGCACAATTTCCTGTTTGCACTGTATATTGATTTTTGATAAAATGCTAACACTTACGGCTGTGCCTTTTGGCCAGCTTACTCAGTCCCCCTTCGCTCATCAGGTGCTTAAGATTCTTCCCACCAATGAAAAATAAAAGTGTTACTAGTGTTTAAAAAAATGTTGAGAATCTCTCCCCTGTCAATCACGTCTCAACGGCCTCGCCCCTTCCAGTGGGAGGGGGAGGAATTATAAAACCCGGACGTGTGGGTGTGGCTGAGTCACTGCAAGAAGGGGGGGGAGAGGTCAAGTCTCTGAGCTATGAATCAACTGAACACACTGAATGTCTACTAAACCGTGATTGTGGTGTTTATGTGGTGTTTTGTGTGGTTTTATGGTGGTTTCACCCTGCTTGAAATGGTATGAAACTGCATTTGAATGTGGTGGCCTTGCACCCTGCTTGAAATGGTACAGAACTACTTGAATTTGGTGGCCTTGCACCCTGCTTGAAATGGTATGAAACTGCACTTCAATGTGATTGTCTTGCACCCTGCTTGAAGTGGTATGAAACTGCACTTGAATTTGGTGGCCTTGCACCCTGCTTGAAGTGGTAGGAAACTGCACTTGAATTTGGTGGCCTTGCACCCTGCTTGAAGTGGTAGGAAACTGCACTTGAATTTGGTGGCCTTGCACCCTGCTTTCAAGGAATAGCCGTGAGTCAACTGCTCGCCCACCAGCCGTGAGTGAGCTGCCAGCACATCAGGCTTGAGTGACAAGAATCCATTTGGCCCACAATGTCCATACTAGCCCTCTGGAAACCAGTCCCTTCAGCCCACAATACCCATACTAGCACTCCAGAAAGCACCCCCCCCCCCACTGGCCGCCAATATTGGAATTGGTGGAGAGGTGGAATATTGTGTTGGGGTACCAACTCTCTGTGAGCATGTGGCCCAATGGGTCCCACTTAGTCTAGTATTAATCAAAAACATAAGATTACTCCCGTATTAATAAAGTATGTTAAGACCAGAAAATTCACAGAATATCATGTTACAAATTATCTGGAGCAGAATTAGGCCATTCCGCCCATCAAGTCTTCTCCGCCATTCAATCATGGCTGATTTATCTTTCCCTCCGAACCCCATTTTACTTCGGAGTCACGTGAGTGACTACGTGAAGAACCCCGTACAGCCGTTCGCGCGTCATTACGTCAGACGTTTTTCGTGCAGGCGACTGTGGAGCAGCTCAGCTCCTCCATGGTAAGTCTAAAAAAGTTGCAGGTAAGTGTTATTTTTTCTTACCTGTTCTAGGTCTCCTGCAGGAACCTCCGGGGTTTTTGCAGTGGATGTTCGCGATGACCGACGAGGGAACCAGCCTAGGGCTTTGGGGGGGGAAACCCTGGTCCGACCGCGGAAGCGGAGAGCTGGGAAAGTCGGGTTCGCGATCGGAGTCACTGATAACGCGGTCAGTGACTCCACAGGTTGGGTTCCCGGGTAGGGGAAACCCGAGAATAGTGCGGTTTTAGACCGCAGTAGTCCCCAGGACATGGGGTTAAAATTAATTTAAATGGTTAAACTGGGTTCCCGGTGCAGGGGAAACCCAGGTATATGTGTGGTTCCCAGACCACAGTAGTCCCCAGGTAATGGGGTTAATTCACATAAATCATTAGCCTGCGTGCCAGGAGGGTACCGTGGGTATATATTTATATATATATATTATATTTATATGGATTCCTGGTGAGGGGAAATTCACCTATGGGGTTCCCAAACTACAATAATCCCCAGGATATGGGGACAACTGACAAAATAGTCAGTACAATTGGGAAAGTTGGGAGATTTCACCTCTGGGAATTAATTTAGAGAGCAGCACTTTTGGGAAGGGCTGCTTCATGGGAATGTCAAGTTATGGCAGTGCCAGCCTATGGGAAAGGCTGTGTCAGCAGTATCTTTGTTTAGGACTGCTAATGGGGATGCCAAGCTATGGTAGGCTAGCCTGATGGAGAGGCTGTGCCAGCAGTGCCTTTGCTCAGGACTGCTCATGGGGATGCCAAGCTATGGCAGGCAAGCCTATTGGAGAGGCTGTGCCAGCAGCACCTTTGATCAGGGCTGCTTATGGGGATACCAAACTATGGCAGGCTAGCCTATTGCAGAGGCGGTGCCAGCAGTACCTTTGCTCAGGACTGCTCTAAGGGAATGCCAAGTTATGGTAGGCTAGCCTATTGGAGAGGTTATGCCAGCAGCACCTTTGCTCAGGGCTGCTTGATGAGAATGCCAAATCTATGGCAAATACTGGGCTATGGGAAAGTCCGGGCCAGCAGCTACTTTGTTCGGGGCTGCTTCATGGGCACCAGGGGTACCTTGTTAGGGCTGCTTTATGGGAATAGCAGTTTAGTAGGGTATTCCCTTTCACAGTGATCATGGGGGATGAGGAGGCATTGTTAGGTTAAGGCAATATAACAGAATGATGACAAAAGTATTCAAAGTAAACTATACACAGTTTTAAAAGCGCTTGTGCTAAAATCCGCTGTCTAGTCTCAAACTATATTTGAGAAATTGGGCTCCTCTATCCAGTTAGATTAAGTCCTATCAAATAGATTTGTAGGATGTTGGGATTTACTTTTAGGTATTCAATTGGCCATGATGCCGGCCTGGGCAACAGATTGCAGTCAATAAGACTTTGGTAACAGTTGTTGGTATAAAACAGTTATAGTCGTTGGATTAATTGTTAAGTGCATAGATGCAATTCAGGTGTGTAAGTACCTGCAACAGTTATTTTGTTAAATGGTTAATTAGTAAGTGCCATCTAGGTCATTGTTAACGCCAGCTGAAATTAATAATGTCACGATGATGGACAAACAGTGTTCATCACTGCTCTAGTAGTTGTTAGGTAAACCTTTTATTCTATTGCAAATTGGTGCTAATGGCCTAAATGGGAAATGGTGTCAGCAGGGCTTTGTAGCAGGCCTGCTTTATGGCTCCCTCATGTAAGAGGTGAGCATGTGGGATTGGTATAGTTTAACGCCGAGTCTGAGGGTATAGCCATAGAGCATGCCCAAGAGATCGGGGCATGTGCCAGAGGTCTAGGCCTGGCAAGAAAGTTACCATCCCAAACACAATATGCAGTGAACACCGCTTTCAGGGGATATTACAGTTGGCTGCCGAATCTTCTATTCAGGTAAGACTTTTCCATAGGAGTAACCTGGAGGGCGAAGCACAAGCTATTGGAACAAGCAAGGTTTCATAGTTTTGGCAACAATGCATCCCATGTCTTTTTTGGCAGTAGCGGTTCACTGAAGTTGCTGGCAGCATGAAACCTGGCCAGAGGTTCCATGCACTGGACTTGTGCTACTCTACAATTAAGGGACCACTTGCAGTTTGGTAGGTGTATACTTAGTTATACAGTACAAATGATTGAGACATTATCAGCTACTTTGAACGGTAAATGTAAAATGTACAATATTGGTTTTCAAGCAGATTAGAGTGGACAGGTTCAGTATAAGGACCAAGATTGTCTTGCTAGACTGGCTCGGAAATCGGGCCACAGTTGCTATTTAAGGTAGTTACCAAGTAGCTGAAAGATCATCTCGAGTTTGGAGATGGAACAGATTTGCATGACTTGCCCAAAAAGTTCTGTTATTAGTATCAACTATTTATAGACTCTACGGGCATTGTATGGGCTATAGAGTGATTGGACAAATAAGCATATTGTCATGCTCATGTTCAGGTTGATGCATTGTGATGATGGCATATGTTAGTCACGAGGGTGTAATCGGTTAAAGAATCACTGGAATGGTTACATAGTTTTGTTGCCACAGGAGAATCATCAAGTGTGGGTAATGGCAACACAGAGTTGGTGTTGAATTGCACTGTATTATGAAATTCTGGTTCAATGGAACACCTAATATGAATATATGTATATGTGTATACATATGTATGTTGGTTTCATGTTTATTTCACTGGTTGCAAAATATTTGGCATAGCAGTGGTGAAAGATACATTCTCGCCAAAAGGAGCAGGAGGGTCTTTTATGGCTACCTCCATTTTGTCTCATCAATCAAGGTTTCAAATAAAGTCATTAAGAGGCTTTAAGTTCCTATTGTGTGATTATGCAAATTGATTCCCGATTTGTTGCAAATAATTATATAACCTTTTTGGTTATTTTAAACTTGAATTTGCTTGTTCAGCCTGAGGTTTCGGAAATCAGATGTTGCATGATAAACTCAAAGTTATGTTCTGCAGGTCTAACAAACTGCCTAAGGTTTGGGTTGTTACATCTATCCTTCTATGTGTTCAAAGTGTTTGCATAGCACCAAACGGCTGAATTTCTTTTCCAGGAGATGAAAGAGTTTGTTATGCTTATGTTCCATGGAAAATGGTATTGATTGCTAATGTTTCAAGTTCATGCTTAATGATTGTCTGTTACTTATGGAGTTATACGGCCATTAATTGGCTCGATGAGCTTCCTCATTGAATTGGCTGTAGCAAACGAGACTCACTCTGTCGGGTCCACACCGGTTATCAAGGGGTAGGATATCTTCAACATGGGTCCCAGGACCAGTATAATGCCATATGCGATGTTGATATTTGTGAACACTATTTCACCAGGAGGCAGCAACTATATCCTTAAATTTGGCTGGATTAGGTAGTTATCCTTCTGGCTCTGGTTTAGTGCAGCAGGTTCAGTCGCTAAATAATTGTGATGGTACAGGATGATAATGTCTGTAAATTATAATATATAATATGTTATAAAGACTTGAGCAGACCAGAAGGGGGTCAGGTCTCAAAATAGTCACAGGCATACCAGGGGACCTTTGATAAGGTAAGCACACATGTATACAACCATATGTCAAGGTCATCAAGAACCTTGGAGTTCTGGACTAGCAATGTTGTTAGTCACAAAGAATTTGGGAGAACGTATTGTTCATGGCATTCCAGATGAGGAAAACGGAGTTATGTTATGTACTAATGGATTCTGTTTCCAGATCTCATTCCACCAGGGCTGCTACAACATCAGCAGCAAGGGTATTTATGTTCCGCTGGGTCGCATTGTTGCGGCTGGAGTATGGTCCATCGAATGAATCTCCAAACATCTGTAATGACCCATTGGTGCACCAGGAGTATTGTTAACTCTATTTATGTTCTGGTTATATGTTCCATCTGGGTGAGAGATGGAAATATTATTGTTTCATTTAAACAGCATCAGCATGTTTTACATCTATGTTATGACTGTATGCATTATGAATGTTTTCCCTTCATTTGTCAATGAAGCAGCTGTGGTTGTGTATACTCGTTTCACACGGCATGAAATCACAGAGCTTTGAAGTCTTCACGTAGTCACTCACGTGACTCCGAAGTAAAATAGTAAGATTAAACAAGAACTTACCAGTTTGAAGTTTGATCTTTATTTTATGAGGAGTCGAGTTGAGGGACTACGTGCCCTCCGCTCCCAGCCCTCATAGATTTCATCTGGTAGTTCTAGTCTTTATCTTATATTATACTTCAGTTATTATTTGCTGTGATTTCACACCGTTGCTTTGAAGATTGATGCACGAACGGCTGTACGGGGTTCTTCACGTAGTCCCTCAACTCGACTCCTCATAAAATAAAGATCAAACTTCAAACTGGTAAGTTCTTGTTTAATCTTACTATTCTCCTGCCTTCTCCCCATAATCCCCAGACACCAGTACTAATTAAAGCTGGTGCATTGGGAAGCCCTGCTGAGCAGGTAACAGAATGTCAGTGATTCAGAGCATTAGGCTAGTATTTAATGCTAGATGAGTAATATCTAAATACTTTTTGATAACAGATTAATGAAAGACATCTGTTGTGAACTGCTAGCTCAAGGCAGCATTTGACAAATGAATTATTTCATGACCACCCTTCACTAGAAAGTGTTAAATAGAACATGAAAGGCACTTTGTAAATGTAAGTATTTATTTTTAAGTTTGTACCCTATAGTTCAGAGACACCGGGAACACTGTGGTGCAGTTGGTAGATGTGCTGTCTCACAGAAACCTGGGTTCATCCTCACCTTACCTGCTGTCACCTCCTTTGAGGAAAGACATTCTTGCAATTGAGGGAATGCAGCGTTGGTTCACCAGGATAATTCTCGGGATGGCGGGACTGTCATATGATGAAAGAATGGAGCGACTGGGTTGTATTCACTGAAATTTAGAAGGATAAGTGGGGATCTTATAGAAACAGATAAAATTTATTAACGGATTGGACCCGCTAGATGCTGGAAACATGTTCCTGATGTTGGGGGAGTCCGGAACCAGGGTGCACGGTTTAAGAATAAGGGGTATGCCATTTAGGACTTAGTTGAGGAAAAAGTTTTTCACCCAGAGGTTTGTGGATCTGTGGAATTCTCTGCCTCAGCAGTGGAGGCCGATTCACTGGATGCATTCAAAAGAGAGGGTTACACAAAAAGCTGGAGAAACTCAGCGGGTGCAGCAGCATCTAAGGAGCGAAGGAGATAGGCGACGTTTCGGGTCGAGACCCTTCTTCAGACCGGTCAGGGATCAGGGAAACGAGAGATATAAACTGTGATGTGGAGAGATAAAGAACAATGAATGAAAGATATAGCAAAAAAGTATTGATGATAAAGGAAACAGGCCATTGTAAGCTGTTTGTGGTGTGAAAATGAGAAGTTAGTGTGACTGGGGTGGGGGTGATGGAGAAGGAATGTCAGGGCCCAAGGGCTGAGGGAGAGGTGGGGAGGGGGCAGTCTGGGTTAACAGAATTGAGAAAATTCAATGTTTAAGCCCAGAAGATGCAGACTCCCCAAGCGTAATATGAGGTGCTGTTCCTCCAACTTGCGGTGTTGCTCACTCTGGCCATGGAGGAGGCCCAGGACCGAGAGGTCGGATACGGAATGGGAGGGGGAGTTTAAGTGCTGAGCCACCGGGAGGTCGGGTTGGTTACTGCGGACCGAGCGGAGGTGTTCGGCGAAACGATCGCCCAGCCTCCGCTTGGTCTCACCGATGTAGATCAGCTGGCATCTGGAGCAACGGATGCAGTAGATGAGGTTGGAGGAGGTGCAGGTGAACCTCTGTCGGACTTGGAATGACTGCTTGGGTCCCTGAAAGGAGTGGATGGGGGAGGTGAAGGGACAAGTGTAGCATCTCTTGCGGTTGCAAGGGAAAGTGCCCGGGGAAGGAGTGGAGCGGGAGGGAAGGGAAGAATTGACAAGGGAGTTGCGGAGGGAGCGGTCTTTGCAGAAGGCAGATAGGGGGGGAGATGGGAAGATGTGGCGAGTGGAGGGGTCACGTTGGAGGTGGCAAAACTGGCGGAGGACTATCTGTTGTATGCGCTGGCTGGTGCGGTGAAAGGTGAGGACCAGGGGGACTCGGCCCTTGTTGTGAGTGGGGGAATGGGGCGAGAGGGCAGTGTTGCGGGGTATGGAGGAGACCCTGGTGCGAGCCTCATCTATAGTGGGGGAGGGGAAACCCCGTTCTCTGAAGAACGAGGACATTTGTGATGACGAGAGTTGGATAGATCTCTTAGTGCAAGTGGAATCAATATGGGAAGAAGGCAGGAACAGGGTACAGATTGTGCATGATCAGCCATGATCACATTGAATGGTGGTGCTGGCTCGGAGGGCCAAATGGCCCACTCCTGCACCTATTGTCTATGTATCTATGTGGAGTTTGCATGTACTCTCTGTGATCATGTGAATTTCCCCTTGGTGCTCCAGTTTCCTCTCACATCTCGAGGATGTAAGGGTTAGTGGTTAACTGGCCAATAAACAATTGCATTGAATGTGCTGGTGATCGGTGGAATCTGGAGGGAGTCAATGAGAATGTGGGGAGAATGAAAAATGGGATGTTTTATGCATGTAAAAAGTTTGTTGATGGGCAGTAGTTGCAGTGCGTTTCTGTGCTATATCTATATTACTAAAAGTCTGATCTTGACCACTTCCTGTTCTGTATTGATTTTAGAAAAAACACTGCCAGTTACAGCTGTGATTTTTGGCCATCTTACTCAGAGTCCCCCTCCGCTGTGCAGGACAAGAGGATTTTTCCCATTGATTGAAAATAAAAGAGTTATTAGTGTTTAAAAAATGTTGAGAATCTCTCTCCTGTTAATCATGCCATGAAGGCCAGGCCCCTTCTGGTGGGAGGGATTATAAAACCTGGAAGTGTGGGTGTGGCTCAGTCCCTGCAATATTGAAGCGAGAGGTCTCTATTTCAGTTGTGAATCAACTGAACACACTGTATGTCTACTGAACTGAGTGTTTTGTGTGGTTTTATGGCAGTTTCACCCTGAATTTGGTGGCCTTGAACCCTTCTTGAAGTGGTACAAGACTGCACTTGAATTTGGTGGCTTTGCACCCTGCTTGAAGTGGTCGTAAACTGCACTTAGAAACATAGAAAAATAGGTGCAGGAGTAGGCCATTCAGCCCTTCGAGCCTGCACCGCCATTCAATGTGATCATGGCTGATCATCCAACTCAGTATCCCGTACCTGCCTTCTCTCCATACCCCCCGATCCCTTTAGCTACAAGTGCCACATCTAACGCCCTCTTAAATATAGCCAATGAACTGGCCTCAACTACCTTCTGTGGCAGAGAATTCCAGAGACTCACCACTCTCTGTGTAAAGAATGTTTTCCTCATCTCGGTCCTAAAGGAATTCCCCCTTGTCCTGGACTCCCCCAACATCGGGAACAATCTTCCAGCATCTAGCTTGTCCAACCCCTTAAGAATTTTGTAAGTTTCTATAAGATCCCCCTCAATCTTCTAAATTCCAGCAAGTCCAAGCCGAGTCTATCCAATCTTTCCTCATATGAAAGTCCTGACATCCCAGGAATCAGTCTGGTATTTGGTGTATCACTTGCATTTGGTGGATTTGCACCCTGCATTAAGTGGTATGAAACTGCACTTGAATTTGGTGTCCTTGCACCCTGCTTGAAATGGAATTTCAAGGAATAGCCGCGAGTCAACTGCCATGATTGACAGAGCTGCCACCCCAAGAATCCATTAGACCAACGATGCACATGCTAGCCCTCTGGAAACCAGTCCCTTCAGCCCACAACACCCATACTAGCACTCCAGAAAGCCCCCCTCCACAAAATTGGAATTGGTGGAGAGGTGGAATATTGCGTTGGGGACCAGCCCTCCTGTGTGAACATGGGACTTGTATGTTCTATATTTCAATAATAATGGCTGTACATGGTAATAAGGTTCACCAGGCAAGGTGGAGATGGAGTAACTTCCAGGTCTCTCAAATTTAGTTAGTTTAGAGATACAGGCCCTTCGACCTACCGAGTCTGCGCGGACCAGCGATCACCAACACGATCCTACGCACACGAGGGAAAAATTGCAATTATACAAAGCCAGTGAACCAACAAACCTTTACATCTTTGGAGTGTTGGGGGGGGGGGGGGGGGGAAAGAAACTGGAGATAGCCCATGAAGGTCACACAGAGAACGTACAAACTCCGTACAGACAGCACCCGCAGTCAGGATTGTACCCTGGTCTCTACCGCTGCGCCACCATGCAACCCACTAGTGATCTAAAATTATGATCATCCAAATAATGCGAGTCACAAATGATCATACTTTATTTAAACTGCATGCTTCCAAACTCACATACATTAGGACAACTGTCCACAATCAGTGATGACAACAGAGGTACTTTTGCCTTTGGCATCTTTTTCCTGCTGGCTGGTAGCTTCCATCCTCTTGACTACATCCATGCCCTCCACCACCTTTCCAAACACAACATGCTTGTCATTTAACCTGTAACACAAAGCAGGTGATATCATTTACCTCCAATATTATCAATAAATATCTGCAAAATAGAGATTTTTTTTCAAATTGCCAGCTTACCATTCAGTTATCTTGGTGCAGATAAAGAACTGGGAACCATTTGTGTTCTTTCCAGAATTGGCCATGGACAGGATACCTGCAATGTGAAGATGGCAAATGTGCTCAGATTGTCTTTGACGGCGAAATATTAAAATGTAGATAGAAGCAGGCAAGAGAAGAGGGGAATTTCAAGGGGGGGAGGGGAGGAAGTGGTACAGAGGTCAGTAAAACAGTTCAGTTCAGTTCCTGTCACGTGTATGGAGGTACAGTGGAAAGCTTTTGTTGCGTGCCGACACGTCAGCAGAAAGACAATACACGATTCCAATTCGGCCACTTACAAAGTATAGATACATGATAAGGGAATAATGTTTAATGCAAGGCAAAGCCATCAAGGATAGTCCGAGGGTCACCAATGAGGTAGATAGTAATTCAGCACTGCTCTCTGGTTGTGAAAACCAGCAAAAACTGAACAAAGACACAAATGTATAAATGAAAACCAAAAACATAACAGCCAATGCTCCATTCCCCCCCAAAAGACAACGCCACCAACACAAGAAGCTACAGATGCCAGAAACGTAAGCAAGACACAAAGCACAGGATGCAGTCAGTGGGTCAGAGAGCATTGACGGAGGGAATGGAAAGGCGATGAGAAATGTATATAGACTGTATGGAACAATTTGTATAGCCTCCGAAAATGTCGGATGGATTTTTCGCACGGTTGATGTATTGAATATATTTATTACTTGAATAAAGTCTATTTTGAAATTTTTTTTTTTTAAAGTGTGAACTGAGCGGAGGTGTTGGGCGAAGCAATCACCAAGCCTACGTTTGGTGTCACCGATGTAGAGCAGCACTGAGTGGGTCAGAGAGCATTGACGGAGGGAATGGAAAGGCGATGTTTCAGCTCGGGACCTTTCATCACTTTCTCTTCTGGTCAAACTTTGCAACAGGCCAATGCAGTTCGAACAGAATCCACTTTACCTGGTCCTGTGTGCTTCAGGGTGAAATTCTCATCAGCAAATTTTTCCCCGTAGATGGACTTTCCTCCAGTGCCATTATGTGCCGTGAAGTCACCGCCCTGCATGGTTCAAGGTTGAAGATGCCGTTAGTTAACATGGAACAGCCGAATCTGCAACAACGGTAAGACCTTGAACACCGACCGCTCCTCACCTGGCACATGAATTCATTTATGATCCGGTGAAACGTCGAGCCCTTGTAACCAAAACCCTTCTCCCCGGTGCACAAGGCACGGAAGTTCTCTGCAACAAAACCACTCAGGGTTAGACCACATGTTTAAACGATGGACACTTTGTGCAACTCAACACAAGCCTGGGACTCACCTGCAGTCTTTGGGACAACATCGGCCCTGAGCTGGAAGAGACAAGAGGCACAGCGTCAGAACACAAACCCACGCACAATAATTACTCTGCTACATTACCGCTGACATTAGTGCAGCACAGTGGCTCACAAGGTCATAAGTGATAGGAGCAGAATTAGGCTATTCGGCCCATCAAGTCTACTCCGCCATTCAATCATGGCTGATGTACCTCTCCCTCCTAACCACATTTTCATGCCTTCTCCCCATAACCTGACACCTGTACTAATCAAAGATGATAGAGCTGCTACCTCACGGTGCCAGAGATCAGAGTTCGATCTTATTCTCGGGTGCTGCCTATGTGGAGTTTGCACGCATGGGTTTTCTCCAGTTGCCTCCCATATCCCAAAGACATGCAGGTTTGTAGTTTAATTGGCCTCTGTAAATTGCCCCGAGTGTATAGGGAGTGGATGAGAAAGTGGGATAACATAGAAACTTTCACATGCCAGGCTTTGTCCTGCCCCCACCTCTTCTCTCTTCCCTCCTCCTCTACCACAGTCTGAAGAAGAGCCCCGATCCAAAACATTGTCTATCCATGTTCTGCAGAGATGTCGCCTGACCCGCTGAGTTACTCCAGCACTTTGTGGTCTACCTGAAGCAAAGGGTTGATGATCAAGGAGTCATCATCCACCCAATGGTAAACACTGGTGGGTGGGTGACTATGTTTCATCCTGAGAGGCTGCGTAACTGAGGACTCTCCCGTTTACAGCCTGTAGCCACGGATACGCTCAGAGACGGACATCAAGCTCTGCTGGAAGACCATCAACTCTGTGAAGGATGCTCCATGGTCTGCATGAAACTTGCTGGTGTCCCAGCAGAGTGAGATGTCCGTCAGGGAATGTTGCCGACTGGATCGCTCCAGACTGCAGGAATAAGTGCTGAGAGACGCACTGAAACTTGGTGCAGCCAACGCCAAGGCTCTGTACTTCTGATGTTGGACATTGAGGGGCAGAGACCGGTGGGGGCTCCCCTCAAACAAGGAAAGGGATATCACCAAAGAGGCCACGAGAAAGGCAACAGTATCATTTTCACAAAAACTGCCACATTGATTCTAAAGACAACACTCAAAATGTATTAACATGTAGAAACAAGGAACTGCAGATGCTGCTTAATACATACAAGGACACAAAGTGCTGGAGTAACTCTGCGGGTAAGGCAGCATCTCGCATCTGAGAACACGAAAAGGTGACGTTCCTTGACCATCATTGCTGGTTTCGATTTGTTCCTTTCATTCTTTGAACCTTTTCATGCCTCTCGTTCCCCTCTCCCCCGACTTTCATTCAGAAGGGTCTCGACCTGAAATGTTACCCATTCCTTTCCTCCCCTCCAAGGATGGTGTCTGACCCACTTAGTTACTCCAGCATTTTGTGTCTTCTTCGATTTGATCCATCATCTACTGGTACTTCCTACAACCTGAGGAGGTGACGTTTCAGGTCGGGGGCCCTCCTGAACACTAATTGTAGGGGAAGGAGAACAAAGCATGATAGGCAGATACAGGAGAGAAGGCAATTAACAGCCAGATTGTTGGCAAACGTGAAGAGTTTTGCATTATGTTAATATGTGAATCTATGCATAAAGTTTTGTCTTCTTCCAATATGTGGGACGAGACAGGGGTTCTCTCCCCCCCCCCCCAGAGTATTTTCTCTATCGTTATGTCAACCCCCGCCTCCCCGAGGTCTATATTCTTTATAGACACAAACATGTTGGAGTAACTCAGTGGGACAGGCAGCATCTCTGGAGAAGGAATAACTTTGGTGCCTTCGTTCACAGTGGGAAACTTTGATCCTGCTGTGTGGGGATGTCTGGGTTAAAGACTGTCGTGTTCTGTGCTCTTTTTTAATCATATGGATGTATAGTGACCACACATTTCACTGTACCAATTGGTACATGTGACAATAAATGTATCTTGTGTTGCCTCGTGACGGTTGGTGTCGAGACCCTTATTCAGTTCATTGGCTATATTTAAGAGGGAGTTAGATGTGGCCCTTGTGGCTAAAGGGATCGGGGGTATGGAGAGAAGGCAGGTACAGGATACTGAGTTGGATGATCAGCCATGATCATATTGAATGGCGGTGCAGCCTCGAAGGGCCGAATGGTCTACTCCTGCACCTGTGTTCTATGTTTCTATTTTTCAGACTGATCTTTACCTGGCCACATGGTGGAGCCGTTGTACTTGCATTGGCAGCCACGCCTTCAATGGCCCAGGCTGCAAGTTGTCGAACTCCCGCAACTGTTGCAACTCCACCCTCAAGCCCAGCCCAGCTTTGGACAAAAGTTTCCGCCTTCTTCCATGCAGCTTCAGCTTGGCAGCCAGCGCCCCCCAGAACCACAGCGCAACACCACTCTGTCTGAGTCCTAGCATATTTCCCGCCCAAAGGCCACCATTATAATGCCCCAGCTCTAATTAAAGATTAGTAAACGCCCAACTAAAACAAAAACACACACACGCACACGCAACTGCAGACGCTGGAACCTTGAGCAAGCCACAAAGTGCTGGAGGAACTCAGTGGGTCAGGCAGCATCTGTGGAGGGAATGGACAGGGAATGGTTGGGGTAAAAAATTTCGATCCTTAGAAACGTACAAAAATAGGTGTAGGAGTAGGCCATTCGAGCCAGCATCGCCATTCAATATGATTATGGCTGGTCATCTAAAATCTGTACCCCGTTCCTGCTTTCCCCCCGTATCCCTAAATCTAACTCCCTCTTGAAAACTTCAGACTGGAGTTTCAGGAAAGATCCCAACATGAAACATCGCCTATTTCCTCCACAGACGCTGCCTGACCCGCTGAGTTCCTCCAGCACTTTGTACTTTAGTCCAGTTCCCTGTTTCTCGCGGAAATTCACCAGTTGATCGATTTCACAAAAAAAAACTTCGCCTCGACTGAAACGCGTCCCTGACGCTAATCAAAAAACGTATGCTACCGCCTTACTTGGCTCCATTATTATTAAATATTTTCGAGACCACACTGACATTCTCGCTCATTTACAAACGTTTTCTTTCCCCCAGTGAAGATGAGACACAAAATGCTGGAGTAACTCAGCGGGACAGGTAGAATCTCTAGAGACAAGGGATGGGTCGAGACCCTTCTTCAGACTCATTTTTACCCCCCATTGTATAGTTGAGCTATTTTGCTTTAATGCTCCAAATTATTCTCCAGTGCTTTTTTATTTTTAACTGTTGGCGTTTTGGGTTGGGTTTTGTTTTTGGGGGGGGGGTGTATGATTTACCCCATTTTTACTTACCTCCATCACAATGCGGCCCGCGGGCTTGTCAGCAATGGAAATGTCCATAAACACCTTGGGGTTTTTGCTCGCCATGGTTCTGCAGCTTCTCAGTTGTGAGACGAACGCGAAAGGGATGGTCTGCACCGCCTTTCCGACTTTGCAACAGAGCAGGAAGTGTTGGGCTGAGCGCTGCAACATTTTAGCCAGTTGCCAGCAATCTGCGCCTGGAGAAGGCGGATTCCAATCGCAACCAGTTGCGACTGAGGTCCCAGATCACACCGTCAATCACACATCCTCCACCGGCCATTCGCTGCATCTCCTTCCGTGTTCCACTGCAACCGAGACATGAAGGCGGAAATCAAAGCAAAAAAAAAACCGTTGCATGTGAAAGGACTTCATCTTGTTGATTCCTTTGAACAAGGCCACGTTTTTGATACATTAAACTGTGCACTGAACAGCGCAAGAGAAGTACCAAGGGTGCAAGTCTGCTGGTCTGCTGACACTGACACATTATTTAATGAATGCAAGAAGATCAGTGGCTCTGGCTTGATCAGCTGAGTTTTCCCAGCATTTTGGTGTTTTTTTTAAAACAAAGATTTCCAGCGTCTGCAGTTTTTTTTTAAACGATTTTTAAATTAATTCACAACGTTCAATTTCAATTTATGGCGTGAAATCACTGGAAAAGACCAAGTATAAAACAATTTAAAACATAACTTACTCAATTATCATGGGCTGTAGTATTGAAAAACAAGGAACTGCAGAGTTGCTGTTTTACAGAAAAAGACACAAAGTGCTGGAGTGCAGGGGGGTCTATCTCCCCATATCTTATTTTTCTCGTACCATATAGTATTAGACAATAGACAATAGGTGCAGGAGTAGGCCATTCGGCCCTTCGAGCCAGCACCGCCATTCAATGTGATCGCGGCTGATCATCCCCAATCAGTACCCCGTTCCTGCCTTCTCCCCATATCCCCTGACTCCGCTATTTTTAAGAGCCCTATCTAGCTCTCTCTTGAAAGCATCCAGAGAACCTGCCTCTGAGATAGAGAATTCCACAGACTCACCACTCTCTGTGAGAAAAAGTGTTTCCTCGTCTCCGTTCTAAATGGCTTACTCCTTATTCTTAAACTGTGGCCCCTGGTTCTGGATTCCCCCAACATCAGGAACATGTTTCCTATCTCTAGCGCGTCCAAGCCCTTAACAATCTTATATGTTTCAATGAGACCCCCTCTCATCCTTAATGTATTAATTAAAAACATAAGATTACTACCATATTAATAAAGTATGTAAAAATCAGAGTATTCTCAGAATATCACAAGTTCATGTGTTAGGAGCAGACTTAGGCCTTTCGGCTCATCATGTCTACTCCACCATTCAATCATGGCTGATCTATCTCTCCCTCCTAACCCCATTCTCCTGCCTTCTCCCCATAACCCCTGACAACCGTACTAATCAAATCTAGTGCAACAGTAGGTCATGCTGAGGAGGTAACAAAATGTCAGTAATTCAGGGTATTAGGTGTAATGTTAGATTAGTAATATCTAAATACTTTGTTATAAAAGATTAATGAAAGCCATCTGCTGTGAACTGGTAACACAAGGCAACATTTAACATCTAAATTATTTCATTACAACAGTTATTTTATGACCACACTTCATTGGAAAGTCTTAAATAGAACATGAAAGGCACTTTGTAAATTGAAGTCTTTCTTTCGAAGTTTGTACCCTGTAGTCCAGAGAAACCGGACAGCACGGTGGCGCAGTTGGTAGATGTGCTGTCTCACAGAAACCTGGGTTCAACCATCACCTCACCCGCTGTCTATGTGGAGTTTGCACGTACTGTGATCGTGTGAGTTTCCCCTTGGTGCTCCAGTTTCCTTTCACATCTTGAGGATGTCAGGGTTGGTGGGTTAACTGGCCTCTAGACAATTGCATTGAATGTGCTGTTGAGTGCTGGAAACTGGAGTCAGCCGATGAGAATGTGGGGAGAATAAACAATGCGATCAATGTTTTATGAGAGTAACAAACTGTTGATGGGTGGTAGGTTGCGGTGCCGTTTGCTGTGCTAAAGCTGTCTATAATTCGACAGGAAATGGCCGTACATGGTAATAAGGTTTACCAGGCAAGGTGAAGATGATGGAGTAACTTCTAGGCCTCTCAAGTTCAGTTTAGTTTAGAGATATAGTGTGAAAACAGGCCCTTTTGGCACTGGTTCCGCGCTGACCCACGATCACCCGTACACTAGTTCTATCCTACACACCAATTAATCTAATAACCTGCATTAGCTTGGGGAATGTAGTAAAAATCTGGAGGACCCGGAGAAAACCCACGTGGTCACAGGGAGAATGTCTCACCGATGTAGATCAGCTGGCATCTGGAGCAGCGGATGCAGTAGATGAGGTTGGAGGAGGTGCAGGTGAACCTCTGTCGGACCTGAAAGGACTGCTTGGGTCCCTGAAAGGAGTGGAGGGGGGAGGTGAAGGGATAAGTGTAGCACCTCTTGCGGTTGCAAGGGAAAGTGCCCGGGGAAGGGGTGGAGCGGGAGGGAAGAGAAGAATTGACAAGGGAGTTGCGGAGGGAGCGGTCTTTGCGGAAGGCAGACGGGGGGGGGGGGGGAGATGGGAAGATGTGGCGAGTGGAGGGGTCACGTTGGACGTGGCGAAACTGGCGGAGGACTATGTGTTGTATGTGCCAGCTGGTGGGGTGAAAGGTGAGGACCGGGGGGAATCTGCCTTTGTTGTGAGTGGGGGAATGGGGAGAGAGGGCAGTGTTGCGGGGTATGGAGGAGACCCTGGTGCGAGCCTCATCTATAGTGGGGGAGGGGAATCCCCGTTCCCTGAAGAATGAGGACATTTGTGATGACCTGGTGTGGAACACCTCATCCTGGGAGCAGATGCGGAGTAGACGGAGGAATTGGGAATAGGGGATGGAGTCCTTATAGGAAGCAGAGTGGGAGGAAGAGTAGTCCAGGTAGCTGTGGGAGTCAGTTGGTTTGTAGTGGATGTCAGTCAGGAGTGTATCACCTGCAATAGAGATGGTGAGGTCAAGGAATGGTAGGGAAATGTCGGGAATGGTCCAAGTGTATTTGAGTGCCGGATGGAAGTTGGTGGTGAAATGGATGAAGTCAGTCAGTTGTGTGTGGGTGCAGGAGGTGACACCAAAGCAGTCGTCGATGTAGCTGGGGCCCATGCGTGTGCCCATAGCTACGCCTTGTGTTTGGAGGAAATGGGAGGAGTCAAAAGTTATTGAGGGTAAGGACCAACTCCGCTAGGTGGAGGAGGGTGTCAGTGGATGGGTATGGGTTGCTCCTCTGGTTGAGGAAGAACCGGAGGGCTTTGAGACCATCCTGGTGGGGGATGGAGGTGTAGAGTGACTGGACGTCCATGGTGAAGATGAGAGGATGGGGGCCTGGAGAATGGAATGCGTGGAGCCGACGGAGAGTGTCTGAGGTGTCTTGAACTCTACCACTGCACAGCCTTGGTTCTCATGTAAAGAGGATGATTAAATGTACAGAATATTTTTCCAGACAAATGACCTGTTTTCATCAGGAATAAGTTGCTGTCATTTCTCTTTCTCTGCTTTTTGAACGGACTTAATTTTCTCAGTAACTGCATGGTTGTTCCTCAACAGTTCACTTGCTGCAAGCAACACATAATCCAACTCATTGGGTGAAGCTGCGTGGCACATAAATACTCTGAAGATAAAACCTCTTAAGATTTTCTTAATTGCAGCAACAGAGAGAGAGAGAGAGAACGGATAGTGTAAACTGGAGAGGTGAATAAAGATCAGAGGTTGATTGTTAGAGAAGATAGACACAAAAAGCTGGAGTAACTCAGCGGGACAGGCAGCTTCTCTGGAGAGAAGGAGTGGGTGACGTTTCGGGACGAGACCCTTCTTCAGACTGGTTAAGGGAAAGGGGAAACGAGAGATAAAGGCAATGATGTAGAGAGATGAAGATACATAAATGAAAGATACGCAAAAAAGTAACGATGATAAAGGAAACAGGCCATCGTTAGATGTTTGAAGAACAGTTTTGACCTGAAACGTTGCCTATTTCCTTCGCTCCATAGACGCTGCCTCTCCCGCTGAGTTTCTCCAGCATTTTTGTCTACCTTCGATTTTCCAGCATCTGCAGTTCCTTCTTAAACATTGTTAGCTGTTTGTTAGGTGAAAAACTGGGATGACTGTAAATTCCAGAGGTAGAAGATAGAGGTGCAGACAAGCAGGGAGAAAGCACAGAGACAGTTTAAGTGGGCAAGTATAAACAAGCACCAGAATGTTGGTGTTGTAACAAGCTATAACAAAACCCATCCCTGCCCTGAGCTGTAATTTGGATAAACTGAAGACATCACACATTAAATGGAATTCTCTATCAACCTCCAACATATAAATTGGCCTCAGTCGAAAAGAATCCAAAACTCCCCGCACACTTTAAAACTTAGAAAAGTTAATCACTCTACTGCTTTTTAAATATCTCTTGTTTTCTTCTGACGTGGAAGGTCATTCGGCCCCTTAAGCCTCTACTGCCTCTTAGAACACTCTCTCAACTATGATCTTGTATGGACTGCCTTTGGTTGCACTAAGTAAGGGCTTGGGGTTTTTGCTCGAGTACTGTAGTTATTAATTTATTACATTTTTGATTATTAGACTACGGTTTTCAGCATTCTAGCGTAAGTTCCAGAGACAATTTTTAATTTTTTATATATTATAAATATATATTATCATATTTTTATTTTTTACTAGGCCAACTTCAAGTAACCCTTGCTTTCCCTCTCTCTCTGTTCCTCCCCCATCCTAGTTCTCCAACATATCTCTAGTCTCCCTCTCCCCCGTACTCAGTCTGAAGAAGGGTCTCGACCCGAAACGTCACCCATTCCTTCTCTCCAGAGACGCTGAGTTACTCCAGCATTTTGTTTCGATACTTAATTTGTATGTCGTTTTTAGCATGTAGTAAAATGATCATTGCAGATAACTCGAATGTGAGGTTTAATGGCCACACTGTGTCATCGAATGATTCTGCATTTCTTTCCCAACACCTTCCCATATTTTGTGAATTCTTTTCAATATTTTCAAAAGTAGATGCCCCACCTTATAACAGGCAAAGTGAGATCACATTTCAATTCCTCTTGTTCTGGTAGTGGCAGGAAACTTGCAAATCCAGTTCTAAGTAACAGGATCCCTGCTGTAAAATGCACAGCAAATCACAAAGCGCCGGATAAGACACAAGAGACTGCAGATCCTATAGCGGAGCAAGATAGACCACTGCTGCTAAATGCAATGGGGCTGACGTGTAGTACGCAACGGAGCGGAACGTGGGCCTTTTTTTCATCCATTTCAGTAACCCGACCCGACCCGACCCGACTCGCAGTGTAATCAACGTTGCGGGGGAACAGTTTGTGTTTATAAATTACAATTCTGAAAATGAGGAGAAGATTTTTACCAAATAACTTTTATTTTTACGAGGATGTTTCTGTAACCGGCTTGCGTCTCCGCACTAGTATCCTGCGGGATCTTTGGTGCGGAGACGGAAGCCGGTTACGGAAATGGGGCCGAAAATGACCCACGAATCTGCCCATGACCGTACTACGTCTTTTTCGTCGAGTGGACTATCTTGCTCCGCTATAGGATCTTTGCCAGAGACTGCAGATGCTGGTATCTGCAGCAAACCCCAAAGCGTACAGGAACAGCAGGGAGTATCTGTGGGGGGAATGGACAGAGGACGATTCAGATCGGGCCCCCTCTTGTAATAGGGCAGAGAAAGCTGAAAAAGAAAAAGAAAGGTTTTATCTTTGCTACTTTTTTGCATGTTTTTCATTGGTTCTAGATCTCTCTATATCACCCTCAATACCTCTCGTTTCCCTTTCCCCTGACTCTCAATCTGAAAAAGGGTCTCAACTCGAAACGCTACCTATTCTCCAGAGATGCTGCCTGTCCCGCTGAGTTACTCCAGCTTTTTGTGTCTGTCTTCGGTTTAAACCAGCATCTGCAGTTCCTTCTTGCACAAGCAAGCTTGGGTGTGTGGCAAAGCCGGGTGAGTGATAGGTGGAAACAAAAGAACTGCAGATGCTGGTTTATACCAATGATAGACTCAAAGTACTGGAGTAATTCAGCAGGTCAGGCACTTCTCTGGAGGAAACAGATAGGTAATGCATCAGTCTGAAGAAGGGTCTCGACACTTAACGTCACCTAACCTTTTTGTCCAGAAATGCAGCTTGCCCGGCTGAATTACTCCACCACTTTGTGCTTCTGAGTGATAGAAGCATAGAAACATAGAAAATAGGTGCAGGAGGAGGCTGTTCGGCCCTTCGATCCAGCACCGCCATACATTGTGATCATGCCTGGTAGGTGCATGCAGGTGATTGGCAGATAGGTGGAGGAAGTGACAAAGGCTAGAGGTGAAAAGCAGACAAAAAAAGTGTCAGAAAAGGAAAGATGATGAGGCATGAAATTTAAAGTCGGAGCGATATGGGTGGAAGGAGACAGGGTGGGGGGGGAAGAGAGGGATAACATGGAAATATGGGATTCAGGGAAGGGAGATAATAATGCAGAGTAGGGGCAACAAATGTAGTGGGTGATAGTGGTGGAAATACAGACACGTACTGGGATGCTGTGAGCAAGGATAAGAAAAGGGGTTCTCAGGGGTATCACTTGAAATTGGAGGCTTCAATGCTCATACCATTAGGTTGCAAGCTGCCAAGCAGAATATGAACTTCTGTTCCTCTGGTTTGTGTGTGTGTGTGTGGCTATGGCACATTTTGGCAGTGGAGGAGGCCCAGGACAGAAAGGTTGGTATGGGAATGGGATGGGGAGTTAAAATTGTTTGTGTTTGGGAGATCCAACAGGCCTTGGTAAACATAGAAACATAGAAAATAGGTGCAGGAGTAGTCCATTCCACCCTTCGAGCCTGCACCGCCATTCATTATGATCATGGCTGATCATCCAACTCAGTATCCCGTTCCTGCCTTCTCTCCATACCCCCTGATCCCCTTAGCCCCAAGGGCCACATCTAACTCCCTCTTAAATGTAGCCAATGAACTGGCCTCAACTACCTTCTGTGGCAGAGAATTCCGCAGATTCACAACTCTATGTGTGAATTTTTTTTTTCTCATCTCGGTCCTAAAAGACTTCCCCCTTATCCTTAAACTGTGACCCCTTGTTCTGGACCTCCCCAACATCGGGAACAATCTTCCTGCATCTCAGCCTGGTAGACCGAGCACTTCAGCGAAATGGTCGCCTAGTCTACGTGTGGTCTCACGAATGCAAAGGACACATCGGGAGCACCAAATGCAGTAGAGGAGGTTGGACAAGGTGCACGTGGACCTCTGTCTCACCTGGAAAGGCAGCTGGGGCCCTGGATGGGAGTGAGAGAACAGGTGTAGGGGCAGATGTGAGATCTCCTGCTGCTCCAGCTGCTACGGTCAGGCAAACGCCTCCGTTGCCGCGCTGTGAGAACGGAGAGGCTGAGAAGGAGCGACTAACTTTAACGGACCACACTACTGCTTTTTTTTAAATTGCCCCTTTTCCCCCTTTTTCCGTCCGCCCACAATATTTAATATGTAAAAGAATATGTGATTCTGTTCCATTGTGTTGTAGTTTGTTTGTTTGTTTGTGTGTTTTTTGCATTTCACTGCACATCTGGTATGTGTATGTGACGAATAAACTTGACTTGACTTGCAGGGGGCAGTGCCCGGGGAGGATGGTGATTTGGGTGCTGAGGGATGATGAAGCAAGGAGTGGCAGAGAGTGCAGTCTCTGAGGAAAGAGGGAGGAGGGGTGGGCTGGAAGACGCGGTTGGTGGTGGGATCACGCTGAGGGGGCGGAAATGTTGGATGTGGAGGCTGGTGGGGTGAAAGATGAGGACCTTTGGATTGAGTGCGGTGTGGGGGGTGGGGGGGGGGGGGAGAACAGCACAGAGCTGCTTGAGCAGTGAAGCCGTTCAGACAATTATGACCTTGAGTCATAGAGTGAAGGCATTTCATAGAAACATAGAAATTAGGTGCAGGAGTAGAGGCCATTCGGCCCTTCGAGCCTGCACCGCCATTCAATATGATCATGGCTGATCATCCAACTCAGTATCCCGTACCTGCCTTCTCTCCATACCCTCTGATCCCCTTAGCCACAAGGGCCACATCTAACTCCCTCTTAAATATAGCCAATGAACTGGCCTCAACTACCCTCTGTGGCAGAGAGTTCCAGAGACCCACCACTATACAAGTGAGAGAGACTCTCTTACTTGGGCCACTATATTTCACTGTACCTTGGTGGTCTTTGACCAACAGAGTTATTGGATCATCAAGTCCCCCTTTGATGTACACTCCTCTAACAATCTATTTCTTTCTCTCCACATTCCCATCAACATGCCCCCCCATCCCTTATTACAGTAATTCATTACAGCAAAGTGCCTTGTTTTGTTCGTCAAGCCCATCCTTACCCCCATTCTCTCAGCGTTAAAGCCAATTTACCTTCTTTTTCCCAGTTCTGACGGAGAATCTTCAAATCGAAACATTAACTTTGTTTCTTTTCAGCATTTTATGATTTTACATCAGACCTTTCAGTCTCCACAATTTTTGTGACCATCACGTGGTCCGCCCTGTTTCGACGAATGCAATCAACCCGGCGTGCACAATCAAATAAGATCAAATAGAACAAGTTGTCCAACAACTTTAGGCTGTGCACGCCGTACTCAAGAAGGTGCCAGAGTTAAGGGCCTGTCACACTAGCGCGCGATTAGACGCGACAAGCGCGACAAATTCGGACGCGGGGGTCGCGTGGGGGTCAGGCGATCCCGGTGCGAGTGAAGGGCCTGTCCCACTAGCGCGCGATTACACGCGCGACGTCCGAAGGAAGGGCGTTATTTTTCATCACGTGACGATGCGCATGAGCATGCGCGTTGCACGACGTCGGGCAGTGACGTCATCACGCAACGCCACGCTGAAGACGCACAACGTCAAAACGTCATCACGTTCTGCGCGACAGGATTTTGCCGCGCGTAATTTTTAAGCAGTGTCGGTTTTTGGACACTACGCGCGATGTCGACACCAGCTCCACACGAGTCCGCGCAACTCCACGAGACTCCGGCGATCGCAGTGGGACAGGGTCACGCGAGGCCGGACGACTAAAGCGACCACGGTAGGTCGCGCTTGTCGCGTCTAATCGCGCGCTAGTGTGACAGGCCCTTCAATCTCTCTCACTTGGCCACTGTATTTCACCTCTTCCTTGATAGTTGGCCCAAGGCGGTAATGAGATCTAGATCCGAGAGGCCTGACAACACTCAAATGTAATGAACAGCAATGATGTGGGGCTTGGTAAATGCCACAGTCAATGACGACTTCCAGCATTTTTTGATGATTAAGGTGGTGGTAAGCTGGATCTGTCCTACTTTCAGGGAACAGAACATTCCTCTTAAGTACCTGAATTGTACTGGAATGTGTAGGAAAGGACTGCAGATAGACACAAAATACTGGAGTAACTCAGCGGGACAGACAGCATCTCTGTAGAGAGGGAATGGGTGACGTTGGTCTCGACACAAAGCGTCATCCATCCCTTCTCTCCAGAGATGCTGCCTGTCCCGCTGAGTTACTCCAGCATTTTGTGTCAACCTTTGTACTGGAGCAGGTGTGGTTACCTCTGTAGCAGAGGCCTTGGTCATTATAAGATATAATTACTGCCTGCTTATCTGTAACCACCTATCATTTGCCAGGCTTTGTCCCACCCCCCACCTTTCATTTATAGCTTTCTCCCACCTACTCAAATCAGTCTGATCTGAAGAATGGTTTCAACATGAAATGTCACCTGTCCATTCCTGCCACAGCTGGCTGATGCACAGAATTACTCCAGCACTTTGTGCTTTGCTCAAAATTCTAGCACCCGCAGTTCTTTGTGTCTTCCTTTCCTCTTTCTAATTTCCACCTGGAAGATCATACACGTATGTACACCTTTTGGCAATATTTCACCGGAAGATGTGCGGGTTTGTAGGTTAACTGATCGCTGTAAAATCTCTCCTAGTGTGTCAGGAGTGGATACTGGGGAACTGGCATGAACAGATCATACACAAGTGTGAATGGTCGGCATGGACTTGGAGGGGCTGAAGGTCCTGTTTCCATGCTGTACCTCTAAACCAAAATACGAAACACTGTGAAGGGCTCGATTGAAATCATATAACCATATAACAATTACAGCACGGAAACCGGCCCTCTCGGCCCTTCCAGTCCGTGCCGACCATTTATTTTCCCCAAATATATTGTTTTCCCCAACCATATATTGTCTTTCCGCTGACTGGTTAGCACGCAACAAATTCTTATCACTGTACCTCGGTACACGTACGTGACGAGAAGCCAAACTAAACCAAACCTATCGCAAAGTCCTGTTGCGTTATGAAAATTAAAACAGTTGTACACAGTTTCATCTGAATACATATTTATTAGATAAATATTAGGTTGTCACATCATCTAGCTACATACAGTTTGCAAGACTAAAAATCACAATTAGTTTTCTGACCAGGTTTGAAATATGAAATGATTGGATTGTACATACAATGTACAAGCAGGGAAACAAATGGCCATTTTTGCAAGTGACGGGCGATTGTACCTTTTTTGAACTGTTGAATGATCACCATATCAAAAATTGTACAAACTATGAATTTGGTTACAATCGTTTTTTTTTTTTAAACCCCCCTCATTTTTTCTTCATTAATTTTGTAGCACCTTAAAAATATGCAGGTGATCTACTAGAGAATACACTGAAGCTAAATATTACACGTAGGTAAAACAAAGGATTCGTCTGAAGGGTCAGAGTATGTTACAGAGCTGAATGAACGCAAAGACTTCACGTAAGATAACAAACAGTATTCTTTTCCCACACGGTCACTTCAGATGGATTGCAAGCTGGTTGCGACAATGCACATTTCAGGAAAGCGAATGTACTTCTCTTTACATTCAACACGCCTCCCTTTATCATTTACATTATGTACACATGTTCCCTCAGACCCGGCTATGAATTATGCTCTCCGTCTCCGTATGCCTGTCTGCTTTGTCTTTACCGAGGTCCAAGCAGGGACCCGAAGATCACCACAGTGAGAGTTGTAAAACCATGGAGATTACGCACGCCGAACAGCTTTTAATAAAAAATCATCAACACCAACATGCCTGTGTTCAGTCGCCAGCCGTTTTTTTTTTTGTTTTGTTTTAAAATAACATTACAACATGTTAGAATTTTTTTTTCAGGAAAAAAAAATCATTGGCAGTGCATTGCCTGTCACTGGAAACTCTTCCACTCATCCCAGATGGTTTGTTGCAGCTGTTTCAAATAACCAGGTTCCTACTTTAGAACCAGTACCCTGGCAGACCGAGAGACTGGCTGCTCTTAAAATGGGGGGGGGGGGGGGGGGGGGGGGGGAGAATTGAAATGGGAAATGCAGAAAGTAGTTGCATCACGCACGCACACACACACACACTCACACACAGGCAAAAGCAAAGCGGCAGGGAATGGTTACTTCCTGCCATGCCAACTCAAGCCCATCACGAGAGGAAACAGGTATCTCAAGGGTATCAGTTTATACTTGTAGCTAGATGTTGATACAGTTACACTTGTAACCATCTAGGCTGATGTAGATTTATAATCTGGGCACTCGCAATGAAGTCTCCAAGTATAAAGATGGGATATTTATCAACCATTCTACTGCAATATGCCAAGAACCTTCACGTCCGGTTCAAAACCCAATTACATGACCGTCATGTGTTTAAAATCATCTTCACTTCCCTCCCTCTGTCTGTACACCTTGCCCATCGACACGTTTAACACTATAGATTCCTGCAAAGTACCTTTAAATTACACAGTCTGTCATACACTTTCGACATTTAATAAGTAGGCCAACAGGAGAGACGGCATTTAGCAATCATTCTTCCAGTTGAAAAGAACGCAAAAAAAAAGCGGAATAACAAAACATAATAAACTGCTAATAATCCCAGCAAGTGAATCACGTCACTTGTTTAACAGAAGCTAGTCTTCTTTCCTCTACTTACATTGAACAGGCTTAATAAGTATGAGGTCACGAAAGGGGTTGTCAATTTTTCTTGTATGTTTGCAGGGTAGCGCGCGCGGGCGGGATAATGTTTCACCGTGGAAGAATGCTCTTTGAAAACAGGACCACAATTTAAAAATCACAGGAAAAGACAGCCATTCCTGGTCACGGAAAAATGTTGAATATTATCAAAGACGATTCTAAAATATTCACAAAGGTATTTACAATCGCGTTTTAAAGTAACCAGTTTAAAACATTGAACATTGTCTTTTGCATGAGAAAGGGGGAAAAACCTCAGATGTGTTTATTTGCTTGGCAACTCTCTACGTGACAATTACAGATTCGAAACTGCAACTAGCAAAGGCAAATGGTCATTCATTTTAATATCTACAGGAGAGTATTTGTAACTAGCACACGTTACTATGCACATACAGCACGTAATGGATCAGGATGCCTCTTGTTCGACGAGGAGCAAACCGTGTGGAAACGTACATACAAAAGAACCAGGGAAACAAAATGCGATTTTGGTGATGTAAGTCCAAGCTTCCGGCAGCAAACTTGATGTTGAAGACAAAACAAATCAGCTCGATAAGAATAAAAATGAATTTAAAAAAAACATAACAACTATCTGGAAATGCAACAAATTCCCCGGACACTGGCAACATTGCAGCAGTTAGTGTCGCGGGTTCTAAATGCATGTAATTTGCGGGAGCGCAGCTGCATTGGTGGACGTAACAAAGGGTCAGACTGCGAATGGACTGCATGCATGTTGTCGCGCACACATGCAGATCTTTTTTCCCCTTCTTGTCAGACAATTACTGTACAACACTGTTTTTGAGAAAGGTATGCCGGGCCGAAATGAGGCCCCGGGGAGCGGAGGAGGTTCATGCACGTAAAGTGGTGGCTTGCAATGGCAAACGTGGGCAAGGGTTGAGTGGCGCGAGGCAGAGGCACCAGCCTGGTGATTCCTCGCGATGACAGGATTTCAATCTGGGTTCAAATCCCCGACGGGCAAGAAGAGGACCTCGTGTATCAATCAGGTTTTAAGGGAAAGCACAAACCCGGAAAATGCCGTCGATGCCTTCAGGCACAGACTGTTCGGGCTGCCAACAGTCTGCCAATGGACCTGGTCTGGTTCACCAGCTTGTTCCTCACTAGGGTTTGTCCAGGGGCTTGGCGTTGCTGCCACTGGCCATTCTGTAGAACACCGAGATCTGACACCCCCCCCATCCTCTTAGGAAGGACAGAATGCTGGCGTGGCAGAATGTATCAGCGAGACACCTCAGGACAGCATTGCAACACTGCAAGGAACGGACACGTTTGCATTCAACTTGCAGGATGTCAGCAGTCCCTTACATCGCCGAACAAGGAAAAAGAAAGGAAAGAGGAAAAAAAAAATTCTCTGTACAGGTAAAATCAGAAGACTTGTCGGCTGAGGAAGTCACGACTTCCCAGTCACTGTTTTTACACACATTTTCCCAATTTGATATCCAGGTCAGTTGTATTGTGCTTTTGAGTTGCATTCTGACCTGAATACTTGATGCCTGTTACTCCTTAGTTCATCTGCTCCTCTCACGGGTCCCGCTGTGTGGAAGAGTTAGCTTAGTGGTAGATGGGATGAGGAGATAAGGGTGGGTTGTTGGAAATGGGGAACATAATGGGGACTGGCCTACAAGGTGAATTCTTCCTCATGGTGTTTTCTCAAATTTAGCACCGGGCTCTGGGAATTCTTCCTATTTGCTCTCAAGACTGGTTTGATACGAGGTTTTTTTTTGTTTTTTTAAAATGATGATGAATGTGTGAAGCTGCAGCAGGGTCCCAGAAGTTTCCTTCCCTGCCCCCTCTGCCCACACTGCTCGCAGTCTTTGGAAGTGTGTATGGAGTTCATTCCTGGAAGGAACAGAAGCCTGTAGTGCACCGTTTCACGGACTCTTGCAGAAAAGGGTGTCTGGCTTCTCGAGTGCCTCACGTGGCAAGGACGGACGAAGGTGCGGGCTCTCAGTTAGTCTCAAAGAGAGAGAGAAGGTCATCGTTGCTATTGCTGGGCAAGTCAGGAGGACCAAGGTAGGACAGCAGCTCATCTGGATTTGTGAATTCTGGAATAAGCTGCAAAAAAACCACAAACATACAATGAAATCAAGTCCAACGCACGGTACAACTCTTCCTTTTCAGAGTAGAACTACAGAGTAGAAAAGGCATTGTACACTATACACTGTACACTACACTGGACATTGTACACTAGTGTCTTCCTACACTATAGAGCAGAAAAGGCATTGTAGAAACTTAACAATACAGCAGTAACAATCAAACAAAAGTGACCAGAATCAAAAGGCTGTTGCCTACCATTACACTTCTAATGTAGCCTGTTATAGACAATAGGCAACAGGCAATAGGTGCAGGAGTAGAGGCCATTCGGCCCTTCGAGCTAGCACCGCCATTCAATGTGATCATGGTTGATCATCCCCAATCAGTACCCCGTTCCTGCCTTCTCCCCATATCCCCTGACTCCGCTATCTTTAGGAGCGCTATCTAGCTCTCTTGAAAGTATCCAGAGAACCGGCCTCCACCGCCCTCTGAGGCAACAAAAAGCTTTTCATTGCACCTCAGTACACGTGACAATAAACTAAACTGATATGCGGATGTGGCACGCCAACTCACACCCCCTAAGTCACTGGGCAGGCAGCCCGATCACTGGATCACTGATCCCGAGAAGTGAGCTTATTAAATGTTTAAGGTGAGGGGGAAAGATTTAATAGGAAACCGAGGGGTAACTTTTTCTCACAAAGGGTGGTGGGTGTACAGAACGAGCTGCCAGAGGAAGTACTATCACAACATTTAAATGGCATTTGGACAGGTACATGGGTTTGATAGGTTTAGAAGGATATGGGCCAAATGCAGACATGTAGGACTAGTGTGGTTGGGGCATCGTAGACACAAAATGCTGGAGTAACTCAGCGGGAGAGAAGGAATGGGTGATGTTTCGGATCGAGACCCTTCTTCAGACTGATGGGGCATGTTGGTTGTCATGGGCAAGTTGGGCCGAAGGGCCTGCGTGACTCGATTTACATTTCTTTGCAAGATTGAGGGCAATGGGTGACCGGCATAGAATCGGAAACTAGCAGAGAGTAACTATGTTCATATTGAAAGGAAGGACAGGCATGAGGGGCTGAGTGGTCATACTTGCCCCTGTTTTTTGTGAAGCCAATATTAGCAGTGAATTATCTGCCTCATATTATTCAGTTAACGATGGGCAAATGATGGATATTAAAAGATGAAAGGCAGTTTCAAATTGGGAATGAAGAAGTAAGCAGGGAGGAGAATCTTTCCTTTGTACTTTATTCTACGATCTATAATCCTAAAATATTTCTTATAATTTGGTGAAAGAAATATTAGAGAATCAAGGATCTGGCTTGAATGAGGATCTGAATTAAAGGGGCTGTCCCACTGTACGAGCTAATTCAAGAGTTCTCCCGAGTTTCCCCGATTCGAACTTGGAGAATTACGGTAATAGCCACTCGTAGGTACTCGAGGCTCTCGTGAAAAATCTTCACGAGTCTTCCCGAGCTTACCGCGTTTCCCGAGTACCTGCCGTTAGCGTTACGAGCCGCTAAGAGACGTCCCGAGCTCCGACGTACCCGCTACGTACATTCTAGGTGGTTACCACGAGTTTGATTTTTTTTAAAACTCGGGAGAGCTCTTGAATTAGCTCGTACAGTGGGACAGGGCCTTAAGTAGCAGTTAGAAAATGGTGCTAAAGATATCGATGAGCTGCGACCCCGTGTTTTGCGACACTAAAGGGTCTGTCCCACCAGCGCGCGACTCCATGCGGTGAGCGCGACCAAACTGGAAGCGGGGGCCGCGCGGAGGTCGGGTGATCCCCGTACAGGGACCGTCCCACCAGCATACGCCTGCATGCGGCAAGCGCGACCAAATCGGCAGCGGGGGTGAGTGTCGCGACATGGCGCGAAGTTGGAGCGAAGTCCACGGTAAGTTCGCAAGGACCGAGAGGGACACACACAGGGGGACACGGAGGCACACAGAGAGAGGGCCATGGAGGCACATATAGAGAGGGTCACAGAGGCACCTACAGAGAGGGACCACGGAGGCACGACGTCGAGGCGATACGTAATGCATCGAGGCGGCTGCGGGCCGACAGGCTGTTGCCGCGCGGAATTTTTGAACACGGTCAGTTTTTCGGAGCCCCGCTCGATGTCGGGACCAGCCCCGCACAACTCCATACGGCTCCGGCGATCGAAGTGGGACTGGCCCCGTGAGGCCGGACGGCTCAAGCGCCCACGTTAGGTCGCGCTCACCGCATGGAGTCGCATGCTGGTTGGACACGCCCTTTAGCGTTGGAGACGGTGGAATATCTAGTGAACATCTTCCAAGTTTAAGATAGAGACTCAAGAGATTGCTGAAGCTGGAATCGTGAGCAAAGTACAAGGTGATGGAGGAACTCAGCGGGTCAGGAAGCATCCGTGGAGGGAATGGAGCGGTGACCTTTCGAGTCGGGATCCTTCCTCAGACACTGAAGTCTGAAGTAGGTCCCCAAGCCAAAAACAGCATTTGTTCATTCTCTCCGCAGATGCTGCCCGGTCCACTGAGCTCCTCCAACACTTTGTGCTCCTATCTTGCAAAATTATACAGGTTCTGGCATAGTTTCCGTAGATTGGAAAGTAATAAATGTGACCCCCATCTTTTAAGAAATGGATAGAGATGGAGAATTTAACGTCAGTGGTGGAACACGTTGTGTAATCTGTAGTGAAGAATGACACAGGGGAACTGCTGGAAATGACTAATAGGGTGGAGCAGAGTCTGGAAAGTCTAATGAAAGGTGAAGCATGTTTGACTGATCTGCTGCAGTTCTGTAAGGATGTGAGAGAGAGGGAACCTGTAGATGCAATTTGGATTTGTTGACGGCATTTGATAAAATCCCACAGAGGAGGTTGGTCATCAAGGTTAGACCTCATGGATTGGAGAGATGTATTGAGGTGTAAGGTCTATTGGGTTTAGACAGGTACATAGATAGGACAGGTTTAGAGGGATATAGGCCAAATGCAAGCAGGTGGGACTAGTGTAGATGTGGGCAAGTTGGGCCAATGGGTCTGATTCCGTGCTGTAAGATTCTTTGACCCGATATAGTCGGAAATGATCAATGGACAGAAAGCAAAGAGAATGGGTGTCACCAAATCCTTCTCAGGTTGTTTGTAGGTGAAGGATAATCATAGGGTTCGCTGCGTAATGTTCTACCAAGTTTGCTGATGTTACTAAAGTAGATGCCGATCTACAAACTCACATTACAATCGTTCCGCACTCTTAAACCTGCACTGCTGCAGCACTATTTCCTACTCTAACTATGATCTTCTTGCACTGGAAATGGATTGAATGTCATCAGGTATTGTCTTTCTGCTGACTGGCTCGCACGCAACAATAGACATTAGATAATAGGTGCAGGAGTTGGCCATTCGGCCCTTCGAGCCAGCATCGCCATTCAATGTGATCATGGCTGATCATCCACAATCAGTACCCCGTTCCTGCCTTCTCCTCTTTTCCCCATATCCTCTATCTTTAAGAACCCTATCTAGCTCTCTCTTGAAAGTATCCAGGGACCACCGGGGTGCCGGGGAGATGGCTGCCCTACCCGCAGTCTGTTCGTATTTTCTTTCTTTTTGTTATTTTTTAGTGCGTTAAGTTTGTTTCACTGTTCTTCGGTTTGTTTTATGTGGGGGGAGGGGGGAGGGGATCGGGGGAAACTTGTTTTCAAGTTCTTACCTTCCCGGAGATGTGATCAATTTTTGGATCACATTCTCCGGGCTCTGCGGCCTACCATCGCTGGAGCTGGAAGACTCCTCGGAACTGTCGTGAGCCCCACTGCGGGGCGCGGACATAATATCGGAGCGGATTCCTTGCCTGGGATCACTCCCACCGCGACCAACGCGGACTTACCCTCAAGGGCTCGCAGTCTCGGGTGAGGCCGAGTCGGGAGCTCCAACGTCACGGAAGGTTCGACCAGCCCCGGCGTGAGGTTCGATCGCCCAGCGCGGGGAACCTGACATCCCCCCCGGTGCGGGAGCTGATCGCCTCGACACGGAGGGCCAGAACGCCGCCGGCTACAGGAGTCAAAATCATCCTGTCAACAGGGGGCTCGAGGCCCACGACCGAGGAAGAACAAAAGGGAGAGACTTGAACTTTATTTCGCTTTCCACCACAGTGAGGAATGTGTAGGAGTCACTGTGGTGGATGGTCATGTGAAAATGTGTGTTTGAGTGATCTGTTGCTTTTAATTGTATGACTGACCAGGCCAATGAAAATTTTAATTAAGTATGTTGCAAAACATGGCGAATAAAGTGTGATTCTGATTCTGAACCGGCCTCCACCGCCCTCTGAGGCAACAAAAAGCTTTTCATTGTACCCCGGTACACGTGACAATACACTAAACTGATTTGCGGACGCGGCAAGCCAGCTCACACCCCCCTCCGCCGAGTGACAAAGCAATGGGATGCTTGCACCGTCCGGCCAACACGAAGTGCGAATTGCCCTCGTATTCCTCGTTGGTGCAGTGACGTTACAGTGAAATAAGCACATTCAAAAGCAGACCAGATTTGTACGGAGAGAGGAAATAAAACAAGGCAGGTGAAAAATGTCAGTGGTGCATAGAAACATTCCAAGCCACACTGCAAACTCAAACACAAACAGACAGGTACATGATAGCACAGGTTTGGAGGAATATGGACCAAGCGCAGGCAAGTGGTACTAGTGCAACTGGGACATTGTTGGCCGGTGTGGGCACGTTGGGCCTGTTTCCACACTGTATGACTCTGGACAGGAATCTCTGCAGGGAATTAGTTAGGAAGGATTTTAGCTGTCTGGGAGTCACTCTCTATGTCACTGTTCATGTGAGACCGGATTTTAGCTGTGTTTCACACTGTCCTCGTCACACAGTTCTTATCTGCTCTCTCTAATCCTGTCCTGCATTGATTTTGAAAGCAGTCTGGAACAGTTGTAAAAAATATACAGCCCCCCCAGCCCACCCGCTCCTTCATCCCCCCCCCACCTCCCCCACTCTCCCCCCCCCCCCCCCCCCCCTCTCCCTGGTCACCTCGCAGGCTGAATGTATCGCCAGTGCAGATGCAACACAGGGAGAGACACACACAGATGGCTCCACTTACCTGGTCAGGCATGGAGTGGCTGAGCGGCTTGTCGGGAGTCATAAGGCTGTTGGACATGTCTGGTGGGTGTGATAACTGAGGCCCGTGCATGAAGTCGTTCATAGAAGCACCAGTAGGGTTGCCGTGTGGGAAATCAAAGTTCCCGTGGCTGGGGTAAGTGTTACCTTTAGGGGAGGATGATGACAGTGTTATTAAACAAGTCTGGTTCGCCAACAATCTGCAACCCTGTCAGGGCTGAGGTATGCTCAGTGCACAGGGTGCATCCCCCACAGCAAGTCCCCTCCAATAACACGGGCAAATAGACAATCGACAATAAGTGCAGGAGAAGGCCATTCGGCCCTTCGATCTGAATCATACGCCCCTTTCTCCCCTTTGTAACCCCGTACCATTGTGAACTAATTAAGAAGGGCGACCAGATTGAATGGGTTCATGTAACATCGTTCAGTTCACAGTTACCTCGAAGATGCTTCAACGTCCACTACCCTGAAATGTCACCGTCTCTCTCTCTCTCTCTCTTGTGTACGTTCTGCAGATGCTGGTTTACATTGAAGAGGGACACAAAATGCTGGAGTAACTCAGCGGGACAGGCAGCATCTCTGGAGCGAAGGAATGGGTGACATTTCGGGGTGGATACCAGTCTCGAAGAAGGTCTTCTGAAGAAGGGTCTCGACCCGAAACGTCACCCATTCCTTCTCTCCAGAGGTGCTGCCTGTCCCGCTGTTACTGTCTGACCCACTGAGTTACTCCAGCTTTTTGTCTATCTTTGGTTTAAACCAGTATCTGCAGTTCCTTCCTACGTGATATATCTCTCTTGTGCTCCTCAGCTGTTGTCAGACCTGCTGAGTATTTCAAGCATCGTGCAGTTATATCTGATGCACATCATAATCTGCAGTTTGCAGAGTTCAGACAGGCTATTTAAAAATAAACCAAACAGTGCCCTAATTCAAAGCCATCCCCTGTGGCGTGCTTGGTGTGTGATAGAACTTGTTTTCCTTCAGCTCTGTAACCTGCTGGAAACTGCATTAATGTCATTTATATCTATTCCTGGAGCTATAACAAAAAATGTCGATGCCAGAATCTTGAAAGTGCTGGGGCAACTCAGCACCCGGGGAAAACATTGGGAACTGAAGAATTCCCCACCCGAATCGTTGTCAGTCTATCTCCCTCCAACGATACTGCCAGAACGGCTGAGTTCCTCCAGTACTTTGTCTTTCACCCGAGTGAAACCTTAGTGAAACCACCCTAGTGGCCACGGTGGCGCAGCGGTAGAGTTACCGCCTTACAGTGCGTGCAGCGCCAGAGACCCTGGTTCAATCCCGACTACGGGTGCTGTCTCCACGCAGTTTGTACGTTCTCCCCATGACCTGCATTGGATTTCTCCAAGATCTTCGGTTTCCTCCCACACTCCAAAGACGTACAGGTTTGTAGGCAAATTGGCTTGGTAAAATGTAAAAATTGCCCAGAGTGGATGTAGGATAGTGTTAATATGCGGGGATCGCTGGTTGGCGTGGACCCGGTGGGCCGAAGGGCCTGTTTCCATGCTATATCTCCAAACTAAACCCTGTATCTTCCTGTCCGCCCAAGGAAATGTGGCTATCTGTTTCTGACAGTGGACCATCCCCGTTTCTTCTCTGTGGTCTTTGCATCTTTCCCCCCAAACTTGTGTGTTGGTCAAAGCTTAAAGTGTCAGTTCCACTTTCACGACCTAATTCACGACCTCTGCCGAGTTTGCCCTTGGCTCATACTCGCAGCATGGTCGTCACGAGGTCGTAGGTAGGTCGTGATGCTAGTCGTAGGTACTCGTGGCATCAAGTAGGTCGGGACGTTTTTTCTAGCCTGATGAAAAATGTCCACAAGTAAAAAGGTCGTGAATTAGGTCGTGAAAGTGGGACAGGCCCTAAACGAACCCTCAGCTTAAGAGAAGTCAGAATTTATCCTTGGCTTGTCCTTGACTTAGTGCATTAGAGCAAAGATCTCATGCAGATGAGAAGGTGCTAGTTTCTAGTCCCCATCTCAAGTTAATTGGGAACAACCAAATTCTCAGTGGCACCAAGCTGTTGTAACGCAACATAACAGCCAGGGCTCCCACCAAACTGAAGGTCAATGAGGACTGGGCTGAGCTTGGTCTTGCTAATCTTTTTGTAAAGTGAGGATTGTCTGCCTCAATGCTTGTCACGATATCCGTAAGGACATCAGGCACCGCAAGATAAAAAGCCCAATGATCCCATCACATTTACTTCATGTACTGTCCATGCTCTTCTGAGGGAAAACCAGACCTGACTTGATCCTGCCCCCCACCCCCCCCCCACCCTCACATCAGTCTGAAGAAGGGTTTCAACCCAAAAGTATTTCCTTCGCTCCATAGATGCTGCCTCACCCACTGAGTTTCTCCAGCATTTTTGTCTACCCCCAACTTGATCATCACGGCTTCACAATTCTTGCATGACAGTTACTGAAAAAGCACCAGGCATGAAAAAGGAATCACACCAAGTTTTTGATCTTTCCTGTAGATTTGTAAAAAACACCCATTCCAGTTCTTATCCCACTCTCTTTACTCAAAGGAAGCTATGTTTTTTTTCTTGGATGGAATTCAATTTCGTCCCCATTGTCAGAGGTGTCTGATCCACACACCAGAGTGTGAATACTCCTTCAAATCATTTGGCAACTCAGACTATGTTGCCTTTTGTAGTGGCTTGCAATCTCCCTGAAGGACGGTGTGCAGAATCTGAATCGTAAGGAACTGCAGATGCTGGTTTAAACTGAAGATAGACACAAAAAGCTGGAGTAACTCAGCAGGTCAGATCTGCATCTCTGGAGAAAAGGAATGGGTGGCGTTTCGGGTCTGAAGTTTGAAGAAGAGTCTCGACTACGAGATTGATCCCTGGGATGGCGGGACTGTCATATGAGGAAAGATTGAAAAGACTAGGCTTGTATTCACTGGAGTTTAGAAGGATGAGGGGGAATCTTATAGAAACATATAAAATTATAAAAGGACTGGACAAGCTAGATGCAGGAAAAATGTTCCCAATGTTGGGTGAGTCCAGAACCAGGGGCCTCAGTCTTAGAATACAGGGGAGGTCATTTAAGACTGAGGTGAGAAAAAACTTTTTTACCCAGAGAGTTGTGCATTTATGGAATTCCCTGCCACAGAGGGCAGTGGAGGCCAAATCACTGGATGGATTTAAGAGAGAGTTGGATAGAGCTCTAGGGGCTAGTGGAGTCAAGGGATATGGGGAGAAGGCAGGCACGGGTTATTGATAACGGACCATCAGCCATGATCATATTGAATGGTGGTGCTGGCTCGAAGGGCCGAATGGCCTCCTCCTACACCTATTTTCTATGTTTCTATGTCCCAAAACGTCACCTATTCCTTTTCTCCAGAGATGCTGTCTGACCCAGAGATTTCCTCCAGCTTTTTGAGTCTATGAACACAACCTGCTGTTTCTATACATGTGGCTAAACCCATTGTTGAGTTTTTGGCTATCAAAGGAAGGATATAAGTCTAGAATCTCAGCCAGGGTTTCAAGGGGCTGGTCTCTAATGCTGATTTCTGCATCTGATACATTTATACAGGGATGCAAGATGTCAACAATCAAAATACACTCATACTAATGCTTTGACACATACAAAAGACACATATTAACCGGCAGAATGAAAAATAAAAAAATTGCACAAATACCCGGGCTAAAAAGAACATAAAATAAAAAGATCTCTTCACAACAGCTTTTTTCAATACCCCAGCAAGCTGGATAAATGCAATGCTGATGATACGTATGGATGGAGAGGAAAGTTTAACGTTATTGTAAATTGAAAATGTGGCACAGTGGCGTAGCTGCTGCCCCACAGCGTCAGACCCGGGTTCCATCCTGACTTTGGGTGCTGTCTGTGTGGAGTTTGTACGTTCTCCGTGTGACCGCGTGGGTTTCCTCCCACGGCCCAAAGACGTGCAGGTTCGTAGGTGAATCGCCTTCTGTGAGTTCTATATTGTCCGAGGTGTGCAGGGAGTGGATGCGAAAGTGGGCTAACATGGGCTCGGTGGGTCGAAGGGCCTGTCTCCATGCTATATCTGGGCACGGTGGTGCAGCGGTACAGTTTTGGTAGGGTAACAGCGCCAGAGACCCGGGTTCGATCCTGACTACGGGTGCTTATCTGTACGGAGTTTCTTCCCGTGATCGCGTGGGATTTCTCCGGGTGCTCCGGTTTCCTCCCACACTCCATGTACGGAGTTTCTTCCCGTGATCGCGTGGGCTTTCTCCGGGTGCTCCGGTTTCCTCCCACACTCCAAACATACAGCTTTGCATGTTAATTGGCTTCGGTATAAATGTAAATTGTCCCTAGTGTGTGTAGGATAGTGTTGGTGAGCGGGGATCGCTGGCCGATGGGCCGGAGGGCCTGTTTCCGCGCTGTATCTCTAAACTTACCCGGATTGCCGTACTCATTGCCGCTGTTGCCTCCAGGTGGCGGAGGTAGGGATGGGTAGGGCGACGGACCCGGTCCAAGGGCCACGATCATCTCCATCACGTTGGGCATTATCATCTGGCTGGGGCTCATTGTCTTAAACCTCTTGGACAGAGGACCATCGGGATCATCCTTGATGTGAATGTCGGACTTCAGTGGAACTGGCCTCCAGCTGCACGTTGGGTCAATGGTGACCTCTTCAAATTCAGAGCTGAGGTGGGAACCAAAAACAAACAAGATTTAACCAACTACAATTGTAGCGATACCCAAATATTAAAATATGGGTTTCCATTTAGGTCGTAAAATGGTGTCTTATCGAGTAAACAATAGCCATTTCATGCTAGGTTTCAAGTTTATGAAGCCCCTGTCCCACTGTTCGAGGTAATTCAAGAGTTTCCCCTGATCCGAACTCGGAGAATGTGCTTAGCGGGTCCGTAGGAGTTCGTGGATGTCTCGTAGCGGCTCGTAATGCTAACGGTGGGTACTCGGGACATCTGGTAAACTCGTGACATTTTTTCATCCATGTAAAGAAATGTCCACAAGTAAAACAAATACTCGCGATGGAAATAATTGTTACTTTTTACACATACGAGCCGCTACGAGGCGTCCACCAACTCCTACGGACCCGCTACGGACATTCTCCGAGATCCAATCAGGGGAAAACTCGGGAGAACTCGTGAATTACCTCGTACAGTCGGACAGGGGCTTCATTGTCGCCTGTACCGAGATACAGTGTGAATGTTTTGTTTGCATTGTGGCGCTATCTGGTGGTTGAGCCACTTATAGATTGAACCCTCGTCATTAGAGCTGGTACGGTCACTTTCATAGCAAAAGGATTTGAGTACAAGAGCAGGGAGGTTCTACTGCAGTTGTACAGGGTCTTGGTGAGGCCACACCTGGAGTATTGCGTACAGTTTTGGTCTCCTAATCTAAGGAAATACATTCTTGCCATAGAGGGAGTACAGAGAAGGTTCACCAGACCGATTCCTGGGATGGCAGGACTTCCAAATGAAGAAAGACTGGATAGACTCGGCTTGTACTCGCTGAAATTTAGAAGATTGAGGGGGGATCTTGTAGAGACTTACAAAATTCTTAAGGGGTTGGTCAGGCTAGATGCAGGAAGATTGTTCCCGATGTTGGGGAAGTCCAGAACAAGGGGTCACAGTTTAAGGATAAGGGGGAAGTCTTTTAGGACCGAGATGAGAAAAACATTTTTCACACAGAGAGTGGTGAATCTGTGGAATTTTCTTCCACATAAGGTAGTTGAGGCCAGTTCATTGGCTATATTTAAGAGGGAGTTAGATGTGGCCCTTGTGGCTAAAGGGATCAGGGGGTATGGAGAGAAGGCAGGTACAGGATACTGAGTTGGATGATCAGCCATGATCATATTGAATGGCGGTGCAGGCTTGAAGGGCCGAATGGCCACTCCTGCACCTAATTTCTATGTTTCTATGTGATTGAGTTTGGCGCGTGTGTCCTACAGCAGCAGCAGGGACCTGGCTCGAGCTCTCACTTAACGCCCGTGTGTTTAACAGTGGTATTTGCCAATAGGATCGTTTTATTCACAACGCGTGAATTACTACAGCATCCAGAGTTTTAACTCTGGTCTAGGTTTACGATTATAGCACGGTGCAGTGAGGAGATTTGTTTTGCTTGCTATCCCAGCAGCTCAGATCATCCTTATAGAAACATATAAAATTATAAAAGGACTGGACAAGCTAGATGCAGGAAAAATGTTTCCAATGTTGGGCGAGTCCAGAACCAGGGGCCACAGTCTTAGAATAAAGGGGAGGTCATTTAAGACTAAGGTGAGAAAAAACTTTTTCACCCGAATGGCCTCCTCCTGCACCTATTTTCTATGTTTCTATAATTTCCTAGCACTGTTGTGAAACATTTCCAGAGTCTAATGTCTACAATGATCATGGATCTTCTGCCTTAGTGCCAGAAATTGGAAGAAGCAGTAACACCTCGACTTAAGGGCCTGTCCCACTTAGGCGATTTTGTGGGCGACTACAGGTGACTAAGCTGTCGCCACATGGTCGCCAGGGCGTCGCCTGTACGGTCGTGAGTCGTCTCCTCAGTCGCCCAAAGTCGTAGCATCTTTCTGGTCGCCGCTGGATTTTCAAAATGTGGAACATTTTCGGCGACATTGGGTTTGACGCCAATGAGCGTAGCTTGATTTCTCTTGACGCAGGTGCTGTCGTAGGTTGTCGCAGGTGCTGGCTTCGGTGAATTCCATCGGCGACTACCGTAGGTAGCCAGCCCCAGCCACAACGGTCTTCAGTTGTCGCCGACAGGGTCGTAGCTTGTCACGGGTGGACGCAAGTTGACTTGTCGTAGGTTGTCCTCTGTGCAGTCGTAGGTTGTTGTAGGTGTGGTCGTAGGTTGGCGTCCTAAGTCGCAACGATTGGGTTGTCCATACCTTGCCATAGCTTGACGTCGTCTAGATGCTAACTTATCGTAGACATTGTCGAAGGGGGGGTCCAGTCACCGGTTTTTCAGCGACCTGCTATGACTATGTCGGGACAGGCCCTTTAGGAATGTGGATGACTGAGATGTAGGGAGTTTGCAGAGGAAGCAGAGAGAAACGAAATATAGGAGTCCTGACCATGGTGTAAAACTTCTAACCATGTGACTTTTCAGTCTCTCCAGCAGACCAAATCAACTCCAATTGGGTCAGGCCACATATTTGTGACTCATTATTCTGATTTAATGGTGCACGTTAGACTTTACTGTATTTCTTCATTGCCACACACAAAGTACTGAGAAGACCACGGGCTTCTTAAAGAGACAATGCAAACCGTATTCTTAAAAGGGAAATGCAGAGAATTGCCAACAACATTCCACAGAAAGCAAACATCGAACGAGCCAAACTTCATAAACTAAGCACAAACGCACAAATACAAGACCCACTTGAAATTAAAAAATGATATTTGTGATACAGAGAAGCCATTCTTTGAAATGAAACCCATGCACATTTGTTTACACATATCTAAATACCCAAAGGTTGCCAGAAACACAAGGAATCAAGGTCAAACTTACTTTTGTATATTGGAAAGGATGCTCCACATATATTGATCCACTTCAAGACCTTCCAGGAGTGCTGTTTTACTGCAGTGAGTGAAAAGATTGTTATTAATAACTCTTTGAATGCAGAATCGTTATTCTGAAACAATATTTCAGTACTCATTTGATGGTTCCCCAGCCAATATTGAGAGGGTTGGGGGAATGGGAGAAATTGTGTCCCTTGCTAGAGCATCCCCAGCTTACGATCAGTAGAAAGTGTTTACATGATTGGACTCACAGCTGACATTGATCTAAAGACAGAGAGTAGCTGGGGAATTTAACTTTGGAAGTATAAAATCATGAGTCTGTGGAATTCTCTGTCTCAGAGGGCGGTGGAGGCAGGTTCTCTGGATGCTTTCAAGAGAGAGCTAGATAGGGCTCTTAAAGATAGCAGAGTCAGGGGGTATGGGGAGAAGGCAGGAACGGGGTACTGATTGGGGATGATCAGCCATGATCACATTGAATGGCGGTGCTGGCTCGTAGGGCTGAATGGCCTACTCCTGCACCTATTGTCTATTGTCTATTGAGACGAATAGATACACAGAGTCTCTTGTCCAGAGTAGGGGAATCGAGAACTAAAGGGCATGGATTTAAAGTGATAGGGGGGGGGGGGGGGGGGGGGAAGATTTAATAGGAGCCTGAGGGGTAACATTTTCCACACAGATTGCAGTGGGTGTATGGCGCAAGCTGCCAGAGGAGGTAGGCAAATTTAATAAATAGCTGAAAAGGAGGAATTTTCACGAGTTTTGAGTAAATCATAATCATGCTTTATTAGCCAAGTAAGTTTTGCAACATACGAGCAATTTCATTTGCCATACAGTCGTACCAATAAAAAGCTACAGAACACACAAAATACATTAGTGAGAGATGAATTAGGCTGGCACAGTGGCGATCCGGAACTCGTGTGCTGTCCGTGTAGAGTTTGCACGTTCTCCCCATGATGGGGGGAGGGGTTCTTCCAGGCACTCCGTTTTCGCCCCACATCTTAACAACGTGCATTAATAGGTTGGTTGGTTAAATGGCCTCTGTAGAATTGCCTATTGTGTGTTGGAGGTGGTGAGAAAGTGGGATAACACAGCCCTCTGTGACAATGAGTCCCACAGATCAACTACCCTCTGACTAAAGAAATTCCTCCTCACCTCCTTTCTAAAACAGGGCCCTTTAATTCTGAGGCTGTGACCTCTGGTCCTAGACTCTCCCACTAGTGGAAACATCCTCTCCACGTCCACTCTATCCAGGCCTTTCATTATTCAGTTAGTTTCAATGAGGTCCCCCCTCGACCTTCTAAACTCCAGCGCGTACAGGCCCAGTGCTGCCAAACGCTCCTCATACGCTCACCCGCTCATTCCAGGAATCATTCTTGTAAACATCCTCTGCACCCTCTCCAGAGCCAGCACATTTTTCCTCCCATATAGGGGCCAAATTTGCTCACAGTACTCAAAGTGCAGCCTGACCAGTGGCTTATAGTGCCCCCGCATTACATCCCTGAAGTCATTACAACAGTGGGGGTTCTATAACATTGGGAGGTCTATAATCGTGAACATTGACAGCGATCAGCTGACACTAACATTCGATTTTAAGGGATGATTTACGAAACAAATGTAGCCCACAGGACTGTAATGTCGGGTCTCATTATGTCCCAGGATTAAATACAACGTAGCAACACTGGTAACACCACCCCAGAGCAGCGCCCAGGGGCAAGGGCGAACATTCCTCAAGGTGTCAGTAACTTCACTTACTTGCATACAGGACACCGCCAGGTTCCTCTCTCACAGTTCAGCTGTAGGTATGATTCCAAGTCGAAGCACTGCAGTGGCAGGGGAACACAAGGGCCAAGAGTCACAGTGTTTCATTCCCACATGTACCAGGTAGAACAACAAAATTCTTACTTGCAGCAACACGACAGAATATGTAATCATAGTACACTGTAAACAATATATACAGTCTAACGCGACTGGCATCCTCCAACCCTGCAGACACCCGTGGTCAGCCATGACCGAAGGGGGCATTAGAAGAAGAAGTCTAACAACAGTTAGATTTAGCTCTTGGGGCTAACAGAATCAAGGCATATGGGGATAAAGCAGGAATGGGGTATAGATTTTAGATGATCAGCCATGATCATACTGAATGGTGGTGCTGGCTCGAAGGCCGAATGGCCTACTACTGCACCTATTGTCTCTGTTTCTACAGTAAACGAGAAAAATAAAATCAGTGTGTGTGTATATATGTGTGTGTGTGTGTGTGTGTGTGTGTGTGTGTGTGTGTGTGTGTGTGTGTGTGTGTGTGTGTGTGTGTATATATATATATGTGTGTGTGTGTGTGTGTGTGTGTATATACATGAGTGTGCCCTATATATATATATATATAAATAAATAAATAAATAAATAAATATATATTTATATATATATATATAGGGCACACACAAGCACACACACTCACACACACACAGACACACTCGCACACAGACACACGCACACACAGACACACGCACACACAGACACACACACAGACACATGCACACACAGACACACACAGACAGACACGCACGCACATACACACGCACACAGACACACACAGACACACACGCACGCACAGACACACGCACACACAGACACATGCACACAGACACACAGACACACGCACGCACAGACACACGCACACACGGACACACTCACACTCACACTCACGCACACGCACACGCACTCACACAAGGGCAAGAGGTGAGTTTGGTTACCTGTACATGTTTACAATCATGGCCTCGTGCTGGAAGTTGAATCCTCCTGAAGGTGATGGGACACTTCAGAGACACCTTGATGGCCGTCTGCTCCACTCCATCCTCCCCGTTCAACGTGGCTCCGCCAGAGGATGCTGCCACGCTGCTGAAGTTCCTCTTTACTGGTTAACGAGACGGAAGGCAAGGGGTTAACTGTGGTGCCAGGCTCAAACACACTCACAATACTCCCTCACATCCAGCTTAGGCGGCTAATCAACTATCTCCCTGCCAGCATCACCCAGAGATTCCACGAGTCATTTTTCAATTCAGTGCAACAGCTCTTAAAGCCCAGCCTCATGTGGGAGTCTCTCCAAGAACCATGTTAACCCTCGAGCGTTGTTTTACCAGGGCTAAAGCCGCTGCCTCACAGCGCCAGAGACCCGGGTTCGATCCTGACCTCGGGTGTTATTTGTGTGGGGTTCTGCCCGTGACCGCTTGTCTTTCCTCCCACATCCCAAAGGCGCGCAGGTTCGTAGCTTAATTGGCCATCTCTGTGAATTGCCCCTCATGCGTATGGAGTGGACGAGAAAGTGGGATAGCATAGAACTAATGTGACCGGGTGACGGCATGGACTCAGTGGGCCAAAGGGCCTGTTTCCATGCAGTGTCTCTACGCCAAACTATTCTCCAGTTAGGCATAAGAGGCTGCGATTACTCTGTGTCAGGGTGTGTTTTAACAAATGGAAATAGAAAATGCATGCTAATGTGAAAATGGAGTCTGTATTAAAGTTAAAAAAAGGAAGGTTCCTGATACCGAACAGGGTGCATCTGTGCAGATCCCAACTGTGTCATTCTGCGATCCCATCGGGAATTTTCACATTTTCATATTTTTTGATTTTATGGTGGGTGCATAATTATATATTAGTTTAATGATGTTTCATTTTTAACATGTGTTGATTTTATACTTTTATACATTGATGGAAAAAAATTGGCGATAAATATCGCTTAATATTTAATTGAAATGCAATACCATATAACCATATAACAATTACAGCACGGAAACAGGCCATCTCGGCCCTTCAAGTCCATGCCGAACAACTTTTTTCCCTTAGTCCCACCTGCCTGCACTCATACCATAACCCTCCATACCCTTCTCATCCATATGCCTATCCAATTTATTTTTAAATGATACCAACGAACCTGCCGCCACCACTTCCACTGGAAGCTCATTCCACACCGCTACCACTCTCTGAGTAAAGAAGTTCCCCCTCATGTTACCCCTAAACCTCTGTCCCTTAATTCTAAAGTCATGTCCTCTTGTTTGAATCTTCCCTATTCTCATAGGGAAAAGCTTGTCCACATCAACTCTGTCTATCCCTTTCATCATTTTAAAGACCTCTATCAAGTCCCCCCTTAACCTTCTGCGCTTCAGAGAATAAAGCCCTAACTTATTCAACCTATCTCTGTAACTTAGCTGTTGAAACCCAGGCAACATTCTAGTAAATCTCCTCTGTACCCTCTCTATTTTGTTGACATCCTTCCTATAATTGGGTGACCAAAACTGCACACCATACTCCAGATTTGGTCTCACCAACGCCTTGTACAATTTTAACATTACATCCCAGCTTCTATACTCAATGCTCTGATTTATAAAGGCTAGCATACCAAAGGCTTTCTTTACCACCCTATCTATATGAGATTCTACCTTCAAGGAACTATGAACGGTTATTCCCAGATCCCTCTGTTCAACTGTATTCTTCAATTCCCTACCGTTTACCATGTACGTCCTATTTTGATTTGTCCTGCCAAGGTGTAGCACCTCACATTTATCAGCATTAAACTCCATCTGCCATCTTTCAGCCCATTTTTCCAACTGGCCTAAATCACTCTGTAGACTTTGGAAATCCTCTTCATTATCCACAACACCCCCTATCTTGGTATCATCTGCATACTTACTAATCGAATTTACCACCCCTTCATCCAGATCATTGATGTACATGACAAACAACAAAGGACCCAACACAGATCCCTGAGGCACCCCACTAGTTACCTGCCTCCAACCCGACAAGCAGCCATCCACCATTACCCTCTGGCTTCTCCCATTCAGCCACTGTTGAATCAATACTGACATAATTTGTTCCCACTTTCTCATCCATTCTCTACAGATTAGGGGCGGCACGCTGACGCCGAGAGACTCGGGTTCGATCCTGACTACGGGTGCCTGTCTGTACGGAGTTTGCACGTTCTCCCCGTGACCTGCGTGGGATTTCCCCGGGAACTCCGGTTTCCTCCCACACTCCAAAGACGTGCAGGTTTGCAGGCTAATTTGCCTCTGTAAAATTGTAAATCGAGCATTGTTCCCACGGGAAGAGGCGGAGAGATGTGTGGTCTCTACGCATTGGCCATTGGGAGAGGCCGCTCAAACTGGACTGCTCAAACCACACAAGGCAAACCAAGCCTACCCTCTGATGTAAATAATTAATCGTAGCAACAGTTATTGATGCAGGAGATCCCAGTTATTGTTTTGCCTGGTACGATGATTTTCATACAATAAACCATCCTTGTACATCAAGAAAAAATACATGCGGATAAGACAATAATATTGCACAGTGAAGAGACCGCACATGCTGGAATCCCGAGTATAAAACATCACACATCAGCTTTGCCTAGCCAGGTAGCTGTGTTACTGAGGGTCAGATATAGGGCCTGATAACATATCGAAATCATCAGGCGTTTGGAGATCGCAAATCACTTCAGCTCAGGCCTCGCTGTAAACTTAGGCCGGGAATGTGACAATGTGGTCGATGGCTGAACACTCCAGCATTGAACACTGTTGTGGGAAAATTGTGGGGGTGTTTGAAACAGCAGGTGAATGAAACCTTACACCTGTCCAATGTTGGGTAATAGACTTGATCTCCCCTTTGAAACTGTTGCTGGGTAGCAGCAGCTCTTTATCTCTCCCCCCTCACCTCTAGTGAGATGGCTATGCAGAGCATTGTGGCATAATAAGCATCTGCGGTGGACCACTCTCTCAACTACTAGCTACCTCTTTGGTGCCACTCGGACTATCCTTGATCAGACCTTACTGGCTTTACCTTGCACTAAACCTTACTCCCTTATCATGTATCTATACACTGTAAGTGGGTCGACGGTAATCATGTATTATCTTTCCGCTGACTGGTTAGCACGCAACAAAAGCTTCTCACTGTACCTCGGTACACGTGACTATAAACTGAACTAAACTAAAGGAAGTAGAGTGTTTGCTTCAGTCCCGTTTCCTGTCTGGTGCTTAGACTATAACTCATATTTAAATCCGCAAAAAGGCGGCACAAAACTCCTCAAAAGTGGCGCAGCGGGTGGAGCTGCTGCCTCGCAGCGCCAGAGAGCCGGGTTTAATCCTGATCTCTGGTGCTGTCTGGGTGGAGTCTGCACGTTCTCCCTGCGACCAGGTGGGTTTCCTCCGGGTGCTCCGGTTTCCTCCCCACATCCCAAAGACGTGTGGGTTTGTGGGTTACTCTGCCCCTCTGCGAATCGCCCCCCGCGTGTGAGGAGTGGATGAGAAAGTGGGATAGCATGGAAGTAGAGTGAGCGAATGGTCGATGTGGACTCGGGTGAAGTTGTTACTAGCCGCGTCGTTCATTCACAAGAATAGGAATCTCAGCTGCAGGAACCTACTTTTTGTGATGCAGTGTTCGGCGGGTAGAAGCCTCTTCTTCAACAAGCCTTGCAGGACGGATCGGACTGACGGTCTGTGCACCAACTGAAGTACGAACAGGTGCGACTGAAAGAAGAGAGCATACAAGGTCGGTCAGGGCAGCAAACGTCTCATCTCCAGCAGAATTTAGAGTGACCTCACGTTGCTGGACAACTTACCCAGGGACAACACGATCTATAATCTATAAATCCATACCAACAACAGAGACACGAGGTAAAGAGTCCCGACCCAAAACATCACCTATCCATGTCCTCCACAGATGCTGCCTGACCCGTTGAGTTACTCCAGCACTCTGTGTTCCCTTCAATAGCAATTAATTCCAAAGCAAACCAAAAAGTATAGAGGTGTGAAAACGCACACCTCCAGATTCAGGGACAGTTTCTTCCCAGCTGTTATCAGGCAAGTGAACCAGTTTCTTCCCAGCTGTTATCAGGTAAGTGAACCATCCTACCAACAATAGAGGAAGGTCCTGAGCTGTGATCCACCTCACTGGAGACCCTCAGACTATCTTTGATCGGACTTTACTGGACTTTATCCTGCACTACACGTTATTCACGTTATTCCCAATATCATGTATCTATCTGTACACTGTAGACGGTTCGATTGTAATCATGTATTGTCTTTCTGCCGACTGGTTAGCACGCAACAAAAACTTTTCACTGTACCTCGGTACACGTGACAATAATCTGAACTCAAACTCAACTCATATTCTCACCAGTACTCTCAAGGGGAATTGGTGACGAGCAATAAATATGTCCTTGCAAATATTGCACAGGGGATTAAATAGATACATGTATTTATTTGAATACTAAGCTTTGTGGGTCCTCTAAACGCTAAACAAACAAAGCTGCACATTGTGAAATTTATATAAGGCTGCCTCAACTAACAATGCTAATGTAAGCTGGAGTGATGAATGGGCAATGCTTCTGTCATTGAAGCATGGTGAACACATTAGTCACCTTTTTATTTGTTTTCCCATATGCAATACCTCCAATCTTCCAGTTCAGTTTATTGTCACGTGTACAGAGGTACAGTGAAAAGCTTGTGTTGCGCGCTACCCAGTCAGCAGAAAGACAATACATGATTACAATCGAGCCATTTACAATGGACAGATACATGATAAGGGAATGACGTTTCGTGCAAGGTAAAGCCAGCAAAGTCCGATCAAGGATAGTCCGAGGGTCACCAAAGAGGTTGATAGTAGTTCAGCGCCGCTCTCTGGTCGTGGTAGGATGGTTCAGTTGCCTGATAACAGCTGGGAAGAAACTCCCCGAATCTGGAGGTGTGCGTTTTCACATATCTGCACCTTTTTGTCTGATGGGAGAGGGGTGATGAGTGAGTGGCCAGGGTGTGACTCGTCCTTGATGATGCTGCTGGCCTTGCCGAGGCAGCGTGAGCTATAAATGGAGTCAATGGAAGGGAGGTTGGTTTGTGTGATGGGCTAGGCTGCGTCCACAATTCGCTGCAATTTGTCGTGGTCTTGGATGGGCAAGTGACCAAGTTCACGAGATGTAGAAGCAGGAGATGGTCATTCCAACCCTCCGGCATTACACGGAATCATAGAGCCTGATTTGACTGTATTAGATGCAAAACAAATAATTTCACTGTACATTGGGGACTGGAGAGCCTGAGATACAGGGAGAGGTTGAGCAGGCTAGGACTGTTCCTTCGAGCGCAGGAGGATGAGAGGTGATCTTGTAGAGTGGTTTTAAATCATGAGAGGAATGGATCGGGTAGACGCACAGAGTCTCTTGCCTACACTAAGCGAATCAAGAACCACAGGTTTAAGGTGAAGGGGGAGAGATTTACATAGAAACAATTTAATAACAATTTGAGGAGTAACTTTTTCAATCAGAGGTTGGCTGGTGTATGGAACGAACTGCCAGAGGAGGTAGTCGAGGCAGGTACTATTGCAACTTTTACGACAGGTACATGGATTGGACAGGTTTGGTAGGTGGGACTAGTGTGGATGGGACATGTTGGCCGGTGTGGGCAAGGTGGGCCGGAGGGCCTGTTTCCATACTGTTGGACTCTATGACTCTAAGACAGGTGCGTAAGAAATGTAGACACTTACACAGCAACAGGCGGTGACGGTGATCTGGATGGTGTTCCTCCCTGGTTGGCAGACGTGCTTTAGATGCAAGGGCTTGTGCGACGTCTTGTTGTCTCCTCGCTCGATGGTGAGGGGCGTGGCGTTCACACTGACCTGGACTGAGGCTGGCCAGTTGGTGTTCATCTGCCTGTCTTCATGGTGGTAGCACTTGAACTGAAGCTCCAGGTCAGACCTGAATATAGGATGGCATTTGTTCAAAAGCTTATGCGATAGGAGCAGAATTAGGCCATTCAGCCCATCAAGTCTACTCCTCCATTCAATCATGGCTGATCTATCTCTCCCTCCCAACCCCATTCTCCTGCCTTCTCCCCATAACCTCTGACACCCGAGAATGTATCTTTCACTGTCTTAAAAATATCCAATGACTTGGCCTCCACAGCCTTCTGTTCTGGTCAATGGAAGTGGAACATAGAACGCAGGAGAAGACTACAACATAGGAACATACACTTCAACCCACAGTGTCTGCGGTGAACATGAAGCCAAAATTAACTAATGCTCTCAGCCTGCACACAATCCACCTCCATCCCCTGCTTACCCATGTGGCTATTTGAAATCCTCTTAAACACTACTATCCCCTCTGCCTCCACCACCCCTGGCAGTTCATTCCTCCACTCTCTCTGTGTAAAAATACTTGCCCCGCACATCTCCTTTAATCGGACGTCACCCCGGAAAAGGGGCAGGCAGTTGTCCATAATGTTATACGGGTTTGAAGTTTACGACGTTACAGGAGCAGAACCAGCGTGGAAACAGGCCCTTCGGCCCACCACTAGTTCTATGCTATCCCAATTCCAAATCCTACACACAAGGGGCAATTTTACCAAAGCCAATTAACCATCAAACCGGTGTGTCTTTAGAGTGTGGGAGGAAACCGGAGCGCCCAGTGAAAACCCACGCGGTCTCAGGGAGAAGGTACAAACTCCACACAGACAGCACCCGTAGTCAGGATCGAATCCGGGTCACTCTAGTGCTGCGCCACCGTGCCGCCCTCCCTTCATGCTCATTACAAACACAGTGTGGGTTTATTGATAAATTATTAGGAGTAACATCCAATAATCTGACACCCCCTAAATCATACCAGCGCCCCGTTGCGTTGTGACTCACCTCCACATCAGGGTCTGGTGCACGGACTGGCGCAGGTGGAAGACATGGTTGCTGACGGCCAGGTTGTGTTCCAGTCGGAAGGGCTCCAACACCACTCCGTCCCTCACCGGGAAGGTCAGTCGCAGCTCGTCGGCAGCTGCGACCAAAGAGGGAGAGAAAGTGTCAACTTTCCCTTTAGTATCTGCGGTACAGCAAATCGTATCGTCACTAGTGTGTCACCGTTTGTGCATCAAGCTGTGAGCCAGGTCAAAGCACCCACCCGCTGGCTCGGCTGAGTGAGGTCTCACAGAATTACCAATGTCCCAAGACTGGGAAAACTAAGTTACACAAATAATCCCGACAACCTTCATACACCTTTGAGGAGTGAATTGATAAGAGTTTCAAATCTATAATGTTGCACGGGTTTGACGTCTATGGGAGCAGAATTAGACCATTAGCAGAATTAGCCTGGACACAGGCCCTTCGGCCCACCGAGTCTGCTCCAGCCACTAGTTTGACGTTATCCCAATTCCACACCCTACACACAAGGGGCAATTTTACCGAAGCCAATCATCCTTCAAACCTGCACGTCTTTGGAGTGTGGGAGGAAACCGGAGCACCCGGACACAACCCACGCAGTCACAGGGAGAACATACAAACTTTGCACAGACAGCCCCCTTGGTCAGGATTGAACCCGGGTCCCTGACGCTACGAGGCAGAAACTCTACCGATGCACCACTGAACCACCCTCCCTTCAGACTCCTTTCAAACACAGTGAGTTTAGACAATAGACAATAGGTGCAGGAGTAGGCCATTTGGCCCTTCGAGCCAGCACCGTCATTCAATGTGCTCATGGCTGATCATCCCCAATCAGTACCCTGTTCCTGCCTTCTCCCCATATCCCCTGACTCCGCTATTTTTAATAGCCCTATCTAGCTCTCTCTTGAAAGCATCCAGAAAACCTGCCTCCACCGCCCTCTGAGGCAGAGAATTCCACAGACTCACCACTCTCTGTGAGAAAAAGTGTTTCCTCGTCTCCGTTCTAAATGGCTCACTCCTTATCCTTAAACTGTGGCCCCTGGTTCTGGACTCCCCCAACATCGGGAACATGTTTCCTGCCTCTAGCGTGTACAAACCCTTAACAATCTTATATATTTCAATGAGATCCCCTCTCATCCTTCTAAACTCCAGTGTGTACAAGCCCAGCTGCTCCATTCTCTCAGCATACGACAGTCCCGCCATCCCAGGAATTAACCTTGTAAACCTACGCTGCACTCCCTCAATAGCAAGAATGTCCTTCCTCAAATTAGGAATTAGGTCTATTAATGAATTAATGGGAGTTACATCGAAAATTCCATAAAATAATCTGGCACTCCCAAACTCATAACTGCGCTGGATCAATGGAATTTTCTCTTATGTTTGAACGCAATTTATTATTGATCTGCTTGGAGAATTGTTCCTGTATTCATTACACCTGGCGATCATGGTTCTAAATATATTTCTCACTGAGGTTTGACCTCAGTGTACAAAGGCTAATAGTTATGTACAGTAAAGTACCACAAAGGAAGTGAGGTTTGCAGAGTTAAGTTCCAGTGCATTGCAAACTCTGCTTGCCAAAACTCTTTTTGCATTGTGGGCGCTGTTGTCCAACTCACTTGGAAGAGGCGGTGGCGGCAAGGAGCTCAAGTTGGGTTTAATGTCAGGTGGGAACGGAGGCTTAACGTCCTGGTTTGGAGACAGGTACGGCGGGATACTGCTTCCTGGAGTCATAGGTGGAGTGGGGTTTCCCGGTACTGGAGAATGTGGATAACTGGCCACAGACCTCGGCGGCTAAAAGAGAAAAGAAAACAGTGACGGGGAGATGTCTTGATTCACTGGAATCGCATGCACTTTCATGCACCATGGCAGTACTCAATTATCATATCATGCAGAGAATTTAACACATTTTAATCCACTCAAACTATGATTCAATCTTTGCAGTTTCCAAAACCTTGTCAATAGTTGATTTTGTTCAGTCATAATAGTAAGCTACTGTATTGGGTGGAACTGGACCTTTTCCCCCTTCATTCACAACTGGCCTCCATCCACTATGGACAAGCCAGTATCTAATAGTACAATCCATTATAAAGAGGGCCCGCTCCCATTAATCACTCTCCATTTATAAACATAGTCAGTTGGAATGGAGATTCACTTCAGACCTAGCAACATTCCACTGCCTGAGACTGCACTTGGGCCAGTGAGACCAACCATTACAACTACAATTGGAACTATTCAGTGTTGACTATGAAATTTCTTGATATTGATACTTGACATTTTAGGAGTTCTCTCAACTCAATGGTTTCTGCATTGTGAAGTATGGCGGTTAAAAAAAAATTAATCATCTTTCAAAAAAAGTTTTTGAACTGACTAAATGAATCCCTGGGCATGCAAAGTTTTATTATCTAGACCTCTACATTTCAGTTTCTTGCTTCTGAGCTCCAGGAAGACTCTTGTATAAGTTCTCCCTCCTCACTGCTATGAGATCTTCACATCAACTCCAACTCCCCTGATCTCTGAATCTTGAGCCATCTCCAAGTCCTTGACATCTTCAACCATTACACTGAGATCTTCCTACCATTGGGCAAACAAACATCTTTTTTTTTTTAAACCAAAGGGTGGTGAGAACTTCCCAGGAGGATCAGAGGGACATCATTTCACAAGAAACCTGATCCATTCCTATGTCTTGCCCAGAAACCCAGTGTAACGTGAGAGATGTATCAAGGAAAGTTGCCCCTCCACCTCCACTCGTTCCCAACCCTGGAGATAGGGGAACCTATCTGCCAAAGTCTCCTAGTGGGCGAGACCAGCATGCTGAGACACTATGGACTATGGTCACCCTTACTCAACCCAATATCCTACCCTAGAAGTCACAACCCCTCTCGCAAACTCTCCAATTTTTCAAAAATAGTTTAAACATCTAGAAAATTACTATCAATACATTCTTTTGGAAATATTAATACTCAAAGGTGGTTGAAAAATGTCAGCTATGTAACTGAACAGATATCAGCTGTCAATTTGTTTAATTAACAAAAAAAAATTTTTTTTTTTAAAAGCAGTTTATTTTTGTCTAATGTGTGGAGTAGGGTCAGTAAGAACAATGTAATCTTACTTTGGTTTCTTTTCCACTCCCAGCATTTGTGATGGAGAGACAGAGAGGACACTACCAGGCAGTCAGCGATCACAAGAGGATGGGACGTTTCCAATTATTGTGTTGATTAGTAATGAAAAACAGAATTGGCAGGTTTACTGTTCTGCAAAAAATGTGCTCTTCTCAACATTGTTAAACCCTAGCTAAAGCAAAGTCATTGCTTTCTGTACGTGACATAACCTTTAGAAAAAGTAATCAATAAAGCATTAGGGAACCCTCTGAGCTGGCCAGTGTATTCCCACATACTAAGCCGAGTGGTCATAGAACGATGCTGTGGTTCGCTCATATGGTTCACTGTCCAAGGAGTGCCGGGGCAGTAAAAAAAAAATTATGGGAGTATGAAAAGCAAAAATGTTCGGGTTGAGAGCATGTTCATGTGGAGAGACTGTATGTCAATTGGAAAAAAAAAAATAGGATGATTATGAATTGGGGAACAATGATACTCGCCAAGTTAGAGGGAAAGGATTATGTTGAGAGACTTTAAGCTGTGGTTCAAAAAGTACCAATAACTCAACGAGACCCAAATAAATGTCCCAAATGCTAGGCACAAACTAAGATAATTTTTATCTAGTGATATGGATCTGCAAGTAGATGTTCAACCCCTTGCAGAACAACTTGATGGATCAACATTACCGAACAAATAAATCTATAGCCGTCCCTTCATTCACGTCTAACCTTCACAACTCTTTTGCGTTACAGTTCATGAGGAAAACACAAAGTGCTGGAGGAACTCAGTGCAGAGTCTTAGCTTGGGTTGAGACCGTTCTTCAAGGCTGAGGAAGGGTCCTGACCCAAAATGTCACCTTCAGCCCAAAGAAGGGTCCTGACCCAAAACACCACCTGCCCATTCCATCCACAGATGCTGCCTGACCCGCTGGGGTCCTCCAGCACTTAGTGTTTTGCTCACGATCCCAGCGTCTGCAGTTCCTTGTGTCTCTGGATCATAGTTCATCATGGACTTCACAACCACTCTAACCATTGTTGACAGTCACACTCACTGGGATAATGGACTCATTTACAAGTGGAGCTCCGGAAAAGTGATAATCAACAGTGAATGAAACATGTCAAGAGACAGAAGCAACAAAAGCATGCAAAATATATTTTGGTTTTCAAAAATAAAATCACCAGCAGTGATTTGTAGGAAATATTACAGATATATACCCAAGATGAAGATACCTACCTGAATGATTTAGTGATGGAGTGAGATGCATACACCACCATGCAAAAACTTAAAATATTTAGTTTATGTTCAATAAAAACTGTTACAGTCTCTTCTCGTGTCAACATGTGAATCAAAAACAAAACAGCAGGAGCGAGAGTGTCTGAATGGGTAATGGTTACATGGTGTAAAATGGCCGTCCTGGGGGTGGGCAAAGGGGTCTCATTGAGGGGCATTTGGAGTGACTGGACTGGCAATGTACGTGGCCAGCTTGTTCCAATTCATCAGATGGGAGAAGGTACAGGAGTCTGAAACCGTGACTACCAGGTTGAATAGTAACCCATTCCCCAAACCATCAGGCCCTTGCACACTGCACAACACTGACCTCAACTGTGCACTGTCTGTGGTTCCACAAAGGACCATGTATTGCGGCTTTTAATTGACCGGATTTTTGTTTGATTTATGTTATCTAAGTATATTGTGTTTACAGGCCTCTTAAGAAGCAGAGGTTGAAATTTCATAGTTCCGTTCAGTTTTTTAATTTTATTTTAGAGATACAGCGCGGAAACAGGCCCTTTGGCCCACCGGGTCCGCGCCGACCAGCGATCCCCGCACATTAACACCACCCTGCACCCACTAGGGACAATTTTTACATTTACACCAAGCCAATTAACCTACAAACCTGTACGTCTTTGGAGTGTGGGAGGAAACTGAAGATCTTGGAGAAATCCCGCGCAGGTCACGGGGAGAACGTACAAACTCCGTACAGACAGCACCCGTAGTCGGGATCGAACACGGGTCTCTGGCGCTGTGAGGCAGCAACTCTACTGCTGCACCACCGTGTTACATTTGGTGGTACTCCAATCTTCAGCCAACAAGTGTTTGGAATATGTGGTATAATATTGTGGAAGGGAGAGAAGTGAAGGAAGGCCAGGGTGGAGCAGGGAGGAAGAACAGTGGGGGATGTTTTTCCAACATTCAAACTGGTTTTTACTTAACCCTGGCTGCCAAGGGTGGGCTCGAGTAAAATCAGGTCCCTGGTTTGACAATGAAGGCTCCTGGTGGGCAGTGGGAACATCTCAATCAGGTCCAGCAAGATTCATTGAGTGGGAAGTGTGGCGTTGTGGTGGGTGGGATGGCAGATGTATGAATGGAAATCTCAAACACCTTTGCCTTCTTCCCAATTCAGATTCCAGAATGACATGGGGAAAAAAACAGAAAGTGCGGGCCAGGCAGCATCTGTGGAGAACATGGATAAGTGACGTTTCACAGAGTGCTGGAGTAACTCAGCGGGTCAGGCAGCATCTCTGGAGAACATGGACAGGCGATGTTTCAGGTCAGGGACCTTCTTCAGACATCCAGCCCTAAAAACCTCGCCTACCCATGAGCTCCAGAGCCGCTGCCTGACCCGCTGAGTTACCGCGCCACTTTGTGCGTTTTCTGTGAACCAGTATTTTCTGTCCCTTGTGCTTCTGAACGAAAGTAAATGTTGGCCAGTTCAAAGGATGAACCCAAACTGTACACAACTCTAGTAAACAACTGGAATCTTACATTCCATTTGAATCATTTACTGTGTTATGCAGTTTAGTTAAGCTTAGTTTAAAGATACAACATGAAAACATTTGTACCCTTCTGCTCACCAAGTCCACGCCAACCACTCATCACCCAATTACATGAGTTCTACAGTACGTTATCCCACTTTCTCATCCACTCCCTGCACACAAGGGGCAATTTACAGAGGCCAATTAACCAATTAACCCTTTGGGATGTGGGGGAAAGCTGGGGCACCCGGAGGAAACCCACGCGGTCACGGTGAGTACATGCAAACTCCACACAGACAGCACTGGAGGTCAGGATCGAACCCCGGGCCTCTGAAGCCGTGAGGCTTCACTACCACGGCGAACCGCTGTGTAATGGAGTGCACGAGCGTCAAGTGCCAAGAGGCATTCTCTGGTTGAGTGGGAGGGTGAAGGGGGCAGACAAGAGTGTGGGACCTACAGCTGGATTCAGAAGCTGCATAAACAAGAGATGCAGAGAGAGAGCCTTCCCTCTCCAGTACTTACCCCATTCAGGCTACTTTGACTGTAGGTATATCCACTTCCAGCAAAACTGCTGTTCTGCCCGTTGAACTGTTCTGCCTGTTGGAGTTGTGGACAGGTGGTGGACAGGTGGGTTTGGAAGAGACAAACAAATGACAGTCAATGTCCAATCCAACGCAAGCACAGAGACAAACCAACGGCGGGTCAACGGGAGTGTGGTTACCTTGTAATACTGAGGCATGTTGACAGGTTGTGGCGGGTACTGGCCTGTGCTTTGCTGGCCTGGCATCCTCTGTCCAGCGTAGTTGGGTGATGTGATGGGCCGCTGGGTGTTGGCAGCGGGGTACTGCCCAGCCTGACTGGGGAACTGGCTGCTTGGTCCGTACTGTTGGGCTCCATAACTTGGCTACGGGAACACAGAGGCAGCGTGAGATCTCTATAACCATATAACCATATAACAATTACAGCACGGAAACAGGCCTTCTCGGCCCTTCCAGTCCGTGCCGACCATTTATTTTCCCCACGTCCCATCTACCTGCACTCAGACCATACCCCTCCATTCCCTTCCCGTCCATATACCTATCCACTTTACTTTTAAATGTTAAAATCGATCCTGCCTCCACCACTTCTGCTGGAAGATCATTCCACACAGCCACCACTCTCTGAGTAAAGAAGTTCCCCCTCATGTTACCCCTAAACTTCTGTCCCTTAATTCTCATGTCATGCCCTCTTGTTTGAATCTTCCCTACCCTCAATGGGAAAAGCTTATCCACGTCAACTCTGTCTATCCCTCTCATCATTTTAAAGACCTCAATCAAGTCCCCCCTTAACCTTCTGCGCTCCAAAGAATAAAGACCTAACTTGTTCAACCTTTCTCTGTAACTTAGTTGCTGGAACCCAGGCAACATTCTAGTAAATCTCCTCTGTACTCTCTCTATTTTGTTGACTTTTTTGACGTTATTCCAATTCCACACCCTACATACACGGGGCAATTTTACCAAAGCCAATCATCCTTCAAACCTGCACGTCTTCATCACTTGCCCGACGCAAAGCAGGCCGCGAGGAGAATTACAAACTATCTGCGCGCGCTTCGGGCCGGCCAAGGGGCGGGGGAATAAAGAGGGCGGGTTTGGCGTTCCAAGATGGCGCTCAACCTAGGCGACTATTTACGTGCTGGCCACAGAAGCAGATCTACAATCACATCTTACAATTGCTCCACATTCTTAAATCTCTACTCCTGCAGCAACTTTTCTTCTACCTCATTGGTGACCCTCGGACTACCGTTTGCTGGCGTTACCTTATTCCCTTATAATGTATTTGCGAAGGAACTGCAGATGCTGGAGAATCGAAGGTAGACAAACGTGCTGGAGAAACTCAGCGGGTGCAGCAGCATCTGTTGAGACAAAGGAAATAGGCAATGTTTCGGGCCGAAACCCGAAGGGTTTCGTCCCGAAACATTACCTATTTCCTTCGCTCCATAGATGCTGCTGCACCCGCTGAGTTTCTCCAGCATGTTTGTCTACCTTCCCTTATAATGTATCTCTACACTGTAAATGGCTCGATTGTAAGCATGTCTTGTCTTCCTGCCTTCGGGTTTCGGCCCAAAACTTTGCCTATTTCCTTCGCTCCATAGATGCTGCTGCACCCGCTGAGTTTCTCCAGCATGTTTGTCTACCTTCCCTTATAATATATCTCTACACTGTAAATGGCTCGATTGTAAGCATGTCTTGTCTTCCTGCCGACTGGTTAGGACGCAAGAAAAAAGCTCGGTACGCGTGACAATGAATTAAACTGAAACTGAGTAAAAAAATATATTGGGGAAATGTGAGGTTGTCCACTCTGGTCAACAGTAAAGCAGGATTCTATGTACATGGTGATTCTATGTACACGGTGTGCGATTAGGATAATCGGAGGATGAAATGCCAAAGATTTTGCAAAGTGCGTAGAGTAGTAGTGAGCAATGGGCAGTGGGCAGGAGGGAATGGAAGGTAAGAGTTACGGGCCTGTCCCACATAGGTGATTTTTAGGCAACTACAGGCGACTGGTTTGTCGCCACATGGTCGCCGGGAGTCGTCGCCTCACTCGTGCAAAAAGTCGTAGCGTCATTCTGGTGGCCGCTAAATTTTCAACACGTTGAACCATTTTCGGCAACAGTGGGTTTGACGCCAATGAGCGTAGCTTGACTTCTCCTGACGTCGGTGCTGCCGTAGGTTGTCGCCAGGATGACACAGGTTGTCGCCGGTTTTTCGGCGACCTGCTACGACTATGCCAGTCGCCTGAAACATTGTCAAGTGGGACAGGCCCATTAGGGATCCTTGCTTCAATCTACAGAGAGTTGTGGTGGGACTACACATGGAGTGGTCCAAGCCCACACACTATCCTTGATCGGACTTTGCTGGCTTTACCTTGCACTAAATGTAAAGGGCCTGTCCCACCAGCATGCAACTCCATGCGATGAGCGCGACCTAACGTGGTCGCTTCAGCCGTCCGGTGTCGCGGGGCCAGTCCCACTTTGATCGCCGGAGCAGTGCGGAGTTCGTCCCGACATCGATCGGGGCTCCGAAAAACTGACCTTGTTCAAAAATTCCGCGCGGCAACGGCTTGTCGGCTTGCAGTCGCCTTGACGCATTACACACCGTCTCGACGTCGTGCCTCCGTGAACCTATCTGTAGGTGCCTCCGTGACCCTCTCTGTGTGTGGCTCCGTGGCCCTCTGTGTGTGTGTGCCTCTGTGCGCCCCTCTCTGTCCTGGCGAACTTACCTTAAGGCGATGCGCATGCTGGTAAGCAGGCGCATGCTGGTGGGAACGGCCCTGTACAGGGGATCACCCGACCTCCGCGCGCCCCCACTTCTAGTTTGATCGCGCTCATCGCATGGAGTTGGATGCTGGTAGGACAGGCCCTTTATTCCCTTATCATGTATCTATGCACTGTAAATGGTGTGATTGTAATCATGTATTGTCTTTCCGCTGGCTGGATAGCACGCAACAAGCTTTTCACCTCACACCCCCCATCTTGCTCGGGCCCTGTTGCTGCTCACCTCGCCGGGGTACGGCCTCTTCACCCCCTGCATGGGCATCTGCTGCGTTGGTCTCGGGGCGGCGTACCCCTGCTGCGAAACCCTCTGGCCGTGTGAGGCGAAGACAGGGTTCATGCCGGGCGGCCGGGGCTGGCTGATGGGCATGGGGGGCCCGCTCATGCTGCTGGGGGTCATCCCTGAGCCCATCGCTCCTGGGTTGATGCTGCCCTGTATGGTGGACGGTCCACGAGAGCCCTGCTGGTTCATGAACTGGCTGCTGTAGGCTTGTGCTGGACCCATCTGCAAAACACACAGAGACACAGACACACGCGCGCACACACACAGGCAGACGGAGACACACACACAGACACACACACACAGACACAAGCAGACAGACGCACACACACACAGACACACACACAGACACACACACACACAGACACACACACACACAGACACACACACACACAGACACACACACACACAGGCAGACAGACACACAGAGACAGACAGACAGACACACAGACAGACACACAGACAGACAGACACACAGACAGAGAGAGAGAGAGAAAGAGGAGATATGTCAAACTCTCATAAGCCATCTGATAATTCTGGATAAAATGTGTAGGAAGGAACTGCAGATGCTGGTTTAAATCAAAGGTAGACTCAAAATGCTGGAGTAACTCAGCGGGACAGGCGGCATCTCTGGAGAGAAGGAGTGTCTGAAGAAGGGTCTGGACCCGAACGTCACCCATTCCTTCTCTCCCGCTGAGTTACTCCAGCATTTTGTGTCTACTTTCGATAATTCCAGACGATTGGATATCACTTCTACAACACTGCCATTTTAGAGATACACCATGGATGCAGTCCCTTCAGCCCACCAAGCGACAACTTTCCAGACACAGATGCTGCCAGACCCGCTAAGTTAATGACTTAGACAATATACAGGAGGTGCAGGAGTAGGCCATTCGGCCATTCGAGCCAGCACCGCCATTCAGTGTGATCATGGCTGATCATCCCCAATCAGTACCCCGTTCCTGCCTTCTCCCCATATCCGCTGACTGCTATTTTTAAGAGCCCTTTATAGCTCTCTCTTGAAAGCATCCAAGGAACCTGCCTCCACCGCCCTCTGAGGCAGAGAATCCCACAGACTCACAACTCTCTGTATTGGCTTCTTCCCAACAGCACAATTTTAACTTCAACTACGAGACAGAAGGAACTGCAGATGCTGGTTTTCCAAAAAAAAAGACACAAAGTGCTGGGATAACTCAGCTGGTCGGGCAGCATCAGTCAACTTCTATGGACAGCCGTTGGTTACACTAAGGATTTTGGGGGGTTTTGTTTTGCATGTTATTAATTAGTTGATATCTGTGTTTATTATATATTATCTCTGTGTTTACGTGCCTCTTAGCTGTTGTAAGTAAGAGTTTTACTGTTCTGCTGTGAGTAGATATGACAATGAAACACTGCTTAAGAAAGAACTGCAGATGCTGGAAAAATCGAAAGTAGACATAAAATGCTGGAGAAACACAAATGTCCCAAAAAGTTCACCTATTCCTTCGCTCCATAGATGCTGCCTCACCCGCTGAGTTTCTCCAGCATTTTTGTCCACCTTCAATCCAAACGCTTGTCACTTTGCTCAGGATTCCAGCATCTTGTGTCTCCGGTGTACGTTGCACTGCTGGGACCTGCTGCTCTTGATTCTGGGCCACTGCCCGACCATTGGCTCTCCAGAAGGACACAAAGTGCTGGAGTAACTCAGCGGGACAGGCAGCATCTATAGAAGGCGTCACCCATTCCTTGTCTCCAGAGATGCTGCCCGCCCCGGCTGAGTGACTCCAGCACGGGGAACAAGGCCCACCCACCACGTCCGCACTGCCAACAAGATGGGTTGCTGCTTACCGGCCCGTACTGGTTCATCTCCTGGTTCTGCTTCTCCTGCAGCGCAGCCACCGTTGCAGTGGCCGTGGCCGTGGCTGTGGCGGCTGCGGCGGCGACTGCAGCTGCGGCGGCGGCGGCTGCGGGCTGCGTGAAGTCGGTGGGCGGCCTGCTGTGCGGCGGGATCCCCATGGAGCCGGGAGCGTTGGGGTTTCCGGGGTAACTGGAAGAGAGCGGAGAGAGGGTGAGCAATCCAAAGATCCCCCACGCAAAGACACGTGGAGACGCGCGGTGGCATGCCGTCTCTTACCAGACGGTGATGTTACATGGAACACAGAACAGCACCGTGTGCACACAAGGAACTGCAGATGCTGATTTTTTTTTAAAACACACCAAGTGCTGGAGTATCTCGGTGGATCAGGCAGCATCTCTGGAGAATATGGATACACATGAATCAGTCTGAAGAAGGGTCCTAGCCCAAAACATCACCAACTGGGTAGGTGACTCCAAAAATACCTCGTGTCTTATTTTGTCAACCAGCATCTGCTATTCCATGTGTCAGTATTTAAATGGAGACATAGAGTGCTGGTGTAACTCAGCGGGTCAGGCAGCATCTGTGGAGAACATGGATAGGTGACGTTTCACAGAGTGCTGGAGTAACTCAGTGGGTCAGGCAGCATCTGTGGAGAACATGGATAGGTGGCGTTTCAGGTCAGACTGATTGTAGTGGGGGAGTGGGTGCAAATTTGAGAAGGGAGGTGGGCCGGAAAAAGCCTCACTTTCCGGGAAACTACCCCTCACTTTCCTGTCCTTAACTGAATGCATACCCATTTTTAACCCACTATCCGTATTTTCATGGTCACTGCTGCCGTCTTTGTCTATCAAATTGATTTAGAGACAACAGACAATAGACAACAGGTGCAGGAGTAGGCCATTCGGCCCTTTGAGCCAGCACCGCCATTCAATGTGATCATGGCTGATCATCCCCAATCAGTACCCCGTTCCTGCCTTCTCCCCATTTCCCCTGACTCTGCTATCTTTAAGAGCCCTATCTAGCTCTCTCTTGAAAGCATCCAGAGACCCTGCCTCCACCGCCCTCTGAGGCAGAGAATTCCACAGACTCACCACTCTCTGTGTGAAAAAATGTTTCTTCGTTTCCGTTCTAAATGGCTTACTCCTTATTCTTAAACTGTGTGTGGCCCCTGGTTCTGGACTCCCCCAACATCGGGAATGTGTTTCCTGCCTCTAGCTGGTCCAAGCCCTTAATAATCTTATATGTTTCAATGAGATCCCCCTCATCCTTCTAAACTCCAGAGTGTACAAGCCCAGCCGCTCCATTCTCTCAGCGTATGACAGTCCCGCCATCCCGAGAATTAACCTTGTAGCGTGATAGAGTCGGTGTGTCATCAATAACTGGGTGGGTGCGTGTCCTACCTGCTGCCGTAGTTGCCGCTGCCGGGATAGGTGGGACGGCCGTACATGCCCTGCTGTATGTAGGCCTGGTTAGAACCGCCTTTGGCCGCCGAGAACTGCTGCTGCTGATTGGCGAACTGCGGCGAGTTAATGCCGGGGTTGTTTCCTGACATCCCGGACCCCATCGGGTTCCCTCCTTGGGTCATGGGGTTGCTGGCATTGGCCATGGGGTTGCCCAGCACCTGCTTGTGGTGAAAAGAAAGACAGGTGATGTTAGGAGACACTGGAGGTCAAGGTGCGACCCCTCCCCTTGTCGCCGGAGAAGATCAAGGAGATTCAGTATGTTTAGCTTAGTTTAGAGATACAGCGCGGTAACAGGCCCTTCGGCCCATCTAGTCCGCAACGACCATTTCAAGATTCAGCGGCGACACTCAAGGAGACACCGGGCATCAATACGTTGGCACCCCCGCGACTTTTGCAGTGACCTGATTCGTCAGTCAATGACACCGGCAGTCGTCAAATATCGCTAAGTGGGACAGGCCCTTCACACTATCCCACACACAAGGGATAGTTTACATTTATACCGAGCCAATGACCCTACAACGGGACCCGGGTTCGATCCTGACTACGGGTGCTGTCTGTACGGAGTTTGCTCGTTCTCCCCGTGACCTGCGCGGGTTTTCTCCGAGATCTTCGGTTTCCTCCCACACTCCAAAGACGTGCAGGTTTGTGGGTTAATTGGCTTGGTGTAAATGTAAAATTGTCCCGAGTGTGTGTGTAGGGTAGTGTTGGTGTGTGGGGACCGCTGGTCCGTGCGGACTCCGTGGGCCGAAGGGCCTGTTTCCGTGCTGTATGTCTAAACTAAACTAACTTAAATTAAGTTAGAATTTCATTGTCCCGTTGTCGGTATATACATCAATAAAACTCTCTTGACTCGTGAGTCAGTAATTGGCACGGCTGATTCATGCTGTGGACATCATAGACCCATTCTGTACAGTGGAGATCCATTGGGGAACTGGCCTTACCTGGCTCTGTGACGTATTGGTGACTCCCCAGACTGTTGTCACTACCGACAGAGACCCTGGAGGTTGGCTTGTGTTCTGTTGCCAAGGGACAGGGTCGTAGGTGAATGATCCATCACTATGGGACAGAGCAAGAGAGGATACAATTAGCACAGGTCAATCCTGCCCCATCATCCCTGTGAAGCTAGTCTCCTTCGCTCCTTAGATGCTTCTGCACCCGCTGAGTTTCTCCAGATTTTTGTGTATCCCTGTGAACTATCCCGGGACTGTGCCGCAGGAACCAAATTTGCAATGTCAAACGTCACCAGGGGGAATTTAACATTTGTCACTAAATTACACGGATAGGACAGGTTTGGAGGGATATGGACTGAACCCAGGCAGGTGGGACTAGTGTAGCTGGGACATGTTGGCCGGTGCGGGCAAGATGGGCTGAAGGGCCTGATTCGACGCTATGACTCAAAACCAATTTGAAAGACGCAGATAGCAGCAGTGGCCATGAAAATGCCAGCGTGTGCTGGAGCCGTCTGGTTCAGTGATATTCTACTGTAGAGGAAGTTATCCATCTTCCCCAAGTCAGATCGTTATGTGACCCCCCCCCCCCCCCCCCCCTCACCTCAACAGATAAGATTTAACGATTTTTACAAAATAATTAATAAACTCCCTTTTTCATACTTCATTTTGTGAGGTTCGCCAAATAATGTTGCTTTAGAACGATGTGCGGTTTCTGGATTAATTGGTAAACCCACCAGTCAGTCTGGGCTCCTGCCTGGGCTCGTGTCTGGGCTCATGTCTGGGCTCATGTCTGGGCCTGTGTCCAGGGTTGTGTCTGGCCCTGTGTCCAGGGTTGTGTCTGGCCCTGTGTCCAGGGTTGTGTCCGGGCCTGTGTCCAGGGTTGTGTCCGGGTCTGTGTTCGGGCTCGTGTCTAAGGTTGTGTCCAGAGTTGTGTCTGGGCCTGTGCCCAGGGTTGTGTCCAGGGTTGTGTCCGGGCCTGTGTCTAGGGTTGTGTCTGGGCCTGTGTCCAGGGTTGTGTCCAGGGTTGTGTCTGGGCCTGTGTCCAGGGTTGTGTCTGGGCCTGTGTCTAGGGTTGTGTCTGGGCCTGTGTCCAGGGTTGTGTCCGGGTCGTGTCTGGGCCTGTGTCTAGGGTTGTGTCTGGGCCTGTGTCCAGGGTTGTGTCCAGGGTTGTGTCCAGGGTTGTTTCTGGGCCTGTGTCCAGGGTTGTGTCTAGGGTTGTGTCCAGGGT